>CM075443.1:10680850-11139818 GCA_037832335.1 Carallia pectinifolia
TCGGAGTCCGACAGGCAGCGGAGACCCGTCTCCCCAGTCCGTAATGGCCGTGTTTTCCCGCCGCAGCAGGAAAAAAGGACGAAAAATAGAGGGGTGCAACACGAGGACTTCCCAGGAGGTCACCCATCCTAGTACTACTCTCGCCCAAGCACGTTTAACTTCGGAGTTCTGATGGGATCCGGTGCATTAGTGCTGGTATGATCGCACCCATCAAGGGATGCGCACTCAATCGTTAAGAGCCAGCCCCCACAGCATGGCCAATGGTTTCTCGGGACTGAGAACCGCCTTCTCGGGACGATCGGAGTCCGAGACACCGCCCAAACCCCTTTCCCAACTCTGAGACGGCCAAATTTCCAACCCGCAGCTCGAATCAACTACGAATGGCGCAGGGGTGCAACACGGGGACTTCCAGGAGGCCACCCGTCCAGGTACTACTCTCTCCCAAGCGCGTTTAACTTCGAGGCTCAGACGGGATCCGATTCGCTGGTGCCAGTTTTTGCCCTCAAAGCTGTCGCGTATCCAGAGCTAACTTCGAACGTGCATAACTTTTTGTGCGCGTGGAACCGCGTGCGCCGTAACCAGTCGACGGAAAGCTCTTTTTGAGCTCTATAGGCTGTCAATTGAGCTTCGCTCCATTGACCCCATTCTTCGGGGTCAAATTCCACCGTTTCAGTTAGTTTTGGTCCTCTTCGAAGTAATGGTTTCCTCTACGCCAGTATTTTCTGATTCAATTTCGTCGACTTTGTCATTTTTGCGCGCTTTTCAATGCCCTTTAGACCCTTCCGCGCCGGGGGACGAACAGTTGTGTTTGCCGTCCCGGGATCGAAAATGGGCTTCTCGCGACCCTCGGAGTCCGACAGGCAGCGGAGACCCGTCTCCCCAGTCCGTAATGGCCGTGTTTTCCCGCCGCAGCAGGAAAAAAGGACGAAAAATAGAGGGGTGCAACACGAGGACTTCCCAGGAGGTCACCCATCCTAGTACTACTCTCGCCCAAGCACGTTTAACTTCGGAGTTCTGATGGGATCCGGTGCATTAGTGCTGGTATGATCGCACCCATCAAGGGATGCGCACTCAATCGTTAAGAGCCAGCCCCCACAGCATGGCCAATGGTTTCTCGGGACTGAGAACCGCCTTCTCGGGACGATCGGAGTCCGAGACACCGCCCAAACCCCTTTCCAACTCTGAGACGGCCAAATTTCCAACCCGCAGCTCGAATCAACTACGAATGGCGCAGGGGTGCAACACGGGGACTTCCCAGGAGGCCACCCGTCCAGGTACTACTCTCTCCCAAGCGCGTTTAACTTCGAGGCTCAGACGGGATCCGATTCGCTGGTGCCAGTTTTTGCCCTCAAAGCTGTCGCGTATCCAGAGCTTAACTTCGAACGTGCATAACTTTTTGTGCGCGTGGAACCGCGTGCGCCGTAACCAGTCGACGGAAAGCTCTTTTTGAGCTCTATAGGCTGTCAATTGAGCTTCGCTCCATTGACCCCATTCTTCGGGGTCAAATTCCACCGTTTCAGTTAGTTTTGGTCCTCTTCGAAGTAATGGTTTCCTCTACGCCAGTATTTCTGATTCAATTCTCGTCGACTTTGTCATTTTTGCGCGCTTTTCAATGCCCTTTAGACCCTTCCGCGCCGGGGGACGAACAGTTGTGTTTGCCGTCCCGGGATCGAAAATGGGCTTCTCGCGACCCTCGGAGTCCGACAGGCAGCGGAGACCCGTCTCCC
This sequence comes from Carallia pectinifolia, assembly GCA_037832335.1. Classification (NCBI taxonomy): domain Eukaryota; kingdom Viridiplantae; phylum Streptophyta; class Magnoliopsida; order Malpighiales; family Rhizophoraceae; genus Carallia; species Carallia pectinifolia. Next base: position 10,682,578 of record CM075443.1, read on the forward strand.
CAGTCCGTAATGGCCGTGTTTTCCCGCCGCAGCAGGAAAAAAGGACGAAAAATAGAGGGGTGCAACACGAGGACTTCCCAGGAGGTCACCCATCCTAGTACTACTCTCGCCCAAGCACGTTTAACTTCGGAGTTCTGATGGGATCCGGTGCATTAGTGCTGGTATGATCGCACCCATCAAGGGATGCGCACTCAATCGTTAAGAGCCAGCCCCCACAGCATGGCCAATGGTTTCTCGGGACTGAGAACCGCCTTCTCGGGACGATCGGAGTCCGAGACACCGCCCAAACCCCTTTCCAACTCTGAGACGGCCAAATTTCCAACCCGCAGCTCGAATCAACTACGAATGGCGCAGGGGTGCAACACGGGGACTTCCCAGGAGGCCACCCGTCCAGGTACTACTCTCTCCCAAGCGCGTTTAACTTCGAGGCTCAGACGGGATCCGATTCGCTGGTGCCAGTTTTTGCCCTCAAAGCTGTCGCGTATCCAGAGCTTAACTTCGAACGTTCATAACTTTTTGTGCGCGTGGAACCGCGTGCGCCGTAACCAGTCGACGGAAAGCTCTTTTTGAGCTCTATAGGCTGTCAATTGAGCTTCGCTCCATTGACCCCATTCTTCGGGGTCAAATTCCACCGTTTCAGTTAGTTTTGGTCCTCTTCGAAGTAATGGTTTCCTCTACGCCAGTATTTCTGATTCAATTCTCGTCGACTTTGTCATTTTTGCGCGCTTTTCAATGCCCTTTAGACCCTTCCGCGCCGGGGGACGAACAGTTGTGTTTGCCGTCCCGGGATCGAAAATGGGCTTCTCGCGACCCTCGGAGTCCGACAGGCAGCGGAGACCCGTCTCCCCAGTCCGTAATGGCCGTGTTTTCCCGCCGCAGCAGGCAAAAAAGGACGAAAAATAGAGGGGTGCAACACGAGGACTTCCCAGGAGGTCACCCATCCTAGTACTACTCTCGCCCAAGCACGTTTAACTTCGGAGTTCTGATGGGATCCGGTGCATTAGTGCTGGTATGATCGCACCCATCAAGGGATGCGCACTCAATCGTTAAGAGCCAGCCCCCACAGCATGGCCAATGGTTTCTCGGGACTGAGAACCGCCTTCTCGGGACGATCGGAGTCCGAGACACCGCCCAAACCCCTTTCCAACTCTGAGACGGCCAAATTTCCAACCCGCAGCTCGAATCAACTACGAATGGCGCAGGGGTGCAACACGGGGACTTCCCAGGAGGCCACCCGTCCAGGTACTACTCTCTCCCAAGCGCGTTTAACTTCGGCTCAGACGGGATCCGATTCGCTGGTGCCAGTTTTTGCCCTCAAAGCTGTCGCGTATCCAGAGCTTAACTTCGAACGTCATAACTTTTTGTGCGCGTGGAACCGCGTGCGCCGTAACCAGTCGACGGAAAGCTCTTTTTGAGCTCTATAGGCTGTCAATTGAGCTTCGCTCCATTGACCCCATTCTTCGGGGTCAAATTCCACCGTTTCAGTTAGTTTTGGTCCTCTTCGAAGTAATGGTTTCCTCTACGCCAGTATTTCTGATTCAATTCTCGTCGACTTTGTCATTTTTGCGCGCTTTTCAATGCCCTTTAGACCCTTCCGCGCCGGGGGACGAACAGTTGTGTTTGCCGTCCCGGGATCGAAAATGGGCTTCTCGCGACCCTCGGAGTCCGACAGGCAGCGGAGACCCGTCTCCCCAGTCCGTAATGGCCGTGTTTTCCCGCCGCAGCAGGCAAAAAAGGACGAAAAATAGAGGGGTGCAACACGAGGACTTCCCAGGAGGTCACCCATCCTAGTACTACTCTCGCCCAAGCACGTTTAACTTCGGAGTTCTGATGGGATCCGGTGCATTAGTGCTGGTATGATCGCACCCATCAAGGGATGCGCACTCAATCGTTAAGAGCCAGCCCCCACAGCATGGCCAATGGTTTCTCGGGACTGAGAACCGCCTTCTCGGGACGATCGGAGTCCGAGACACCGCCCAAACCCCTTTCCCAACTCTGAGACGGCCAAATTTCCAACCCGCAGCTCGAATCAACTACGAATGGCGCAGGGGTGCAACACGGGGACTTCCCAGGAGGCCACCCGTCCAGGTACTACTCTCTCCCAAGCGCGTTTAACTTCGAGGCTCAGACGGGATCCGATTCGCTGGTGCCGGTTTTTGCCCTCAAAGCTGTCGCGTATCCAGAGCTTAACTTCGAACGTCATAACTTTTTGTGCGCGTGGAACCGCGTGCGCCGTAACCAGTCGACGGAAAGCTTTTTGAGCTCTATAGGCTGTCAATTGAGCTTCGCTCCATTGACCCCATTCTTCGGGGTCAAATTCCACCGTTTCAGTTAGTTTTGGTCCTCTTCGAAGTAATGGTTTCCTCTACGCCAGTATTTCTGATTCAATTCTCGTCGACTTTGTCATTTTTGCGCGCTTTTCAATGCCCTTTAGACCCTTCCGCGCCGGGGGACGAACAGTTGTGTTTGCCGTCCGGGATCGAAAATGGGCTTCTCGCGACCCTCGGAGTCCGACAGGCAGCGGAGACCCGTCTCCCCAGTCCGTAATGGCCGTGTTTTCCCGCCGCAGCAGGCAAAAAAGGACGAAAAATAGAGGGGTGCAACACGAGGACTTCCCAGGAGGTCACCCATCCTAGTACTACTCTCGCCCAAGCACGTTTAACTTCGGAGTTCTGATGGGATCCGGTGCATTAGTGCTGGTATGATCGCACCCATCAAGGGATGCGCACTCAATCGTTAAGAGCCAGCGCCCACAGCATGGCCAATGGTTTCTCGGGACTGAGAACCGCCTTCTCGGGACGATCGGAGTCCGAGACACCGCCCAAACCCCTTTCCCAACTCTGAGACGGCCAAATTTCCAACCCGCAGCTCGAATCAACTACGAATGGCGCAGGGGTGCAACACGGGGACTTCCCAGGAGGCCACCCGTCCAGGTACTACTCTCTCCCAAGCGCGTTTAACTTCGAGGGTCAGACGGGATCCGATTCGCTGGTGCCGGTTTTTGCCCTCAAAGCTGTCGCGTATCCAGAGCTTAACTTCGAACGTTCATAACTTTTTGTGCGCGTGGAACCGCGTGCGCCGTAACCAGTCGACGGAAAGCTCTTTTTGAGCTCTATTAGGCTGTCAATTGAGCTTCGCTCCATTGACCCCATTCTTCGGGGTCAAATTCCACCGTTTCAGTTAGTTTTGGTCCTCTTCGAAGTAATGGTTTCCTCTACGCCAGTATTTCTGATTCAATTCTCGTCGACTTTGTCATTTTTGCGCGCTTTTCAATGCCCTTTAGACCCTTCCGCGCCGGGGGACGAACAGTTGTGTTTGCCGTCCCGGGATCGAAAATGGGCTTCTCGCGACCCTCGGAGTCCGACAGGCAGCGGAGACCCGTCTCCCCAGTCCGTAATGGCCGTGTTTTCCCGCCGCAGCAGGCAAAAAAGGACGAAAAATAGAGGGGTGCAACACGAGGACTTCCCAGGAGGTCACCCATCCTAGTACTACTCTCGCCCAAGCACGTTTAACTTCGGAGTTCTGATGGGATCCGGTGCATTAGTGCTGGTATGATCGCACCCATCAAGGGATGCGCACTCAATCGTTAAGAGCCAGCCCCCACAGCATGGCCAATGGTTTCTCGGGACTGAGAACCGCCTTGTCGGGACGATCGGAGTCCGAGACACCGCCCAAACCCCTTTCCCAACTCTGAGACGGCCAAATTTCCAACCCGCAGCTCGAATCAACTACGAATGGCGCAGGGGTGCAACACGGGGACTTCCCAGGAGGCCACCCGTCCAGGTACTACTCTCTCCCAAGCGCGTTTAACTTCGAGGGTCAGACGGGATCCGATTCGCTGGTGCCGGTTTTTGCCCTCAAAGCTGTCGCGTATCCAGAGCTTAACTTCGAACGTTCATAACTTTTTGTGCGCGTGGAACCGCGTGCGCCGTAACCAGTCGACGGAAAGCGCTTTTTGAGCTCTATTAGGCTGTCAATTGAGCTTCGCTCCATTGACCCCATTCTTCGGGGTCAAATTCCACCGTTTCAGTTAGTTTTGGTCCTCTTCGAAGTAATGGTTTCCTCTACGCCAGTATTTCTGATTCAATTCTCGTCGACTTTGTCATTTTTGCGCGCTTTTCAATGCCCTTTAGACCCTTCCGCGCGGGGGACGAACAGTTGTGTTTGCCGTCCCGGGATCGAAAATGGGCTTCTCGCGACCCTCGGAGTCCGACAGGCAGCGGAGACCCGTCTCCCCAGTCCGTAATGGCCGTGTTTTCCCGCCGCAGCAGGAAAAAGGACGAAAAATAGAGGGGTGCAACACGAGGACTTCCCAGGAGGTCACCCATCCTAGTACTACTCTCGCCCAAGCACGTTTAACTTCGGAGTTCTGATGGGATCCGGTGCATTAGTGCTGGTATGATCGCACCCATCAAGGGATGCGCACTCAATCGTTAAGAGCCAGCCCCCACAGCATGGCCAATGGTTTCTCGGGACTGAGAACCGCCTTGTCGGGACGATCGGAGTCCGAGACACCGCCCAAACCCCTTTCCAACTCTGAGACGGCCAAATTTCCAACCCGCAGCTCGAATCAACTACGAATGGCGCAGGGTGCAACACGGGGACTTCCCAGGAGGCCACCCGTCCAGGTACTACTCTCTCCCAAGCGCGTTTAACTTCGAGGCTCAGACGGGATCCGATTCGCTGGTGGTTTTTGCCCTCAAAGCTGTCGCGTATCCAGAGCTTAACTTCGAACGTTCATAACTTTTTGTGCGCGTGGAACCGCGTGCGCCGTAACCAGTCGACGGAAAGCTCTTTTTGAGCTCTATTAGGCTGTCAATTGAGCTTCGCTCCATTGACCCCATTCTTCGGGGTCAAATTCCACCGTTTCAGTTAGTTTTGGTCCTCTTCGAAGTAATGGTTTCCTCTACGCCAGTATTTCCTGATTCAATTCTCGTCGACTTTGTCATTTTTGCGCGCTTTTCAATGCCCTTTAGACCCTTCCGCGCCGGGGGACGAACAGTTGTGTTTGCCGTCCCGGGATCGAAAATGGGCTTCTCGCGACCCTCGGAGTCCGACAGGCAGCGGAGACCCGTCTCCCCAGTCCGTAATGGCCGTGTTTTCCCGCCGCAGCAGGCAAAAAAGGACGAAAAATAGAGGGGTGCAACACGAGGACTTCCCAGGAGGTCACCCATCCTAGTACTACTCTCGCCCAAGCACGTTTAACTTCGGAGTTCTGATGGGATCCGGTGCATTAGTGCTGGTATGATCGCACCCATCAAGGGATGCGCACTCAATCGTTAAGAGCCAGCCCCCACAGCATGGCCAATGGTTTCTCGGGACTGAGAACCGCCTTGTCGGGACGATCGGAGTCCGAGACACCGCCCAAACCCCTTTCCCAACTCTGAGACGGCCAAATTTCCAACCCGCAGCTCGAATCAACTACGAATGGCGGGGTGCAACACGGGGACTTCCCAGGAGGCCACCCGTCCAGGTACTACTCTCTCCCAAGCGCGTTTAACTTCGAGGGTCAGACGGGATCCGATTCGCTGGTGCCGGTTTTTGCCCTCAAAGCTGTCGCGTATCCAGAGCTTAACTTCGAACGTTCATAACTTTTTGTGCGCGTGGAACCGCGTGCGCCGTAACCAGTCGACGGAAAGCTTTTTGAGCTCTATTAGGCTGTCAATTGAGCTTCGCTCCATTGACCCCATTCTTCGGGGTCAAATTCCACCGTTTCAGTTAGTTTTGGTCCTCTTCGAAGTAATGGTTTCCTCTACGCCAGTATTTCTGATTCAATTCTCGTCGACTTTGTCATTTTTGCGCGCTTTTCAATGCCCTTTAGACCCTTCCGCGCCGGGGGACGAACAGTTGTGTTTGCCGTCCCGGGATCGAAAATGGGCTTCTCGCGACCCTCGGAGTCCGACAGGCAGCGGAGACCCGTCTCCCCAGTCCGTAATGGCCGTGTTTTCCCGCCGCAGCAGGCAAAAAAGGACGAAAAATAGAGGGGTGCAACACGAGGACTTCCCAGGAGGTCACCCATCCTAGTACTACTCTCGCCCAAGCACGTTTAACTTCGGAGTTCTGATGGGATCCGGTGCATTAGTGCTGGTATGATCGCACCCATCAAGGGATGCGCACTCAATCGTTAAGAGCCAGCCCCCACAGCATGGCCAATGGTTTCTCGGGACTGAGAACCGCCTTGTCGGGACGATCGGAGTCCGAGACACCGCCCAAACCCCTTTCCCAACTCTGAGACGGCCAAATTTCCAACCCGCAGCTCGAATCAACTACGAATGGCGCAGGGTGCAACACGGGGACTTCCCAGGAGGCCACCCGTCCAGGTACTACTCTCTCCCAAGCGCGTTTAACTTCGAGGGTCAGACGGGATCCGATTCGCTGGTGCCGGTTTTTGCCCTCAAAGCTGTCGCGTATCCAGAGCTTAACTTCGAACGTTCATAACTTTTTGTGCGCGTGGAACCGCGTGCGCCGTAACCAGTCGACGGAAAGCTTTTTGAGCTCTATTAGGCTGTCAATTGAGCTTCGCTCCATTGACCCCATTCTTCGGGGTCAAATTCCACCGTTTCAGTTAGTTTTGGTCCTCTTCGAAGTAATGGTTTCCTCTACGCCAGTATTTCCTGATTCAATTCTCGTCGACTTTGTCATTTTTGCGCGCTTTTCAATGCCCTTTAGACCCTTCCGCGCCGGGGGACGAACAGTTGTGTTTGCCGTCCCGGGATCGAAAATGGGCTTCTCGCGACCCTCGGAGTCCGACAGGCAGCGGAGACCCGTCTCCCCAGTCCGTAATGGCCGTGTTTTCCCGCCGCAGCAGGCAAAAAAGGACGAAAAATAGAGGGGTGCAACACGAGGACTTCCCAGGAGGTCACCCATCCTAGTACTACTCTCGCCCAAGCACGTTTAACTTCGGAGTTCTGATGGGATCCGGTGCATTAGTGCTGGTATGATCGCACCCATCAAGGGATGCGCACTCAATCGTTAAGAGCCAGCCCCCACAGCATGGCCAATGGTTTCTCGGGACTGAGAACCGCCTTGTCGGGACGATCGGAGTCCGAGACACCGCCCAAACCCCTTTCCCAACTCTGAGACGGCCAAATTTCCAACCCGCAGCTCGAATCAACTACGAATGGCGCAGGGGTGCAACACGGGGACTTCCCAGGAGGCCACCCGTCCAGGTACTACTCTCTCCCAAGCGCGTTTAACTTCGAGGGTCAGACGGGATCCGATTCGCTGGTGCCGGTTTTTGCCCTCAAAGCTGTCGCGTATCCAGAGCTTAACTTCGAACGTTCATAACTTTTTGTGCGCGTGGAACCGCGTGCGCCGTAACCAGTCGACGGAAAGCGCTTTTTGAGCTCTATTAGGCTGTCAATTGAGCTTCGCTCCATTGACCCCATTCTTCGGGGTCAAATTCCACCGTTTCAGTTAGTTTTGGTCCTCTTCGAAGTAATGGTTTCCTCTACGCCAGTATTTCCTGATTCAATTCTCGTCGACTTTGTCATTTTTGCGCGCTTTTCAATGCCCTTTAGACCCTTCCGCGCCGGGGGACGAACAGTTGTGTTTGCCGTCCCGGGATCGAAAATGGGCTTCTCGCGACCCTCGGAGTCCGACAGGCAGCGGAGACCCGTCTCCCCAGTCCGTAATGGCCGTGTTTTCCCCGCAGCAGGCAAAAAAGGACGAAAAATAGAGGGGTGCAACACGAGGACTTCCCAGGAGGTCACCCATCCTAGTACTACTCTCGCCCAAGCACGTTTAACTTCGGAGTTCTGATGGGATCCGGTGCATTAGTGCTGGTATGATCGCACCCATCAAGGGATGCGCACTCAATCGTTAAGAGCCAGCCCCACAGCATGGCCAATGGTTTCTCGGGACTGAGAACCGCCTTGTCGGGACGATCGGAGTCCGAGACACCGCCCAAACCCCTTTCCCAACTCTGAGACGGCCAAATTTCCAACCCGCAGCTCGAATCAACTACGAATGGCGCAGGGTGCAACACGGGGACTTCCCAGGAGGCCACCCGTCCAGGTACTACTCTCTCCAAGCGCGTTTAACTTCGAGGGTCAGACGGGATCCGATTCGCTGGTGCCGGTTTTTGCCCTCAAAGCTGTCGCGTATCCAGAGCTTAACTTCGAACGTTCATAACTTTTTGTGCGCGTGGAACCGCGTGCGCCGTAACCAGTCGACGGAAAGCTTTTTGAGCTCTATTAGGCTGTCAATTGAGCTTCGCTCCATTGACCCCATTCTTCGGGGTCAAATTCCACCGTTTCAGTTAGTTTTGGTCCTCTTCGAAGTAATGGTTTCCTCTACGCCAGTATTTCCTGATTCAATTCTCGTCGACTTTGTCATTTTTGCGCGCTTTTCAATGCCCTTTAGACCCTTCCGCGCCGGGGACGAACAGTTGTGTTTGCCGTCCCGGGATCGAAAATGGGCTTCTCGCGACCCTCGGAGTCCGACAGGCAGCGGAGACCCGTCTCCCCAGTCCGTAATGGCCGTGTTTTCCCGCCGCAGCAGGAAAAAAGGACGAAAAATAGAGGGGTGCAACACGAGGACTTCCCAGGAGGTCACCCATCCTAGTACTACTCTCGCCCAAGCACGTTTAACTTCGGAGTTCTGATGGGATCCGGTGCATTAGTGCTGGTATGATCGCACCCATCAAGGGATGCGCACTCAATCGTTAAGAGCCAGCCCCCACAGCATGGCCAATGGTTTCTCGGGACTGAGAACCGCCTTGTCGGGACGATCGGAGTCCGAGACACCGCCCAAACCCCTTTCCCAACTCTGAGACGGCCAAATTTCCAACCCGCAGCTCGAATCAACTACGAATGGCGCAGGGGTGCAACACGGGGACTTCCCAGGAGGCCACCCGTCCAGGTACTACTCTCCAAGCGCGTTTAACTTCGAGGGTCAGACGGGATCCGATTCGCTGGTGCCGGTTTTTGCCCTCAAAGCTGTCGCGTATCCAGAGCTTAACTTCGAACGTTCATAACTTTTTGTGCGCGTGGAACCGCGTGCGCCGTAACCAGTCGACGGAAAGCTTTTTGAGCTCTATTAGGCTGTCAATTGAGCTTCGCTCCATTGACCCCATTCTTCGGGGTCAAATTCCACCGTTTCAGTTAGTTTTGGTCCTCTTCGAAGTAATGGTTTCCTCTACGCCAGTATTTCCTGATTCAATTCTCGTCGACTTTGTCATTTTTGCGCGCTTTTCAATGCCCTTTAGACCCTTCCGCGCCGGGGGACGAACAGTTGTGTTTGCCGTCCCGGGATCGAAAATGGGCTTCTCGCGACCCTCGGAGTCCGACAGGCAGCGGAGACCCGTCTCCCCAGTCCGTAATGGCCGTGTTTTCCCGCCGCAGCAGGCAAAAAAGGACGAAAAATAGAGGGGTGCAACACGAGGACTTCCCAGGAGGTCACCCATCCTAGTACTACTCTCGCCCAAGCACGTTTAACTTCGGAGTTCTGATGGGATCCGGTGCATTAGTGCTGGTATGATCGCACCCATCAAGGGATGCGCACTCAATCGTTAAGAGCCAGCCCCCACAGCATGGCCAATGGTTTCTCGGGACTGAGAACCGCCTTGTCGGGACGATCGGAGTCCGAGACACCGCCCAAACCCCTTTCCCAACTCTGAGACGGCCAAATTTCCAACCCGCAGCTCGAATCAACTACGAATGGCGCAGGGGTGCAACACGGGGACTTCCCAGGAGGCCACCCGTCCAGGTACTACTCTCTCCCAAGCGCGTTTAACTTCGAGGGTCAGACGGGATCCGATTCGCTGGTGCCGGTTTTTGCCCTCAAAGCTGTCGCGTATCCAGAGCTTAACTTCGAACGTTCATAACTTTTTGTGCGCGTGGAACCGCGTGCGCCGTAACCAGTCGACGGAAAGCGCTTTTTGAGCTCTATTAGGCTGTCAATTGAGCTTCGCTCCATTGACCCCATTCTTCGGGGTCAAATTCCACCGTTTCAGTTAGTTTTGGTCCTCTTCGAAGTAATGGTTTCCTCTACGCCAGTATTTCCTGATTCAATTCTCGTCGACTTTGTCATTTTTGCGCGCTTTTCAATGCCCTTTAGACCCTTCCGCGCCGGGGGACGAACAGTTGTGTTTGCCGTCCCGGGATCGAAAATGGGCTTCTCGCGACCCTCGGAGTCCGACAGGCAGCGGAGACCCGTCTCCCCAGTCCGTAATGGCCGTGTTTTCCCGCCGCAGCAGGCAAAAAAGGACGAAAAATAGAGGGGTGCAACACGAGGACTTCCCAGGAGGTCACCCATCCTAGTACTACTCTCGCCCAAGCACGTTTAACTTCGGAGTTCTGATGGGATCCGGTGCATTAGTGCTGGTATGATCGCACCCATCAAGGGATGCGCACTCAATCGTTAAGAGCCAGCCCCCACAGCATGGCCAATGGTTTCTCGGGACTGAGAACCGCCTTGTCGGGACGATCGGAGTCCGAGACACCGCCCAAACCCCTTTCCCAACTCTGAGACGGCCAAATTTCCAACCCGCAGCTCGAATCAACTACGAATGGCGCAGGGGTGCAACACGGGGACTTCCCAGGAGGCCACCCGTCCAGGTACTACTCTCTCCCGAGCGCGTTTAACTTCGAGGGTCAGACGGGATCCGATTCGCTGGTGCCGGTTTTTGCCCTCAAAGCTGTCGCGTATCCAGAGCTTAACTTCGAACGTTCATAAACTTTTGTGAGCGTGGAACCGCGTGCGCCGTAACCAGTCGACGGAAAGCGCTTTTTGAGCTCTATTAGGCTGTCAATTGAGCTTCGCTCCATTGACCCCATTCTTCGGGGTCAAATTCCACCGTTTCAGTTAGTTTTGGTCCTCTTCGAAGTAATGGTTTCCTCTACGCCAGTATTTCCTGATTCAATTCTCGTCGACTTTGTCATTTTTGCGCGCTTTTCAATGCCCTTTAGACCCTTCCGCGCCGGGGGACGAACAGTTGTGTTTGCCGTCCCGGGATCGAAAATGGGCTTCTCGCGACCCTCGGAGTCCGACAGGCAGCGGAGACCCGTCTCCCCAGTCCGTAATTGCCGTGTTTTCCCGCCGCAGCAGGCAAAAAAGGACGAAAAATAGAGGGGTGCAACACGAGGACTTCCCAGGAGGTCACCCATCCTAGTACTACTCTCGCCCAAGCACGTTTAACTTCGGAGTTCTGATGAGATCCGGTGCATTAGTGCTGGTATGATCGCACCCATCAAGGGATGCGCACTCAATCGTTAAGAGCCAGCCCCCACAGCGTGGACAATGGTTTCTCGGGACTGAGAACCGCCTTGTCGGGACGATCGGAGTCCGAGACACCGCCCAAACCCCTTTCCCAACTCTGAGACGGCCAAATTTCCAACCCGCAGCTCGAATCAACTACGAATGGCGCAGGGGTGCAACACGGGGACTTCCCAGGAGGCCACCCGTCCAGGTACTACTCTCTCCCGAGCGCGTTTAACTTCGAGGGTCAGACGGGATCCGATTCGCTGGTGCCGGTTTTTGCCCTCAAAGCTGTCGCGTATCCAGAGCTTAACTTCGAACGTTCATAACTTTTTGTGCGCGTGGAACCGCGTGCGCCGTAACCAGTCGACGGAAAGCGCTTTTTGAGCTCTATTAGGCTGTCAATTGAGCTTCGCTCCATTGACCCCATTCTTCGGGGTCAAATTCCACCGTTTCAGTTAGTTTTGGTCCTCTTCGAAGTAATGGTTTCCTCTACGCCAGTATTTCCTGATTCAATTTTCGTCGACTTTGTCATTTTTGCACGCTTTTCAATGCCCTTTAGACACTTCCGCGCCGGGGGACGAACAGTTGTGTTTGCCGTCCCGGTATCGAAAATGGGCTTCTCGCGACCCTCGGAGTCCGACAGGCAGCGGAGACCCGTCTCCCCAGTCCGTAATGGCCGTGTTTTCCCGCCGCAGCAGGCAAAAAATGACGAAAAATAGAGGGGGTGCAACACGAGGACTTCCCAGGAGGTCACCCATCCTAGTACTACTCTCGCCCAAGCACGTTTAACTTCGGAGTTCTGATGGGATCCGGTGCATTAGTGCTGGTATGATCGCACCCATCAAGGGATGCGCACTCAATCGTTAAGAGCCAGCCCGCACAGCATGGCCAATGGTTTCTCGGGACTAAGAACTGCCTTGTCGGGACGATCGTTGTCCGAGACACCGCCCAAACCCCTTTCCCAACTCTGAGACGGCCAAATTTCCAACCCGCAGCTCGAATCAACTACGAATGGCGCAGGGGTGCAACACGGGGACTTCCCAGGAGGCCACCCGTCCAGGTACTACTCTCTCCCGAGCGCGTTTAACTTCGAGGGTCAGACGGGATCCGATTCGCTGGTGCCGGTTTTTTGCCCTCAAAGCTGTCGCGTATCCAGAGCTTAACTTCGAACGTTCATAACTTTTTGTGCGCGTGGAACCGCGTGCGCCGTAACCAGTCGACGGAAAGCGCTTTTTGAGCTCTATTAGGCTGTCAATTGAGCTTCGCTCCATTGACCCCATTCTTCGGGGTCAAATTCCACCGTTTCAGTTAGTTTTGGTCCTCTTCGAAGTAATGGTTTCCTCTACGCCAGTATTTCCTGATTCAATTCTCGTCGACTTTGTCATTTTTGCGCGCCTTTCAATGCCCTTTGGACCCTTCCGCGCCGGGGGACGAACAGTTGTGTTTGCAGTCCCGGGATCGAAAATGGGCTTCTCGCGACCCTCGGAGTCCGACAGGCAGCGGAGACCCGTCTCCCCAGTCCGTAATGGCCGTGCTTTTCCCGCCGCAGCAGGCAAAAAAAGGACGAAAAATAGAGGGGTGCAACACGAGGACTTCCCAGGAGGTCACCCATCCTAGTACTACTCTCGCCCAAGCACGTTTAACTTCGGAGTTCTGATGGGATCCGGTGCATTAGTGCTGGTATGATCGCACCTATCAAGGGATGCGCACTCAATCGTTAAGAGCCAGCCCCCACAGCATGGCCAATGGTTTCTCGGGACTGAGAACCGCCTTGTCGGGACGATCGGAGTCCGAGACACCGCCCAAACCCCTTTACCAACTCTGAGACGGCCAAATTTCCATCCCGCAGCTCGAATCAACTACGAATGGCGCAGCGGGTGCAACACGGGGACTTACCAGGAGGCCACCCGTCCAGGTACTACTCTCTCCCAAGCGCGTTTAACTTCGAGGGTCAGACGGGATCCGATTCGCTGGTGCCGGTTTTTTGCCCTCAAAGCTGTCGCGTATCAAGAGCTTAACTTCGAACGTTCATAACTTTTTGTGCGCGTGGAACCGCGTGCGCCGTAACCAGTCGACGGAAAGCTCTTTTGAGCTCTATTAGGCTGTCAATTGAGCTTCGCTCCATTGACCCCATTCTTCGGGGTCCAATTCCACCGTTTCAGTTAGTTTTGGTCCTCTTCGAAGTAATGGTTTCCTCTACGCCAGTATTTCCTGATTCAATTCTCGTCGACTTTGTCATTTTTGCGCGCTTTTCAATGCCCTTTAGACCCTTCCGCGCCGGGGGACGAACAGTTGTGTTTGCCGTCCCGGATCGTAAATGGGCTTCTCGCGACCCTCGGAGTCCGACAGGCAGCGGAGACCCGTCTCCCCAGTCCGTAATGGCCGTGTTTTCCCGCCGCAGCAGGCAAAAAAGGACGAAAAATAGAGGGGTGCAACACGAGGACTTCCCAGGAGGTCACCCATCCTAGTACTACTCTCGCCCAAGCACGTTTAACTTCGGAGTTCTGATGGGATCCGGTGCATTAGTGCTGGTATGATCGCACCCATCAAGGGATGCGCACTCAATCGTTAAGAGCCAGCCCCCACAGCATGGCCAATGGTTTCTCGGGACTGAGAACCGCCTTGTCGGGACGATCGGAGTCCGAGACACAGCCCAAACCCCTTTCCCAACTCTGAGACGGCCAAATTTCCAACCCGCAGCTCGAATCAACTACGAATGGCGCAGCGGTGCAACACGGGGACTTCCCAGGAGGCCACCCGTCCAGGTACTACTCTCTCCCAAGCGCGTTTAACTTCGAGGGTCAGACGGGATCCGATTCGCTGGTGCCGGTTTTTGCCCTCAAAGCTGTCGCGTATCCAGAGCTTAACTTCGAACGTTCATAACTTTTTGTGCGCGTGGAACCGCGTGCGCCGTAACCAGTCGACGGAAAGCGCTTTTTGAGCTCTATTAGGCTGTCAATTGAGCTTCGCTCCATTGACCCCATTCTTCGGGGTCAAATTCCACCGTTTCAGTTAGTTTTGGTCCTCTTCGAAGTAATGGTTTCCTCTACGCCAGTATTTCCTGATTCAATTCTCGTCGACTTTGTCATTTTTGCGCGCTTTTCAATGCCCTTTAGACCCTTCCGCGCCGGGGGACGAACAGTTGTGTTTGCCGTCCCGGGATCGTAAATGGGCTTCTCGCGACCCTCGGAGTCCGACAGGCAGCGGAGACCCGTCTCCCCAGTCCGTAATGGCCGTGTTTTCCCGCCGCAGCAGGCAAAAAAGGACGAAAAATAGAGGGGTGCAACACGAGGACTTCCCAGGAGGTCACCCATCCTAGTACTACTCTCGCCCAACCACGTTTAACTTCGGAGTTCTGATGGGATCCGGTGCATTAGTGCTGGTATGATCGCACTTATCAAGGGATGCGCACTCAATCGTTAAGAGCCAGCCCCCACAGCATGGCCAATGGTTTCTCGGGACTGAGAACGGCCTTGTCGGGACGATCGGAGTCCGAGACACCGCCCAAACCCCTTTACCAACTCTGAGACGGCCAAATTTCCAACCCGCAGCTCGAATCAACTACGAATGGCGCAGGGGTGCAACACGGGGACTTACCAGGAGGCCACCCGTCCAGGTACTACTCTCTCCCAAGCGCGTTTAACTTCTAGGGTCAGACGGGATCCGATTCGCTGGTGTCGGTTTTTGCCCTCAAAGCTGTCGCGTATCCAGAGCTTAACTTCGAACGTTCATAACTTTTTGTGCGCGTGGAACCGCGTGCACCGTAACCAGTCGACGGAAAGCTCTTTTTGAGCTCTATTAGGCAGTCAATTGAGCTTCGCTCCATTGACCCCATTCTTCGGGGTCAAATTCCACCGTTTCAGTTAGTTTTGGTCCTCTTCGAAGTAATGGTTTCCTCTACGCCAGTATTTCCTGATTCAATTCTCGTCGACTTTGTCATTTTTTCGCGCTTTTCAATGCCCTTTAGACCCTTCCGCGCCGGGGGACGAACAGTTGTGTTTGCCGTCCCGGGATCGAAAATGGGCTTCTCGCGACCCTCGGAGTCCGACAGGCAGCGGAGACCCGTCTCCCCAGTCCGTAATGGCCGTGTTTTCCCCGCCGCAGCAGGCAAAAAAGGACGAAAAATAGAGGGGTGCAACACGAGGACTTCCCAGGAGGTCACCCATCCTAGTACTACTCTCGCCCAACCACGTTTAACTTCGGAGTTCTGATGGGATCCGGTGCATTATTGCTGGTATGATCGCACTTATCAAGGGATGCGCACTCAATCGTTAAGAGCCAGCCCCCACAGCATGGCCAATGGTTTCTCGGGACTGAGAACCGCCTTGTCGGGACGATCGGAGTCCGAGACACAGCCCAAACCCCTTTCCCAACTCTGAGACGGCCAAATTTCCAACCCGCAGCTCGAATCAACTACGAATGGCGCAGCGGTGCAACACGGGGACTTCCCAGGAGGCCACCCGTCCAGGTACTACTCTCTCCCAAGCGCGTTTAACTTCGAGGGTCAGACGGGATCCGATTCGCTGGTGCCGGTTTTTGCCCTCAAAGCTGTCGCGTATCCAGAGCTTAACTTCGAACGTTCATAACTTTTTGTGCGCGTGGAACCGCGTGCGCCGTAACCAGTCGACGGAAAGTGCTTTTTGAGCTCTATTAGGCAGTCAATTGAGCTTCGCTCCATTGACCCCATTCTTCGGGGTCAAATTCCACCGTTTCAGTTAGTTTTGGTCCTCTTCGAAGTAATGGTTTCCTCTACGCCAGTATTTCCTGATTCAATTCTCGTCGACTTTGTCATTTTTGCGCGCTTTTCAATGCCCTTTAGACCCTTCCGCGCCGGGGGACGAACAGTTGTGTTTGCCGTCCCGGGATCGAAAATGGGCTTCTCGCGACCCTCGGAGTCCGACAGGCAGCGGAGACCCGTCTCCCCAGTCCGTAATGGCCGTGTTTTCCCGCCGCAGCAGGCAAAAAAGGACGAAAAATAGAGGGGTGCAACACGAGGACTTCCCAGGAGGTCACCCATCCTAGTACTACTCTCGCCCAACCACGTTTAACTTCGGAGTTCTGATGGGATCCGGTGCATTATTGCTGGTATGATCGCACTTATCAAGGGATGCGCACTCAATCGTTAAGAGCCAGCCCCCACAGCATGGCCAATGGTTTCTCGGGACTGAGAACGGCCTTGTCGGGACGATCGGAGTCCGAGACACCGCCCAAACCCCTTTACCAACTCTGAGACGGCCAAATTTCCAACCCGCAGCTCGAATCAACTACGAATGGCGCAGGGGTGCAACACGGGGACTTACCAGGAGGCCACCCGTCCAGGTACTACTCTCTCCCAAGCGCGTTTAACTTCGAGGGTCAGACGGGATCTGATTCGCTGGTGCCAGTTTTTGCCCTCAAAGCTGTCGCGTATCCAGAGCTTAACTTCGAACGTTCATAACTTTTTGTGCGCGTGGAACCGCGAGCACCGTAACCAGTCGACGGAAAGCTCTTTTTGAGCTCTATTAGGCAGTCAATTGAGCTTCGCTCCATTGACCCCATTCTTCGGGGTCAAATTCCACCGTTTCAGTTAGTTTTGGTCCTCTTCGAAGTAATGGTTTCCTCTACGCCAGTATTTCCTGATTCAATTCTCGTCGACTTTGTCATTTTTGCGCGCTTTTCAATGCCCTTTAGACCCTTCCGCGCCGGGGGACGAACAGTTGTGTTTGCCGTCCCGGGATCGAAAATGGGCTTCTCGCGACCCTCGGAGTCCGACAGGCAGCGGAGACCCGTCTCCCCAGTCCGTAATGGCCGTGTGTTCCCGCCGCAGCAGGCAAAAATGGACGAAAAATAGAGGGGTGCAACACGAGAACTTCCCAGGAGGTCACCCATCCTAGTACTACTCTCGCCCAAGCACGTTTAACTTCGGAGTTCTGATGGGATCCGGTGCATTAGTGCTGGTATGATCGCACCCATCAAGGGATGCGCACTCAATGGTTAAGAGCCAGCCCCCACAGCATGGCCAATGGTTTCTCGGGACTGAGAACCGCCTTGTCGGGACGATCGGAGTCCGAGACCCAGCCCAAACCCCTTTCCCAACTCTGAGACGGCCAAATTTCCAACCCGCAGCTCGAATCAACTACGAATGGCGCAGCGGTGCAACACGGGGACTTCCCAGGAGGCCACCCGTCCAGGTACTACTCTCTCCCAAGCGCGTTTAACTTCGAGGGTCAGACGGGATCCGATTCGCTGGTGCCGGTTTTTGCCCTCAAAGCTGTCGCATATCCAGAGCTTAACTTCGAACGTTCATAACTTTTTGTGCGCGTGGAACCGCGTGCGCCGTAACCAGTCGACGGAAAGTGCTTTTTGAGCTCTATTAGGTTGTCAATTGAGCTTCGCTCCATTGACCCCATTCTTCGGGGTCAAATTCCACCGTTTCAGTTAGTTTTGGTCCTCTTCGAAGTAATGGTTTCCTCTACGCCAGTATTTCCTGATTCAATTCTCGTCGACTTTGTCATTTTTGCGCGCTTTTCAATGCCCTTTAGACCCTTCCGCGCCGGGGGACGAACAGTTGTGTTTGCCGTCCCGGGATCGAAAATGGGCTTCTCGCGACCCTCGGAGTCCGACAGGCAGCGGAGACCCGTCTCCCCAGTCCGTAATGGCCGTGTTTTCCCGCCGCAGCAGGCAAAAAAGGACGAAAAATAGAGGGGTGCAACACGAGGACTTCCCAGGAGGTCACCCATCCTAGTACTACTCTCGCCCAACCACGTTTAACTTCGGAGTTCTGATGGGATCCGGTGCATTAGTGCTGGTATGATCGCACTTATCAAGGGATGCGCACTCAATCGTTAAGAGCCAGCCCCCACAGCATGGCCAATGGTTTCTCGGGACTGAGAACGGCCTTGTCGGGACGATCGGAGTCCGAGACACCGCCCAAACCCCTTTACCAACTCTGAGACGGCCAAATTTCCAACCCGCAGCTCGAATCAACTACGAATGGCGTAGGGGTGCAACACGGGGACTTACCAGGAGGCCACCCGTCCAGGTACTACTCTCTCCCAAGCGCGTTTAACTTCGAGGGTCAGACGGGATCGATTCGCTGGTGTCGGTTTTTGCCCTCAAAGCTGTCGCGTATCCAGAGCTTAACTTCGAACGTTCATAACTTTTTGTGCGCGTGGAACCGCGTGCACCGTAACCAGTCGACGGAAAGCTCTTTTTGAGCTCTATTAGGCAGTCAATTGAGCTTCGCTCCATTGACCCCATTCTTCGGGGTCAAATTCCACCGTTTCAGTTAGTTTTGGTCCTCTTCGAAGTAATGGTTTCCTCTACGCCAGTATTTCCTGATTCAATTCTCGTCGACTTTGTCATTTTTGCGCGCTTTACAATGCCCTTTAGACCCTTCCGCGCCGGGGGACGAACAGTTGTGTTTGCCGTCCCGGGATCGAAAATGGGCTTCTCGCGACCCTCGGAGTCCGACAGGCAGCGGAGACCCGTCTCCCCAGTCCGTAATGGCCGTGTGTTCCCGCCGCAGCAGGCAAAAATGGACGAAAAATAGAGGGGTGCAACACGAGAACTTCCCAGGAGGTCACCCATCCTAGTACTACTCTCGCCCAAGCACGTTTAACTTCGGAGTTCTGATGGGATCCGGTGCATTAGTGCTGGTATGATCGCACCCATCAAGGGATGCGCACTCAATGGTTAAGAGCCAGCCCCCACAGCATGGCCAATGGTTTCTCGGGACTGAGAACCGCCTTGTCGGGACGATCGGAGTCCGAGACACAGCCCAAACCCCTTTCCCAACTCTGAGACGGCCAAATTTCCAACCCGCAGCTCGAATCAACTACGAATGGCGCAGCGGTGCAACACGGGGACTTCCCAGGAGGCCACCCGTCCAGGTACTACTCTCTCCCAAGCGCGTTTAACTTCGAGGGTCAGACGGGATCCGATTCGCTGGTGCCGGTTTTTGCCCTCAAAGCTGTCGCGTATCCAGAGCTTAACTTCGAACGTTCATAACTTTTTGTGCGCGTGGAACCGCGTGCGCCGTAACCAGTCGACGGAAAGTGCTTTTTGAGCTCTATTAGGTTGTCAATTGAGCTTCGCTCCATTGACCCCATTCTTCGGGGTCAAATTCCACCGTTTCAGTTAGTTTTGGTCCTCTTCGAAGTAATGGTTTCCTCTACGCCAGTATTTCCTGATTCAATTCTCGTCGACTTTGTCATTTTTGCGCGCTTTTCAATGCCCTTTAGACCCTTCCGCGCCGGGGGACGAACAGTTGTGTTTGCCGTCCCGGGATCGAAAATGGGCTTCTCGCGACCCTCGGAGTCCGACAGGCAGCGGAGACCCGTCTCCCCAGTCCGTAATGGCCGTGTTTTCCCGCCGCAGCAGGCAAAAAAGGACGAAAAATAGAGGGGTGCAACACGAGGACTTCCCAGGAGGTCACCCATCCTAGTACTACTCTCGCCCAACCACGTTTAACTTCGGAGTTCTGATGGGATCCGGTGCATTAGTGCTGGTATGATCGCACTTATCAAGGGATGCGCACTCAATCGTTAAGAGCCAGCCCCCACAGCATGGCCAATGGTTTCTCGGGACTGAGAACGGCCTTGTCGGGACGATCGGAGTCCGAGACACCGCCCAAACCCCTTTACCAACTCTGAGACGGCCAAATTTCCAACCCGCAGCTCGAATCAACTACGAATGGCGCAGGGGTGCAACACGGGGACTTACCAGGAGGCCACCCGTCCAGGTACTACTCTCTCCCAAGCGCGTTTAACTTCGAGGGTCAGACGGGATCCGATTCGCTGGTGTCGGTTTTTCCCTCAAAGCTGTCGCGTATCCAGAGCTTAACTTCGAACGTTCATAACTTTTTGTGCGCGTGGAACCGCGTGCACCGTAACCAGTCGACGGAAAGCTCTTTTTGAGCACTATTAGGCAGTCAATTGAGCTTCGCTCCATTGACCCCATTCTTCGGGGTCAAATTCCACCGTTTCAGTTAGTTTTGGTCCTCTTCGAAGTAATGGTTTCCTCTACGCCAGTATTTCCTGATTCAATTCTCGTCGACTTTGTCATTTTTGCGCGCTTTTCAATGCCCTTTAGACCCTTCCGCGCCGGGGGACGAACAGTTGTGTTTGCCGTCCCGGGATCGAAAATGGGCTTCTCGCGACCCTCGGAGTCCGACAGGCAGCGGAGACCCGTCTCCCCAGTCCGTAATGGCCGTGTGTTCCCGCCGCAGCAGGCAAAAATGGACGAAAAATAGAGGGGTGCAACACGAGAACTTCCCAGGAGGTCACCCATCCTAGTACTACTCTCGCCCAAGCACGTTTAACTTCGGAGTTCTGATGGGATCCGGTGCATTAGTGCTGGTATGATCGCACCCATCAAGGGATGCGCACTCAATGGTTAAGAGCCAGCCCCCACAGCATGGCCAATGGTTTCTCGGGACTGAGAACCGCCTTGTCGGGACGATCGGAGTCCGAGACACAGCCCAAACCCCTTTCCCAACTCTAAGACGGCCAAATTTCCAACCCGCAGCTCGAATCAACTACGAATGGCGCAGCGGTGCAACACGGGGACTTCCCAGGAGGCCACCCGTCCAGGTACTACTCTCTCCCAAGCGCGTTTAACTTCGAGGGTCAGACGGGATCCGATTCGCTGGTGCCGGTTTTTGCCCTCAAAGCTGTCGCGTATCCAGAGCTTAACTTCGAACGTTCATAACTTTTTGTGCGCGTGGAACCGCGTGCGCCGTAACCAGTCGACGGAAAGTGCTTTTTGAGCTCTATTAGGTTGTCAATTGAGCTTCGCTCCATTGACCCCATTCTTCGGGGTCAAATTCCACCGTTTCAGTTAGTTTTGGTCCTCTTCGAAGTAATGGTTTCCTCTACGCCAGTATTTCCTGATTCAATTCTCGTCGACTTTGTCATTTTTGCGCGCTTTTCAATGCCCTTTAGACCCTTCCGCGCCGGGGGACGAACAGTTGTGTTTGCCGTCCCGGGATCGAAAATGGGCTTCTCGCGACCCTCGGAGTCCGACAGGCAGCGGAGACCCGTCTCCCCAGTCCGTAATGGCCGTGTTTTCCCGCCGCAGCAGGCAAAAAAGGACGAAAAATAGAGGGGTGCAACACGAGGACTTCCCAGGAGGTCACCCATCCTAGTACTACTCTCGCCCAACCACGTTTAACTTCGGAGTTCTGATGGGATCCGGTGCATTAGTGCTGGTATGATCGCACTTATCAAGGGATGCGCACTCAATCGTTAAGAGCCAGCCCCCACAGCATGGCCAATGGTTTCTCGGGACTGAGAACGGCCTTGTCGGGACGATCGGAGTCCGAGACACCGCCCAAACCCCTTTACCAACTCTGAGACGGCCAAATTTCCAACCCGCAGCTCGAATCAACTACGAATGGCGCAGGGGTGCAACACGGGGACTTACCAGGAGGCCACCCGTCCAGGTACTACTCTCTCCCAAGCGCGTTTAACTTCGAGGGTCAGACGGGATCCGATTCGCTGGTGTCGGTTTTTGCCCTCAAAGCTGTCGCGTATCCAGAGCTTAACTTCGAACGTTCATAACTTTTTGTGCGCGTGGAACCGCGTGCACCGTAACCAGTCGACGGAAAGCTCTTTTTGAGCACTATTAGGCAGTCAATTGAGCTTCGCTCCATTGACCCCATTCTTCGGGGTCAAATTCCACCGTTTCAGTTAGTTTTGGTCCTCTTCGAAGTAATGGTTTCCTCTACGCCAGTATTTCCTGATTCAATTCTCGTCGACTTTGTCATTTTTGCGCGCTTTTCAATGCCCTTTAGACCCTTCCGCGCCGGGGGACGAACAGTTGTGTTTGCCGTCCCGGGATCGAAAATGGGCTTCTCGCGACCCTCGGAGTCCGACAGGCAGCGGAGACCCGTCTCCCCAGTCCGTAATGGCCGTGTGTTCCCGCCGCAGCAGGCAAAAATGGACGAAAAATAGAGGGGTGCAACACGAGAACTTCCCAGGAGGTCACCCATCCTAGTACTACTCTCGCCCAAGCACGTTTAACTTCGGAGTTCTGATGGGATCCGGTGCATTAGTGCTGGTATGATCGCACCCATCAAGGGATGCGCACTCAATGGTTAAGAGCCAGCCCCCACAGCATGGCCAATGGTTTCTCGGGACTGAGAACCGCCTTGTCGGGACGATCGGAGTCCGAGACACAGCCCAAACCCCTTTCCCAACTCTGAGACGGCCAAATTTCCAACCCGCAGCTCGAATCAACTACGAATGGCGCAGCGGTGCAACACGGGGACTTCCCAGGAGGCCACCCGTCCAGGTACTACTCTCTCCCAAGCGCGTTTAACTTCGAGGGTCAGACGGGATCCGATTCGCTGGTGCCGGTTTTTGCCCTCAAAGCTGTCGCGTATCCAGAGCTTAACTTCGAACGTTCATAACTTTTTGTGCGCGTGGAACCGCGTGCGCCGTAACCAGTCGACGGAAAGTGCTTTTTGAGCTCTATTAGGTTGTCAATTGAGCTTCGCTCCATTGACCCCATTCTTCGGGGTCAAATTCCACCGTTTCAGTTAGTTTTGGTCCTCTTCGAAGTAATGGTTTCCTCTACGCCAGTATTTCCTGATTCAATTCTCGTCGACTTTGTCATTTTTGCGCGCTTTTCAATGCCCTTTAGACCCTTCCGCGCCGGGGGACGAACAGTTGTGTTTGCCGTCCCGGGATCGAAAATGGGCTTCTCGCGACCCTCGGAGTCCGACAGGCAGCGGAGACCCGTCTCCCCAGTCCGTAATGGCCGTGTTTTCCCGCCGCAGCAGGCAAAAAAGGACGAAAAATAGAGGGGTGCAACACGAGGACTTCCCAGGAGGTCACCCATCCTAGTACTACTCTCGCCCAACCACGTTTAACTTCGGAGTTCTGATGGGATCCGGTGCATTAGTGCTGGTATGATCGCACTTATCAAGGGATGCGCACTCAATCGTTAAGAGCCAGCCCCCACAGCATGGCCAATGGTTTCTCGGGACTGAGAACGGCCTTGTCGGGACGATCGGAGTCCGAGACACCGCCCAAACCCCTTTACCAACTCTGAGACGGCCAAATTTCCAACCCGCAGCTCGAATCAACTACGAATGGCGCAGGGGTGCAACACGGGGACTTACCAGGAGGCCACCCGTCCAGGTACTACTCTCTCCCAAGCGCGTTTAACTTCGAGGGTCAGACGGGATCCGATTCGCTGGTGTCGGTTTTTGCCCTCAAAGCTGTCGCGTATCCAGAGCTTAACTTCGAACGTTCATAACTTTTTGTGCGCGTGGAACCGCGTGCACCGTAACCAGTCGACGGAAAGCTCTTTTTGAGCACTATTAGGCAGTCAATTGAGCTTCGCTCCATTGACCCCATTCTTCGGGGTCAAATTCCACCGTTTCAGTTAGTTTTGGTCCTCTTCGAAGTAATGGTTTCCTCTACGCCAGTATTTCCTGATTCAATTCTCGTCGACTTTGTCATTTTTGCGCGCTTTTCAATGCCCTTTAGACCCTTCCGCGCCGGGGGACGAACAGTTGTGTTTGCCGTCCCGGGATCGAAAATGGGCTTCTCGCGACCCTCGGAGTCCGACAGGCAGCGGAGACCCGTCTCCCCAGTCCGTAATGGCCGTGTGTTCCCGCCGCAGCAGGCAAAAATGGACGAAAAATAGAGGGGTGCAACACGAGCACTTCCCAGGAGGTCACCCATCCTAGTACTACTCTCGCCCAAGCACGTTTAACTTCGGAGTTCTGATGGGATCCGGTGCATTAGTGCTGGTATGATCGCACCCATCAAGGGATGCGCACTCAATGGTTAAGAGCCAGCCCCCACAGCATGGCCAATGGTTTCTCGGGACTGAGAACCGCCTTGTCGGGACGATCGGAGTCCGAGACACAGCCCAAACCCCTTTCCCAACTCTGAGACGGCCAAATTTCCAACCCGCAGCTCGAATCAACTACGAATGGCGCAGCGGTGCAACACGGGGACTTCCCAGGAGGCCACCCGTCCAGGTACTACTCTCTCCCAAGCGCGTTTAACTTCGAGGGTCAGACGGGATCCGATTCGCTGGTGCCGGTTTTTGCCCTCAAAGCTGTCGCGTATCCAGAGCTTAACTTCGAACGTTCATAACTTTTTGTGCGCGTGGAACCGCGTGCGCCGTAACCAGTCGACGGAAAGTGCTTTTTGAGCTCTATTAGGTTGTCAATTGAGCTTCGCTCCATTGACCCCATTCTTCGGGGTCAAATTCCACCGTTTCAGTTAGTTTTGGTCCTCTTCGAAGTAATGGTTTCCTCTACGCCAGTATTTCCTGATTCAATTCTCGTCGACTTTGTCATTTTTGCGCGCTTTTCAATGCCCTTTAGACCCTTCCGCGCCGGGGGACGAACAGTTGTGTTTGCCGTCCCGGGATCGAAAATGGGCTTCTCGCGACCCTCGGAGTCCGACAGGCAGCGGAGACCCGTCTCCCCAGTCCGTAATGGCCGTGTTTTCCCGCCGCAGCAGGCAAAAAAGGACGAAAAATAGAGGGGTGCAACACGAGGACTTCCCAGGAGGTCACCCATCCTAGTACTACTCTCGCCCAAGCACGTTTAACTTCGGAGTTCTGACGGGATCCGGTGCATTAGTGCTGGTATGATCGCACCCATCAAGGGATGCGCACTCAATGGTTAAGAGCCAGCCCCCACAGCATGGCCAATGGTTTCTCGGGACTGAGAACCGCCTTGTCGGGACGATCGGAGTCCGAGACACAGCCCAAACCCCTTTCCCAACTCTGAGACGGCCAAATTTCCAACCCGCAGCTCGAATCAACTACGAATGGCGCAGCGGTGCAACACGGGGACTTCCCAGGAGGCCACCCGTCCAGGTACTACTCTCTCCCAAGCGCGTTTAACTTCGAGGGTCAGACGGGATCCGATTCGCTGGTGCCGGTTTTTGCCCTCAAAGCTGTCGCGTATCCAGAGCTTAACTTCGAACGTTCATAACTTTTTGTGCGCGTGGAACCGCGTGCGCCGTAACCAGTCGACGGAAAGTGCTTTTTGAGCTCTATTAGGTTGTCAATTGAGCTTCGCTCCATTGACCCCATTCTTCGGGGTCAAATTCCACCGTTTCAGTTAGTTTTGGTCCTCTTCGAAGTAATGGTTTCCTCTACGCCAGTATTTCCTGATTCAATTCTCGTCGACTTTGTCATTTTTGCGCGCTTTTCAATGCCCTTTAGACCCTTCCGCGCCGGGGGACGAACAGTTGTGTTTGCCGTCCCGGGATCGAAAATGGGCTTCTCGCGACCCTCGGAGTCCGACAGGCAGCGGAGACCCGTCTCCCCAGTCCGTAATGGCCGTGTTTTCCCGCCGCAGCAGGCAAAAAAGGACGAAAAATAGAGGGGTGCAACACGAGGACTTCCCAGGAGGTCACCCATCCTAGTACTACTCTCGCCCAACCACATTTAACTTCGGAGTTCTGATGGGATCCGGTGCATTAGTGCTGGTATGATCGCACTTATCAAGGGATGCGCACTCAATCGTTAAGAGCCAGCCCCCACAGCATGGCCAATGGTTTCTCGGGACTGAGAACGGCCTTGTCGGGACGATCGGAGTCCGAGACACCGCCCAAACCCCTTTACCAACTCTGAGACGGCCAAATTTCCAACCCGCAGCACGAATCAACTACGAATGGCGCAGGGGTGCAACACGGGGACTTACCAGGAGGCCACCCGTCCAGGTACTACTCTCTCCCAAGCGCGTTTAACTTCGAGGGTCAGACGGGATCCGATTCGCTGGTGTCGGTTTTTGCCCTCAAAGCTGTCGCGTATCCAGAGCTTAACTTCGAACGTTCATAACTTTTTGTGCGCGTGGAACCGCGTGCACCGTAACCAGTCGACGGAAAGCTCTTTTTGAGCTCTATTAGGCAGTCAATTGAGCTTCGCTCCATTGACCCCATTCTTCGGGGTCAAATTCCACCGTTTCAGTTAGTTTTGGTCCTCTTCGAAGTAATGGTTTCCTCTACGCCAGTATTTCCTGATTCAATTCTCGTCGACTTTGTCATTTTTGCGCGCTTTTCAATGCCCTTTAGACCCTTCCGCGCCGGGGGACGAACAGTTGTGTTTGCCGTCCCGGGATCGAAAATGGGCTTCTCGCGACCCTCGGAGTCCGACAGGCAGCGGAGACCCGTCTCCCCAGTCCGTAATGGCCGTGTGTTCCCGCCGCAGCAGGCAAAAATGGACGAAAAATAGAGGGGTGCAACACGAGAACTTCCCAGGAGGTCACCCATCCTAGTACTACTCTCGCCCAAGCACGTTTAACTTCGGAGTTCTGATGGGATCCGGTGCATTAGTGCTGGTATGATCGCACCCATCAAGGGATGCGCACTCAATGGTTAAGAGCCAGCCCCCACAGCATGGCCAATGGTTTCTCGGGACTGAGAACCGCCTTGTCGGGACGATCGGAGTCCGAGACACAGCCCAAACCCCTTTCCCAACTCTGAGACGGCCAAATTTCCAACCCGCAGCTCGAATCAACTACGAATGGCGCAGCGGTGCAACACGGGGACTTCCCAGGAGGCCACCCGTCCAGGTACTACTCTCTCCCAAGCGCGTTTAACTTCGAGGGTCAGACGGGATCCGATTCGCTGGTGCCGGTTTTTGCCCTCAAAGCTGTCGCGTATCCAGAGCTTAACTTCGAACGTTCATAACTTTTTGTGCGCGTGGAACCGCGTGCGCCGTAACCAGTCGACGGAAAGTGCTTTTTGAGCTCTATTAGGTTGTCAATTGAGCTTCGCTCCATTGACCCCATTCTTCGGGGTCAAATTCCACCGTTTCAGTTAGTTTTGGTCCTCTTCGAAGTAATGGTTTCCTCTACGCCAGTATTTCCTGATTCAATTCTCGTCGACTTTGTCATTTTTGCGCGCTTTTCAATGCCCTTTAGACCCTTCCGCGCCGGGGGACGAACAGTTGTGTTTGCCGTCCCGGGATCGAAAATGGGCTTCTCGCGACCCTCGGAGTCCGACAGGCAGCGGAGACCCGTCTCCCCAGTCCGTAATGGCCGTGTTTTCCCGCCGCAGCAGGCAAAAAAGGACGAAAAATAGAGGGGTGCAACACGAGGACTTCCCAGGAGGTCACCCATCCTAGTACTACTCTCGCCCAAGCACGTTTAACTTCGGAGTTCTGACGGGATCCGGTGCATTAGTGCTGGTATGATCGCACCCATCAAGGGATGCGCACTCAATGGTTAAGAGCCAGCCCCCACAGCATGGCCAATGGTTTCTCGGGACTGAGAACCGCCTTGTCGGGACGATCGGAGTCCGAGACACAGCCCAAACCCCTTTCCCAACTCTGAGACGGCCAAATTTCCAACCCGCAGCTCGAATCAACTACGAATGGCGCAGCGGTGCAACACGGGGACTTCCCAGGAGGCCACCCGTCCAGGTACTACTCTCTCCCAAGCGCGTTTAACTTCGAGGGTCAGACGGGATCCGATTCGCTGGTGCCGGTTTTTGCCCTCAAAGCTGTCGCGTATCCAGAGCTTAACTTCGAACGTTCATAACTTTTTGTGCGCGTGGAACCGCGTGCGCCGTAACCAGTCGACGGAAAGTGCTTTTTGAGCTCTATTAGGTTGTCAATTGAGCTTCGCTCCATTGACCCCATTCTTCGGGGTCAAATTCCACCGTTTCAGTTAGTTTTGGTCCTCTTCGAAGTAATGGTTTCCTCTACGCCAGTATTTCCTGATTCAATTCTCGTCGACTTTGTCATTTTTGCGCGCTTTTCAATGCCCTTTAGACCCTTCCGCGCCGGGGGACGAACAGTTGTGTTTGCCGTCCCGGGATCGAAAATGGGCTTCTCGCGACCCTCGGAGTCCGACAGGCAGCGGAGACCCGTCTCCCCAGTCCGTAA
Source organism: Carallia pectinifolia (assembly GCA_037832335.1). Classification (NCBI taxonomy): domain Eukaryota; kingdom Viridiplantae; phylum Streptophyta; class Magnoliopsida; order Malpighiales; family Rhizophoraceae; genus Carallia; species Carallia pectinifolia. The sequence continues at coordinate 10,710,625 of CM075443.1, forward strand.
TGGCCGTGTTTTCCCGCCGCAGCAGGCAAAAAAGGACGAAAAATAGAGGGGTGCAACACGAGGACTTCCCAGGAGGTCACCCATCCTAGTACTACTCTCGCCCAACCACATTTAACTTCGGAGTTCTGATGGGATCCGGTGCATTAGTGCTGGTATGATCGCACTTATCAAGGGATGCGCACTCAATCGTTAAGAGCCAGCCCCCACAGCATGGCCAATGGTTTCTCGGGACTGAGAACGGCCTTGTCGGGACGATCGGAGTCCGAGACACCGCCCAAACCCCTTTACCAACTCTGAGACGGCCAAATTTCCAACCCGCAGCTCGAATCAACTACGAATGGCGCAGGGGTGCAACACGGGGACTTACCAGGAGGCCACCCGTCCAGGTACTACTCTCTCCCAAGCGCGTTTAACTTCGAGGGTCAGACGGGATCCGATTCGCTGGTGTCGGTTTTTGCCCTCAAAGCTGTCGCGTATCCAGAGCTTAACTTCGAACGTTCATAACTTTTTGTGCGCGTGGAACCGCGTGCACCGTAACCAGTCGACGGAAAGCTCTTTTTGAGCTCTATTAGGCAGTCAATTGAGCTTCGCTCCATTGACCCCATTCTTCGGGGTCAAATTCCACCGTTTCAGTTAGTTTTGGTCCTCTTCGAAGTAATGGTTTCCTCTACGCCAGTATTTCCTGATTCAATTCTCGTCGACTTTGTCATTTTTGCGCGCTTTTCAATGCCCTTTAGACCCTTCCGCGCCGGGGGACGAACAGTTGTGTTTGCCGTCCCGGGATCGAAAATGGGCTTCTCGCGACCCTCGGAGTCCGACAGGCAGCGGAGACCCGTCTCCCCAGTCCGTAATGGCCGTGTGTTCCCGCCGCAGCAGGCAAAAATGGACGAAAAATAGAGGGGTGCAACACGAGAACTTCCCAGGAGGTCACCCATCCTAGTACTACTCTCGCCCAAGCACGTTTAACTTCGGAGTTCTGATGGGATCCGGTGCATTAGTGCTGGTATGATCGCACCCATCAAGGGATGCGCACTCAATGGTTAAGAGCCAGCCCCCACAGCATGGCCAATGGTTTCTCGGGACTGAGAACCGCCTTGTCGGGACGATCGGAGTCCGAGACACAGCCCAAACCCCTTTCCCAACTCTGAGACGGCCAAATTTCCAACCCGCAGCTCGAATCAACTACGAATGGCGCAGCGGTGCAACACGGGGACTTCCCAGGAGGCCACCCGTCCAGGTACTACTCTCTCCCAAGCGCGTTTAACTTCGAGGGTCAGACGGGATCCGATTCGCTGGTGCCGGTTTTTGCCCTCAAAGCTGTCGCGTATCCAGAGCTTAACTTCGAACGTTCATAACTTTTTGTGCGCGTGGAACCGCGTGCGCCGTAACCAGTCGACGGAAAGTGCTTTTTGAGCTCTATTAGGTTGTCAATTGAGCTTCGCTCCATTGACCCCATTCTTCGGGGTCAAATTCCACCGTTTCAGTTAGTTTTGGTCCTCTTCGAAGTAATGGTTTCCTCTACGCCAGTATTTCCTGATTCAATTCTCGTCGACTTTGTCATTTTTGCGCGCTTTTCAATGCCCTTTAGACCCTTCCGCGCCGGGGGACGAACAGTTGTGTTTGCCGTCCCGGGATCGAAAATGGGCTTCTCGCGACCCTCGGAGTCCGACAGGCAGCGGAGACCCGTCTCCCCAGTCCGTAATGGCCGTGTTTTCCCGCCGCAGCAGGCAAAAAAGGACGAAAAATAGAGGGGTGCAACACGAGGACTTCCCAGGAGGTCACCCATCCTAGTACTACTCTCGCCCAAGCACGTTTAACTTCGGAGTTCTGATGGGATCCGGTGCATTAGTGCTGGTATGATCGCACCCATCAAGGGATGCGCACTCAATCGTTAAGAGCCAGCCCCCACAGCATGGCCAATGGTTTCTCGGGACTGAGAACCGCCTTGCCGGGACGATCGGAGTCCGAGACACAGCCCAAACCCCTTTCCCAACTCTGAGACGGCCAAATTTCCAACCCGCAGCTCGAATCAACTACGAATGGCGCAGCGGTGCAACACGGGGACTTCCCAGGAGGCCACCCGTCCAGGTACTACTCTCTCCCAAGCGCGTTTAACTTCGAGGGTCAGACGGGATCCGATTTGCTGGTGCCGGTTTTTGCCCTCAAAGCTGTCCCGTATCCAGAGCTTAACTTCGAACGTTCATAACTTTTTGTGCGCGTGGAACCGCGTGTGCCGTAACCAGTCGACGGAAAGCACTTTTTGAGCTCTATTAGGCTGTCAATTGAGCTTTGCTCCATTGACCCCATTCTTCGGGGTCAAATTCCACCGTTTCAGTTAGTTTTGGTCCTCTTCGAAGTAATGGTTTCCTCTACGCCAGTATTTCCTGATTCAATTCTCGTCGACTTTGTCATTTTTGCGCGCTTTTCAATGCCCTTTAGACCCTTCCGCGCTGGGGGACGACCAGTTGTTTTTGCCGTCCCGGGATCGAAAATGGGCTTCTCGCGAACCTCGGAGTCCGACAGGCAGCGGAGACACGTCTCCCCAGTCCGTAATGGCCGTGTTTTCCCGCCGCAGCAGGCAAAAAAGGACGAAAAATAGAGGGGTGCAACACGAGGACTTCCCAGGAGGTCACCCATCCTAGTACTACTCTCGCCCAAGCACGTTTAACTTCGGAGTTCTGATGGGATCCGGTGCATTAGTGCTGGTATGATCGCACCCATCAAGGGATGCGCACTCAATGGTTAAGAGCCAGCCCCCACAGCATGGCCAATGGTTTCTCGGGACTGAGAACCGCCTTGTCGGGACGATCGGAGTCCGAGACACAGCCCAAACCCCTTTCCCAACTCTGAGACGGCCAAATTTCCAACCCGCAGCTCGAATCAACTACGAATGGCGCAGCGGTGCAACACGGGGACTTCCCAGGAGGCCACCCGTCCAGGTACTACTCTCTCCCAAGCGCGTTTAACTTCGAGGGTCAGACGGGATCCGATTCGCTGGTGCCGGTTTTTGCCCTCAAAGCTGTCGCGTATCCAGAGCTTAACTTCGAACGTTCATAACTTTTTGTGCGCGTGGAACCGCGTGCGCCGTAACCAGTCGACGGAAAGTGCTTTTTGAGCTCTATTAGGTTGTCAATTGAGCTTCGCTCCATTGACCCCATTCTTCGGGGTCAAATTCCACCGTTTCAGTTAGTTTTGGTCCTCTTCGAAGTAATGGTTTCCTCTACGCCAGTATTTCCTGATTCAATTCTCGTCGACTTTGTCATTTTTGCGCACTTTTCAATGCCCTTTAGACCCTTCCGCGCCGGGGGACGAACAGTTGTGTTTGCCGTCCCGGGATCGAAAATGGGCTTCTCGCGACCCTCGGAGTCCGACAGGCAGCGGAGACCCGTCTCCCCAGTCCGTAATGGCCGTGTTTTCCCGCCGCAGCAGGCAAAAAAGGACGAAAAATAGAGGGGTGCAACACGAGGACTTCCCAGGAGGTCACCCATCCTAGTACTACTCTCGCCCAACCACGTTTAACTTCGGAGTTCTGATGGGATCCGGTGCATTAGTGCTGGTATGATCGCACTTATCAAGGGATGCGCACTCAATCGTTAAGAGCCAGCCCCCACAGTATGGCCAATGGTTTCTCGGGACTGAGAACGGCCTTGTCGGGACGATCGGAGTCCGAGACACCGCCCAAACCCCTTTACCAACTCTGAGACGGCCAAATTTCCAACCCGCAGCTCGAATCAACTACGAATGGCGCAGGGGTGCAACACGGGGACTTACCAGGAGGCCACCCGTCCAGGTACTACTCTCTCCCAAGCGCGTTTAACTTCGAGGGTCAGACGGGATCCGATTCGCTGGTGTCGGTTTTTGCCCTCAAAGCTGTCGCGTATCCAGAGCTTAACTTCGAACGTTCATAACTTTTTGTGCGCGTGGAACCGCGTGCACCGTAACCAGTCGACGGAAAGCTCTTTTTGAGCTCTATTAGGCAGTCAATTGAGCTTCGCTCCATTGACCCCATTCTTCGGGGTCAAATTCCACCGTTTCAGTTAGTTTTGGTCCTCTTCGAAGTAATGGTTTCCTCTACGCCAGTATTTCCTGATTCAATTCTCGTCGACTTTGTCATTTTTGCGCGCTTTACAATGCCCTTTAGACCCTTCCGCGCCGGGGGACGAACAGTTGTGTTTGCCGTCCCGGGATCGAAAATGGGCTTCTCGCGACCCTCGGAGTCCGACAGGCAGCGGAGACCCGTCTCCCCAGTCCGTAATGGCCGTGTGTTCCCGCCGCAGCAGGCAAAAATGGACGAAAAATAGAGGGGTGCAACACGAGAACTTCCCAGGAGGTCACCCATCCTAGTACTACTCTCGCCCAAGCACGTTTAACTTCGGAGTTCTGATGGGATCCGGTGCATTAGTGCTGGTATGATCGCACCCATCAAGGGATGCGCACTCAATGGTTAAGAGCCAGCCCCCACAGCATGGCCAATGGTTTCTCGGGACTGAGAACCGCCTTGTCGGGACGATCGGAGTCCGAGACACAGCCCAAACCCCTTTCCCAACTCTGAGACGGCCAAATTTCCAACCCGCAGCTCGAATCAACTACGAATGGCGCAGCGGTGCAACACGGGGACTTCCCAGGAGGCCACCCGTCCAGGTACTACTCTCTCCCAAGCGCGTTTAACTTCCAGGGTCAGACGGGATCCGATTCGCTGGTGCCGGTTTTTGCCCTCAAAGCTGTCGCGTATCCAGAGCTTAACTTCGAACGTTCATAACTTTTTGTGCGCGTGGAACCGCGTGCGCCGTAACCAGTCGACGGAAAGTGCTTTTTGAGCTCTATTAGGTTGTCAATTGAGCTTCGCTCCATTGACCCCATTCTTCGGGGTCAAATTCCACCGTTTCAGTTAGTTTTGGTCCTCTTCGAAGTAATGGTTTCCTCTACGCCAGTATTTCCTGATTCAATTCTCGTCGACTTTGTCATTTTTGCGCGCTTTTCAATGCCCTTTAGACCCTTCCGCGCCGGGGGACGAACAGTTGTGTTTGCCGTCCCGGGATCGAAAATGGGCTTCTCGCGACCCTCGGAGTCCGACAGGCAGCGGAGACCCGTCTCCCCAGTCCGTAATGGCCGTGTTTTCCCGCCGCAGCAGGCAAAAAAGGACGAAAAATAGAGGGGTGCAACACGAGGACTTCCCAGGAGGTCACCCATCCTAGTACTACTCTCGCCCAAGCACGTTTAACTTCGGAGTTCTGATGGGATCCGGTGCATTAGTGCTGGTATGATCGCACCCATCAAGGGATGCGCACTCAATCGTTAAGAGCCAGCCCCCACAGCATGGCCAATGGTTTCTCGGGACTGAGAACCGCCTTGTCGGGACGATCGGAGTCCGAGACACAGCCCAAACCCCTTTCCCAACTCTGAGACGGCCAAATTTCCAACCCGCAGCTCGAATCAACTACGAATGGCGCAGCGGTGCAACACGGGGACTTCCCAGGAGGCCACCCGTCCAGGTACTACTCTCTCCCAAGCGCGTTTAACTTCGAGGGTCAGACGGGATCCGATTTGCTGGTGCCGGTTTTTGCCCTCAAAGCTGTCCCGTATCCAGAGCTTAACTTCGAACGTTCATAACTTTTTGTGCGCGTGGAACCGCGTGTGCCGTAACCAGTCGACGGAAAGCACTTTTTGAGCTCTATTAGGCTGTCAATTGAGCTTCGCTCCATTGACCCCATTCTTCGGGGTCAAATTCCACCGTTTCAGTTAGTTTTGGTCCTCTTCGAAGTAATGGTTTCCTCTACGCCAGTATTTCCTGATTCAATTCTCGTCGACTTTGTCATTTTTGCGCGCTTTTCAATGCCCTTTAGACCCTTCCGCGCTGGGGGACGACCAGTTGTTTTTGCCGTCCCGGGATCGAAAATGGGCTTCTCGCGACCCTCGGAGTCCGACAGGCAGCGGAGACACGTCTCCCCAGTCCGTAATGGCCGTGTTTTCCCGCCGCAGCAGGCAAAAAAGGACGAAAAATAGAGGGGTGCAACACGAGGACTTCCCAGGAGGTCACCCATCCTAGTACTACTCTCGCCCAAGCACGTTTAACTTCGGAGTTCTGATGGGATCCGGTGCATTAGTGCTGGTATGATCGCACCCATCAAGGGATGCGCACTCAATGGTTAAGAGCCAGCCCCCACAGCATGGCCAATGGTTTCTCGGGACTGAGAACCGCCTTGTCGGGACGATCGGAGTCCGAGACACAGCCCAAACCCCTTTCCCAACTCTGAGACGGCCAAATTTCCAACCCGCAGCTCGAATCAACTACGAATGGCGCAGCGGTGCAACACGGGGACTTCACAGGAGGCCACCCGTCCAGGTACTACTCTCTCCCAAGCGCGTTTAACTTCGAGGGTCAGACGGGATCCGATTCGCTGGTGCCGGTTTTTGCCCTCAAAGCTGTCGCGTATCCAGAGCTTAACTTTGAACGTTCATAACTTTTTGTGCGCGTGGAACCGCGTGCGCCGTAACCAGTCGACGGAAAGCGCTTTTTGAGCTCTATTAGGCTGTCAATTGAGCTTCGCTCCATTGACCCCATTCTTCGGGGTCAAATTCCACCGTTTCAGTTAGTTTTGGTCCTCTTCGAAGTAATGGTTTCCTCTACGCCAGTATTTCCTGATTCAATTCTCGTCGACTTTGTCATTTTTGCGCGCTTTTCAATGCCCTTTAGACCCTTCCGCGCCGGGGGACGAACAGTTGTGTTTGCCGTCCCGGGATCGAAAATGAGCTTCTCGCGACCCTCGGAGTCCGACAAGCAGCGGAGACCCGTCTCCCCAGTCCGTAATGGCCGTGTTTTCCCGCCGCAGCAGGCAAAAATGGACGAAAAATAGGGGGGTGCAACACGAGGACTTCCCAGGAGGTCACCCATCCTAGTACTACTCTCGCCCAAGCACGTTTAACTTCGGAGTTCTGATGGGATCCGGTGCATTAGTGCTGGTATGATCGCACCCATCAAGGGATGCGCACTCAATGGTTAAGAGCCAGCCCCCACAGCATGGCCAATGGTTTCTCGGGACTGAGAACCGCCTTGTCGGGACGATCGGAGTCCGAGACACAGCCCAAACCCCTTTCCCAACTCTGAGACGGCCAAATTTCCAACCCGCAGCTCGAATCAACTACGAATGGCGCAGCGGTGCAACACGGGGACTTCCCAGGAGGCCACCCGTCCAGGTACTACTCTCTCCCAAGCGCGTTTAACTTCGAGGGTCAGACGGGATCCGATTCGCTGGTGCCGGTTTTTGCCCTCAAAGCTGTCGCGTATCCAGAGCTTAACTTCGAACGTTCATAACTTTTTGTGCGCGTGGAACCGCGTGCGCCGTAACCAGTCGACGGAAAGCACTTTTTGAGCTCTATTAGGCTGTCAATTGAGCTTCGCTCCATTGACCCCATTCTTCGGGGTCAAATTCCACCGTTTCAGTTAGTTTTGGTCCTCTTCGAAGTAATGGTTTCCTCTACGCCAGTATTTCCTGATTCAATTCTCGTCGACTTTGTCATTTTTGCGCGCTTTTCAATGCCCTTTAGACCCTTCCGCGTCGGGTGACGAACAGTTGTGTTTGCCGTCCCGGGATCGAAAATGGGCTTCTCGCGACCCTCGGAGTCCGACAGGCAGCGGAGACCCGTCTCCCCAGTCCGTAATGGCCGTGTTTTCCCGCCGCAGCAGGCAAAAAACGACGAAAAATAGAGGGGTGCAACACGAGGACTTCCCAGGAGGTCACCCATCCTAGTACTACTCTCGCCCAAGCACGTTTAACTTCGGAGTTCTGATGGGATCCGGTGCATTAGTGCTGGTATGATCGCACCCATCAAGGGATGCGCACTCAATCGTTAAGAGCCAGTCCCCACAGCATGACCAATGGTTTCTCGGGACTGAGAACCGCCTTGTCGGGACGATCGGAGTCCGAGACACCGCCCAAACCACTTTCCCAACTCTGAGACGGCCAAATTTCCAACCCGCAGCTCGAATCAACTACGAATGGCGCAGCGGTGCAACACGGGGACTTCCCAGGAGGCCACCCGTCCAGGTACTACTCTCTCCCAAGCGCGTTTAACTTCGAGGGTCAGACGGGATCCGATTCGCTGGTGCCGGTTTTTGCCCACAAAGCTGTCGCGTATCGAGAGCTTAACTTCGAACGTTCATAACTTTTTGTGCGCGTGGAACCGCGTGCGCCGTAACCAGTCGACGGAAAGCGCTTTTTGAGCTCTATTAGGCTGTCAATTGAGCTTCGCTCCATTGACCCCATTCTTCGGGGTCAAATTCCACCGTTTCAGTTAGTTTTGGTCCTCTTCGAAGTAATGGTTTCCTCTACGCCAGTATTTCCTGATTCAATTCTCGTCGACTTTGTCATTTTTGCGCGCTTTTCAATGCCCTTTAGACCCTTCCGCGTCGGGTGACGAACAGTTGTGTTTGCCGTCCCGGGATGGAAAATGGGCTTCTCGCGACCCTCGGAGTCCGACAGGCAGCGGAGACCCGTCTCCCCAGTCCGTAATGGCCGTGTTTTCCCGCCGCAGCAGGCAAAAAAGGACGAAAAATAGAGGAGTGCAACACGAGGACTTCCAAGGAGGTCACCCATCCTAGTACTACTCTCGCCCAACCACGTTTAACTTCGGAGTTCTGATGGGATCCGGTGCATTAGTGCTGGTATGATCGCACCCATCAAGGGATGCGCACTCAATCGTTAAGAGCCAGCCCCCACAGCATGGCCAATGGTTTCTCGGGACTGAGAACCGCCTTGTCGGGACGATCGGAGTCCGAGATACCGCCCAAACCCCTTTCCCAACTCTGAGACGGCCAAATTTCCAACCCGCAGCTCGAATCAACTACGAATGGCGCAGGGGTGCAACACGGGGACTTCCCAGGAGGCCACCCGTCCAGGTACTACTCTCTCCCAAGCGCGTTTAACTTCGAGGGTCAGACGGGATCCGATTCGCTGGTGTCGGTTTTTGCCCTCAAAGCTGTCGCGTATCCAGAGCTTAACTTCGAACGTTCATAACTTTTTGTGCGCGTGGAACCGCGTGCGCCGTAACCAGTCGACGGAAAGCGCTTTTTGAGCTCTATTAGGCTGTCAATTGAGCTTCGCTCCATTGACCCCATTCTTCGGGGTCAAATTCCACCGTTTCAGTTAGTTTTGGTCCTCTTCGAAGTAATGGTTTCCTCTACGCCAGTATTTCCTGATTCAATTCTCGTCGACTTTGTCATTTTTGCGCGCTTTTCAATGCCCTTTAGACCCTTCCGCGCCGGGGGACGAACAGTTGTGTTTGCCGTCCCGGGATCGAAAATGGGCTTCTCGCGACCCTCGGAGTCCGACAGGCAGCGGAGACCCGTCTCCCCAGTCCGTAATGGCCGTGTTTTCCCGCCGCAGCAGGCAAAAAAGGACGAAAAATAGAGGGGTGCAACACGAGGACTTCCCAGGAGGTCACCCATCCTAGTACTACTCTCGCCCAACCACGTTTAACTTCGGAGTTCTGATGGGATCCGGTGCATTAGTGCTGGTATGATCGCACCCATCAAGGGATGCGCACTCAATCGTTAAGAGCCAGCCCCCACAGCATGACCAATGGTTTCTCGGGACTGAGAACCGCCTTGTCGGGACGATCGGAGGCCGAGACACCGCCCAAACCCCTTTCCCAACTCTGAGACTGCCAAATTTCCAACCCGCAGCTCGAATCAACTACGAATGGCGCAGCGGTGCAACACGGGGACTTCCCAGGAGGCCACCCGTCCAGGTACTACTCTCTCCCAAGCGCGTTTAACTTCGAGGGTCAGACGGGATCCGATTCGCTGGTGCCGGTTTTTGCCCTCAAAGCTGTCGCGTATCGAGAGCTTAACTTCGAACGTTCATAACTTTTTGTGCGCGTGGAACCGCGTGCGCCGTAACCAGTCGACGGAAAGCGCTTTTTGAGCTCTATTAGGTGTCAATTGAGCTTCGCTCCATTGACCCCATTCTTCGGGGTCAAATTCCACCGTTTCAGTTAGTTTTGGTCCTCTTCGAAGTAATGGTTTCCTCTACGCCAGTATTTCCTGATTCAATTCTCGTCGACTTTGTCATTTTTGCGCGCTTTTCAATGCCCTTTAGACCCTTCCGCGCCGGGGGACGAACAGTTGTGTTTGCCGTCCCGGGATCGAAAATGGGCTTCTCGCGACCCTCGGAGTCCGACAGGCAGCGGAGACCCGTCTCCCCATTCCGTAATGGCCGTGTTTTCCCGCCGCAGCAGGCAAAAAAGGACGAAAAATAGAGGGGTGCAACACGAGGACTTCCCAGGAGGTCACCCATCCTAGTACTACTCTCGCCCAACCACGTTTAACTTCGGAGTTCTGATGGGATCCGGTGCATTAGTGCTGGTATGATCGCACCCATCAAGGGATGCGCACTCAATCGTTAAGAGCCAGCCCCCACAGCATGACCAATGGTTTCTCGGGACTGAGAACCGCCTTGTCGGGACGATCGGAGTCCGAGACACCGCCCAAACCCCTTTCCCAACTCTGAGACTGCCAAATTTCCAACCCGCAGCTCGAATCAACTACGAATGGCGCAGCGGTGCAACACGGGGACTTCCCAGGAGGCCACCCGTCCAGGTACTACTCTCTCCCAAGCGCGTTTAACTTCGAGGGTCAGACGGGATCCGATTCGCTGGTGCCGGTTTTTGCCCTCAAAGCTGTCGCGTATCGAGAGCTTAACTTCGAACGTTCATAACTTTTTGTGCGCGTGGAACCGCGTGCGCCGTAACCAGTCGACGGAAAGCGCTTTTTGAGCTCTATTAGGTGTCAATTGAGCTTCGCTCCATTGACCCCATTCTTCGGGGTCAAATTCCACCGTTTCAGTTAGTTTTGGTCCTCTTCGAAGTAATGGTTTTCTCTACGCCAGTATTTCCTGATTCAATTCTCGTCGACTTTGTCATTTTTGCGCGCTTTTCAATGCCCTTTAGACCCTTCCGCGCCGGGGGACGAACAGTTGTGTTTGCCGTCCCGGGATCGAAAATGGGCTTCTCGCGACCCTCGGAGTCCGACAGGCAGCGGAGACCCGTCTCCCCAGTCCGTAATGGCCGTGTTTTCCCGCCGCAGCAGGCAAAAAAGGACGAAAAATAGAGGGGTGCAACACGAGGACTTCCCAGGAGGTCACCCATCCTAGTACTACTCTCGCCCAACCACGTTTAACTTCGGAGTTCTGATGGGATCCGGTGCATTAGTGCTGGTATGATCGCACCCATCAAGGGATGCGCACTCAATCGTTAAGAGCCAGCCCCCACAGCATGGCCAATGGTTTCTCGGGACTGAGAACCGCCTTGTCGGGACGATCGAAGTCCGAGACACCGCCCAAACCCCTTTACCAACTCTGAGACGGCCAAATTTCCAACCCGCAGCTCGAATCAACTACGAATGGCGCAGGGGTGCAACACGGGGACTTCCCAGGAGGCCACCCGTCCAGGTACTACTCTCTCCCAAGCGCGTTTAACTTCGAGGGTCAGACGGGATCCGATTCGCTGGTGCCGGTTTTTGCCCTCAAAGCTGTCGCGTATCCAGAGCTTAACTTCGAACGTTCATAACTTTTTGTGCGCGTGGAACCGCGTGCGCCGTAACCAGCCGACGGAAAGCGCTTTTTGAGCTCTATTAGGCTGTCAATTGAGCTTCGCTCCATTGACCCCATTCTTCGGGGTCAAATTCCACCGTTTCAATGCCCTTTAGACCCTTCCGCGCCGGGGGACGAACAGTTGTGTTTGCCGTCCCGGGATCGAAAATGGGCTTCTCACGACCCTCGGAGTCCGACAGGCAGCGGAGACCCATCTCCCCAGTCCGTAATGGCCGTGTTTTCCCGCCGCAGCAGGCAAAAAAGGACGAAAAATAGAGGGGTGCAACACGAGGACTTCCCAGGAGGTCACCCATCCTAGTACTACTCTCGCCCAAGCACGTTTAACTTCGGAGTTCTGATGGGATCCGGTGCATTAGTGCTGGTATCATCGCACCCATCAAGGGATGCGCACTCAATCGTTAAGAGCCAGCCCCCACAGCATGGCCAATGGTTTCTCGGGACTGAGAACCGCCTTGTCGGGACGATCGGAGTCCGAGACACAGCCCAAACCCCTTTCCCAACTCTGAGACGGCCAAATTTCCAACCCGCAGCTCGAATCAACTACGAATGGCGCAGGGGTGCAACACGGGGACTTCCCAGGAGGCCACCCGTCCAGGTACTACTCTCTCCCAAGCGCGTTTAACTTCGAGGGTCAGACGGGATCCGATTCGCTGGTGCCGGTTTTTGCCCTCAAAGCTGTCGCGTATCCAGAGCTTAACTTCGAACGTTCATAACTTTTTGTGCGCGTGGAACCGCGTGCGCCGTAACCAGTCGACGGAAAGCGCTTTTTGAGCTCTATTAGGCTGTCAGTTGAGCTTTGCTCCATTGACCCCATTCTTCGGGGTCAAATTCCACCGTTTCAGTTAGTTTTGGTCCTCTTCGAAGTAATGGTTTCCTCTACGCCAGTATTTCCTGATTCAATTCTCGTCGACTTTGTCATTTTTGCGCGCTTTTCAATGCCCTTTAGACCCTTCCGCGCCGGGGGACGAACAGTTGTGTTTGCCGTCCCGGGATCGAAAATGGGCTTCTCGCGACCCTCGGAGTCCGACAGGCAGCGGAGACCCGTCTCCCCAGTCCGTAATGGCCGTGTTTTCCCGCCGCAGCAGGCAAAAAAGGACGAAAAATAGAGGGGTGCAACACGAGGACTTCCCAGGAGGTCACCCATCCTAGTACTACTCTCGCCCAAGCACGTTTAACTTCGGAGTTCTGATGGGATCCGGTGCATTAGTGCTGGTATGATCGCACCCATCAAGGGATGCGCACTCAATCGTTAAGAGCCAGGCCCCCACAGCATGGCCAATGGTTTCTCGGGACTGAGAACCGCCTTGTCGGGACGATCGGAGTCCGAGACACCGCCCAAACCCCTTTCCCAACTCTGAGACGGCCAAATTTCCAACCCGCAGCTCGAATCAACTACGAATGGCGCAGGGGTGCAACACGGGGACTTCCCAGGAGGCCACCCGTCCAGGTACTACTCTCTCCCAAGCGCGTTTAACTTCGAGGGTCAGACGGGATCCGATTCGCTGGTGCCGGTTTTTGCCCTCAAAGCTGTCGCGTATCCAGAGCTTAACTTCGAACGTTCATAACTTTTTGTGCGCGTGGAACCGCGTGCGCCGTAACCAGTCGACGGAAAGCGCTTTCTGAGCTCTATTAGGCTGTCAATCGACCTTCGCTCCATTGACCCCATTCTTCGGGGTCAAATTCCACCGTTTCAGTTAGTTTTGGTCCTCTTCGAAGTAATGGTTTCCTCTACGCCAGTATTTCCTGATTCAATTCTCGTCGACTTTGTCATTTTTGCGCGCTTTTCAATGCCCTTTAGACCCTTCCGCGCCGGGGGACGAACAGTTGTGTTTGCCGTCCCGGGATCGAAAATGGGCTTCTCGCGACCCTCGGAGTCCGACAGGCAGCGGAGACCCGTCTCCCCAGTCCGTAATGGCCGTGTTTTCCCGCCGCAGCAGGCAAAAAAGGACGAAAAATAGAGGGGTGCAACACGAGGACTTCCCAGGAGGTCACCCATCCTAGTACTACTCTCGCCCAAGCACGTTTAACTTCGGAGTTCTGATGGGATCCGGTGCATTAGTGCTGGTATGATCGCACCCATCAAGGGATGCGCACTCAATCGTTAAGAGCCAGCCCCCACAGCATGGCCAATGGTTTCTCGGGACTGAGAACCGCCTTGTCGGGACGATCGGAGTCCGAGACACCGCCCAAACCCCTTTCCCAACTCTGAGACGGCCAAATTTCCAACCCGCAGCTCGAATCAACTACGAATGGCGCAGGGGTGCAACACGGGGACTTCCCAGGAGGCCACCCGTCCAGGTACTACTCTCTCCCAAGCGCGTTTAACTTCGAGGGTCAGACGGGATCCGATTCGCTGGTGCCGGTTTTTGCCCTCAAAGCTGTCGCGTATCCAGAGCTTAACTTCGAACGTTCATAACTTTTTGTGCGCGTGGAACCGCGTGCGCCGTAACCAGTCGACGGAAAGCGCTTTTTGAGCTCTATTAGGCTGTCAATTCGAGCTTCGCTCCATTGACCCCATTCTTCGGGGTCAAATTCCACCGTTTCAGTTAGTTTTGGTCCTCTTCGAAGTAATGGTTTCCTCTACGCCAGTATTTCCTGATTCAATTCTCGTCGACTTTGTCATTTTTGCGCGCTTTTCAATGCCCTTTAGACCCTTCCGCGCCGGGGGACGAACAGTTGTGTTTGCCGTCCCGGGATCGAAAATGGGCTTCTCGCGACCCTCGGAGTCCGACAGGCAGCGGAGACCCGTCTCCCCAGTCCGTAATGGCCGTGTTTTCCCGCCGCAGCAGGCAAAAAAGGACGAAAAATAGAGGGGTGCAACACGAGGACTTCCCAGGAGGTCACCCATCCTAGTACTACTCTCGCCCAAGCACGTTTAACTTCGGAGTTCTGATGGGATCCGGTGCATTAGTGCTGGTATGATCGCACCCATCAAGGGATGCGCACTCAATCGTTAAGAGCCAGCCCCCACAGCATGGCCAATGGTTTCTCGGGACTGAGAACCGCCTTGTCGGGACGATCGGAGTCCGAGACACCGCCCAAACCCCTTTCCCAACTCTGAGACGGCCAAATTTCCAACCCGCAGCTCGAATCAACTACGAATGGCGCAGGGGTGCAACACGGGGACTTCCCAGGAGGCCACCCGTCCAGGTACTACTCTCTCCCAAGCGCGTTTAACTTCGAGGGTCAGACGGGATCCGATTCGCTGGTGCCGGTTTTTGCCCTCAAAGCTGTCGCGTATCCAGAGCTTAACTTCGAACGTTCATAACTTTTTGTGCGCGTGGAACCGCGTGCGCCGTAACCAGTCGACGGAAAGCGCTTTTTGAGCTCTATTAGGCTGTCAATTGAGCTTCGCTCCATTGACCCCATTCTTCGGGGTCAAATTCCACCGTTTCAGTTAGTTTTGGTCCTCTTCGAAGTAATGGTTTCCTCTACGCCAGTATTTCCTGATTCAATTCTCGTCGACTTTGTCATTTTTGCGCGCTTTTCAATGCCCTTTAGACCCTTCCGCGCCGGGGGACGAACAGTTGTGTTTGCCGTCCCGGGATCGAAAATGGGCTTCTCGCGACCCTCGGAGTCCGACAGGCAGCGGAGACCCGTCTCCCCAGTCCGTAATGGCCGTGTTTTCCCGCCGCAGCAGGCAAAAAAGGACGAAAAATAGAGGGGTGCAACACGAGGACTTCCCAGGAGGTCACCCATCCTAGTACTACTCTCGCCCAAGCACGTTTAACTTCGGAGTTCTGATGGGATCCGGTGCATTAGTGCTGGTATGATCGCACCCATCAAGGGATGCGCACTCAATCGTTAAGAGCCAGCCCCCACAGCATGGCCAATGGTTTCTCGGGACTGAGAACCGCCTTGTCGGGACGATCGGAGTCCGAGACACCGCCCAAACCCCTTTCCCAACTCTGAGACGGCCAAATTTCCAACCCGCAGCTCGAATCAACTACGAATGGCGCAGGGGTGCAACACGGGGACTTCCCAGGAGGCCACCCGTCCAGGTACTACTCTCTCCCAAGCGCGTTTAACTTCGAGGGTCAGACGGGATCCGATTCGCTGGTGCCGGTTTTTGCCCTCAAAGCTGTCGCGTATCCAGAGCTTAACTTCGAACGTTCATAACTTTTTGTGCGCGTGGAACCGCGTGCGCCGTAACCAGTCGACGGAAAGCGCTTTTTGAGCTCTATTAGGCTGTCAATTGAGCTTCGCTCCATTGACCCCATTCTTCGGGGTCAAATTCCACCGTTTCAGTTAGTTTTGGTCCTCTTCGAAGTAATGGTTTCCTCTACGCCAGTATTTCCTGATTCAATTCTCGTCGACTTTGTCATTTTTGCGCGCTTTTCAATGCCCTTTAGACCCTTCCGCGCCGGGGGACGAACAGTTGTGTTTGCCGTCCCGGGATCGAAAATGGGCTTCTCGCGACCCTCGGAGTCCGACAGGCAGCGGAGACCCGTCTCCCCAGTCCGTAATGGCCGTGTTTTCCCGCCGCAGCAGGCAAAAAAGGACGAAAAATAGAGGGGTGCAACACGAGGACTTCCCAGGAGGTCACCCATCCTAGTACTACTCTCGCCCAAGCACGTTTAACTTCGGAGTTCTGATGGGATCCGGTGCATTAGTGCTGGTATGATCGCACCCATCAAGGGATGCGCACTCAATCGTTAAGAGCCAGGCCCCACAGCATGGCCAATGGTTTCTCGGGACTGAGAACCGCCTTGTCGGGACGATCGGAGTCCGAGACACCGCCCAAACCCCTTTCCCAACTCTGAGACGGCCAAATTTCCAACCCGCAGCTCGAATCAACTACGAATGGCGCAGGGGTGCAACACGGGGACTTCCCAGGAGGCCACCCGTCCAGGTACTACTCTCTCCCAAGCGCGTTTAACTTCGAGGGTCAGACGGGATCCGATTCGCTGGTGCCGGTTTTTGCCCTCAAAGCTGTCGCGTATCCAGAGCTTAACTTCGAACGTTCATAACTTTTTGTGCGCGTGGAACCGCGTGCGCCGTAACCAGTCGACGGAAAGCGCTTTTTGAGCTCTATTAGGCTGTCAATTGAGCTTCGCTCCATTGACCCCATTCTTCGGGGTCAAATTCCACCGTTTCAGTTAGTTTTGGTCCTCTTCGAAGTAATGGTTTCCTCTACGCCAGTATTTCCTGATTCAATTCTCGTCGACTTTGTCATTTTTGCGCGCTTTTCAATGCCCTTTAGACCCTTCCGCGCCGGGGGACGAACAGTTGTGTTTGCCGTCCCGGGATCGAAAATGGGCTTCTCGCGACCCTCGGAGTCCGACAGGCAGCGGAGACCCGTCTCCCCAGTCCGTAATGGCCGTGTTTTCCCGCCGCAGCAGGCAAAAAAGGACGAAAAATAGAGGGGTGCAACACGAGGACTTCCCAGGAGGTCACCCATCCTAGTACTACTCTCGCCCAAGCACGTTTAACTTCGGAGTTCTGATGGGATCCGGTGCATTAGTGCTGGTATGATCGCACCCATCAAGGGATGCGCACTCAATCGTTAAGAGCCAGCCCCCACAGCATGGCCAATGGTTTCTCGGGACTGAGAACCGCCTTGTCGGGACGATCGGAGTCCGAGACACCGCCCAAACCCCTTTCCCAACTCTGAGACGGCCAAATTTCCAACCCGCAGCTCGAATCAACTACGAATGGCGCAGGGGTGCAACACGGGGACTTCCCAGGAGGCCACCCGTCCAGGTACTACTCTCTCCCAAGCGCGTTTAACTTCGAGGGTCAGACGGGATCCGATTCGCTGGTGCCGGTTTTTGCCCTCAAAGCTGTCGCGTATCCAGAGCTTAACTTCGAACGTTCATAACTTTTTGTGCGCGTGGAACCGCGTGCGCCGTAACCAGTCGACGGAAAGCGCTTTTTGAGCTCTATTAGGCTGTCAATTGAGCTTCGCTCCATTGACCCCATTCTTCGGGGTCAAATTCCACCGTTTCAGTTAGTTTTGGTCCTCTTCGAAGTAATGGTTTCCTCTACGCCAGTATTTCCTGATTCAATTCTCGTCGACTTTGTCATTTTTGCGCGCTTTTCAATGCCCTTTAGACCCTTCCGCGCCGGGGGACGAACAGTTGTGTTTGCCGTCCCGGGATCGAAAATGGGCTTCTCGCGACCCTCGGAGTCCGACAGGCAGCGGAGACCCGTCTCCCCAGTCCGTAATGGCCGTGTTTTCCCGCCGCAGCAGGCAAAAAAGGACGAAAAATAGAGGGGTGCAACACGAGGACTTCCCAGGAGGTCACCCATCCTAGTACTACTCTCGCCCAAGCACGTTTAACTTCGGAGTTCTGATGGGATCCGGTGCATTAGTGCTGGTATGATCGCACCCATCAAGGGATGCGCACTCAATCGTTAAGAGCCAGCCCCCACAGCATGGCCAATGGTTTCTCGGGACTGAGAACCGCCTTGTCGGGACGATCGGAGTCCGAGACACCGCCCAAACCCCTTTACCAACTCTGAGACGGCCAAATTTCCAACCCGCAGCTCGAATCAACTACGAATGGCGCAGGGGTGCAACACGGGGACTTCCCAGGAGGCCACCCGTCCAGGTACTACTCTCTCCCAAGCGCGTTTAACTTCGAGGGTCAGACGGGATCCGATTCGCTGGTGCCGGTTTTTGCCCTCAAAGCTGTCGCGTATCCAGAGCTTAACTTCGAACGTTCATAACTTTTTGTGCGCGTGGAACCGCGTGCGCCGTAACCAGTCGACGGAAAGCGCTTTTTGAGCTCTATTAGGCTGTCAATTGAGCTTCGCTCCATTGACCCCATTCTTCGGGGTCAAATTCCACCGTTTCAGTTAGTTTTGGTCCTCTTCGAAGTAATGGTTTCCTCTACGCCAGTATTTCCTGATTCAATTCTCGTCGACTTTGTCATTTTTGCGCGCTTTTCAATGCCCTTTAGACCCTTCCGCGCCGGGGGACGAACAGTTGTGTTTGCCGTCCCGGGATCGAAAATGGGCTTCTCGCGACCCTCGGAGTCCGACAGGCAGCGGAGACCCGTCTCCCCAGTCCGTAATGGCCGTGTTTTCCCGCCGCAGCAGGCAAAAAAGGACGAAAAATAGAGGGGTGCAACACGAGGACTTCCCAGGAGGTCACCCATCCTAGTACTACTCTCGCCCAAGCACGTTTAACTTCGGAGTTCTGATGGGATCCGGTGCATTAGTGCTGGTATGATCGCACCCATCAAGGGATGCGCACTCAATCGTTAAGAGCCAGCCCCCACAGCATGGCCAATGGTTTCTCGGGACTGAGAACCGCCTTGTCGGGACGATCGGAGTCCGAGACACCGCCCAAACCCCTTTCCCAACTCTGAGACGGCCAAATTTCCAACCCGCAGCTCGAATCAACTACGAATGGCGCAGGGGTGCAACACGGGGACTTCCCAGGAGGCCACCCGTCCAGGTACTACTCTCTCCCAAGCGCGTTTAACTTCGAGGGTCAGACGGGATCCGATTCGCTGGTGCCGGTTTTTGCCCTCAAAGCTGTCGCGTATCCAGAGCTTAACTTCGAACGTTCATAACTTTTTGTGCGCGTGGAACCGCGTGCGCCGTAACCAGTCGACGGAAAGCGCTTTTTGAGCTCTATTAGGCTGTCAATTGAGCTTCGCTCCATTGACCCCATTCTTCGGGGTCAAATTCCACCGTTTCAGTTAGTTTTGGTCCTCTTCGAAGTAATGGTTTCCTCTACGCCAGTATTTCCTGATTCAATTCTCGTCGACTTTGTCATTTTTGCGCGCTTTTCAATGCCCTTTAGACCCTTCCGCGCCGGGGGACGAACAGTTGTGTTTGCCGTCCCGGGATCGAAAATGGGCTTCTCGCGACCCTCGGAGTCCGACAGGCAGCGGAGACCCGTCTCCCCAGTCCGTAATGGCCGTGTTTTCCCGCCGCAGCAGGCAAAAAAGGACGAAAAATAGAGGGGTGCAACACGAGGACTTCCCAGGAGGTCACCCATCCTAGTACTACTCTCGCCCAAGCACGTTTAACTTCGGAGTTCTGATGGGATCCGGTGCATTAGTGCTGGTATGATCGCACCCATCAAGGGATGCGCACTCAATCGTTAAGAGCCAGCCCCCACAGCATGGCCAATGGTTTCTCGGGACTGAGAACCGCCTTGTCGGGACGATCGGAGTCCGAGACACCGCCCAAACCCCTTTACCAACTCTGAGACGGCCAAATTTCCAACCCGCAGCTCGAATCAACTACGAATGGCGCAGGGGTGCAACACGGGGACTTCCCAGGAGGCCACCCGTCCAGGTACTACTCTCTCCCAAGCGCGTTTAACTTCGAGGGTCAGACGGGATCCGATTCGCTGGTGCCGGTTTTTGCCCTCAAAGCTGTCGCGTATCCAGAGCTTAACTTCGAACGTTCATAACTTTTTGTGCGCGTGGAACCGCGTGCGCCGTAACCAGTCGACGGAAAGCGCTTTTTGAGCTCTATTAGGCTGTCAATTGAGCTTCGCTCCATTGACCCCATTCTTCGGGGTCAAATTCCACCGTTTCAGTTAGTTTTGGTCCTCTTCGAAGTAATGGTTTCCTCTACGCCAGTATTTCCTGATTCAATTCTCGTCGACTTTGTCATTTTTGCGCGCTTTTCAATGCCCTTTAGACCCTTCCGCGCCGGGGGACGAACAGTTGTGTTTGCCGTCCCGGGATCGAAAATGGGCTTCTCGCGACCCTCGGAGTCCGACAGGCAGCGGAGACCCGTCTCCCCAGTCCGTAATGGCCGTGTTTTCCCGCCGCAGCAGGCAAAAAAGGACGAAAAATAGAGGGGTGCAACACGAGGACTTCCCAGGAGGTCACCCATCCTAGTACTACTCTCGCCCAAGCACGTTTAACTTCGGAGTTCTGATGGGATCCGGTGCATTAGTGCTGGTATGATCGCACCCATCAAGGGATGCGCACTCAATCGTTAAGAGCCAGCCCCCACAGCATGGCCAATGGTTTCTCGGGACTGAGAACCGCCTTGTCGGGACGATCGGAGTCCGAGACACCGCCCAAACCCCTTTACCAACTCTGAGACGGCCAAATTTCCAACCCGCAGCTCGAATCAACTACGAATGGCGCAGGGGTGCAACACGGGGACTTCCCAGGAGGCCACCCGTCCAGGTACTACTCTCTCCCAAGCGCGTTTAACTTCGAGGGTCAGACGGGATCCGATTCGCTGGTGCCGGTTTTTGCCCTCAAAGCTGTCGCGTATCCAGAGCTTAACTTCGAACGTTCATAACTTTTTGTGCGCGTGGAACCGCGTGCGCCGTAACCAGTCGACGGAAAGCGCTTTTTGAGCTCTATTAGGTTCTCAATTGAGCTTCGCTCCATTGACCCCATTCTTCGGGGTCAAATTCCACCGTTTCAGTTAGTTTTGGTCCTCTTCGAAGTAATGGTTTCCTCTACGCCAGTATTTCCTGATTCAATTCTCGTCGACTTTGTCATTTTTGCGCGCTTTTCAATGCCCTTTAGACCCTTCCGCGCCGGGGGACGAACAGTTGTGTTTGCCGTCCCGGGATCGAAAATGGGCTTCTCGCGACCCCCGGAGTCCGACAGGCAGCGGAGACCCGTCTCCCCAGTCCGTAATGGCCGTGTTTTCCCGCCGCAGCAGGCAAAAAAGGACGAAAAATAGAGGGGTGCAACACGAGGACTTCCTAGGAGGTCACCCATCCTAGTACTACTCTCGCCCAAGCACGTTTAATTTCGGAGTCCTGATGGGATCTGGTGCATTAGTGCTGGTATGATCGCACCCATCAAGGGATGCGCACTCAATAGTTAAGAGCCAGCCCCCACAGCATGGCCAATGGTTTCTCGGGACTGAGAACCGCCTTGTCGGGACGATCGGAGTCCGAGACACCGCCCAAACCCCTTTACCAACTCTGAGACGGCCAAATTTCCAACCCGCAGCTCGAATCAACTACGAATGGCGCAGGGGTGCAACACGGGGACTTCCCAGGAGGCCACCCGTCCAGGTACTATTCTCTCCCAAGCGCGTTTAACTTCGAGGGTCAGACGGGATCCGATTCGCTGGTGCCGGTTTTTGCCCTCAAAGCTGTCGCGTATCCAGAGCTTAACTTCGAACGTTCATAACTTTTTGTGCGCGTGGAACCGCGTGCGCCGTAACCAGTCGACGGAAAGCGCTTTTTGAGCTCTATTAGGTTGTCAATTGAGCTTCGCTCCATTGACCCCATTCTTCGGGGTCAAATTCCACCGTTTCAGTTAGTTTTGGTCCTCTTCGAAGTAATGGTTTCCTCTACGCCAGTATTTCCTGATTCAATTCTCGTCGACTTTGTCATTTTTGCGCGCTTTTCAATGCCCTTTAGACCCTTCCGCGCTGGGGGACGAACAGTTGTGTTTGCCGTCCCGGGATCGAAAATGGGCTTCTCGCGACCCTCGGAGTCCGACAGGCAGCGGAGACCCGTCTCCCCAGTCCGTAATGGCCGTGTTTTCCCGCTGCAGCAGGCAAAAAAGGACGAAAGATAGAGGGGTGCAACACGAGGACTTCCCAGGAGGTCACCCATCCTAGTACTACTCTCGCCCAAGCACGTTTAACTTCGGAGTTCTGATGGGATCCGGTGCATTAGTGCTGGTATGATCGCACCCATCAAGGGATGCGCACTCAATCGTTAAGAGCCAGCCCCCACAGCATGGCCAATGGTTTCTCGGGACTGAGAACCGCCTTGTCGGGACGATCGGAGTCCGAGACACCGCCCAAACCCGTTTCCCAACTCTGGGACGGCCAAATTTCCAACCCGCAGCTCGAATCAACTACGAATGGCGCAGGGGTGCAACACGGGGACTTCCCAGGAGTCCACCCGTCCAGGTACTACTCTCTCCCAAGCGCGTTTAACTTCGAGGGTCAGACGGGATCCGATTCGCTGGTGCCGGTTTTTGCCCTCAAAGCTGTCGCGTATCCAGAGCTTAACTTCGAACGTTCATAACTTTTTGTGCGCGTGGAACCGCGTGCACCGTAACCAGTCGACGGAAAGCGCTTTTTGAGCTCTATTAGGTTCTCAATTGAGCTTCGCTCCATTGACCCCATTCTTCGGGGTCAAATTCCACCGTTTCAGTTAGTTTTGGTCCTCTTCGAAGTAATGGTTTCCTCTACGCCAGTATTTCCTGATTCAATTCTCGTCGACTTTGTCATTTTTGCGCGCTTTTCAAATGCCTTTTAGACCCTTCCGCGCCGGGGGACGAACAGTTGTGTTTGCCGTCCCGGGATCGAAAATGGGCTTCTCGCGACCCTCGGAGTCCGACAGGCAGCGGAGACCCGTCTCCCCAGTCCGTAATGGCCGTGTTTTCCCGCCGCAGCAGGCAAAAAAGGACGAAAAATAGAGGGGTGCAACACGAGGACTTCCCAGGAGGTCACCCATCCTAGTACTACTCTCGCCCAAGCACGTTTAACTTCGGAGTTCTGATGGGATCCGGTGCATTAGTGATGGTATGATCGCACCCATCAAGGGATGCGCACTCAATCGTTAAGAGCCAGCCCCCACAGCATGGCCAATGGTTTCTCGGGACTGAGAACCGCCTTGTCGGGACGATCGGAGTCCGAGACACCGCCCAAACCCCTTTACCAACTCTGAGACGGCCAAATTTCCAACCCGCAGCTCGAATCAACTACGAATGGCGCAGGGGTGCAACACGGTGACTTCCCAGGAGTCCACCCGTCCAGGTACTACTCTCTCCCAAGCGCGTTTAACTTCGAGGGTCAGACGGGATCCGATTCGCTGGTGCCGGTTTTTGCCCTCAAAGCTGTCGCGTATCCAGAGCTTAACTTCGAACGTTCATAACTTTTTGTGCGCGTGGAACCGCGTGCGCCGTAACCAGTCGACGGAAAGCGCTTTTTGAGCTCTATTAGGCTGTCAATTGAGCTTCGCTCCATTAACCCCATTCTTCGGGGTCAAATTCCACCGTTTCGGTTAGTTTTGGTCCTCTTCGAAGTAATGGTTTCCTCTACGCCAGTATTTCCTGATTCAATTCTCGTCGACTTTGTCATTTTTGCGCGCTTTTCAATGCCCTTTAGACCCTTCCGCGCCGGGGGACGAACAGTTGTGTTTGCCGTCCCGGGATCGAAAATGAGCTTCTCGCGACCCTCGGAGTCCGACAGGCAGCGGAGACCCGTCTCCCCAGTCTGTAATGGCCGTGTTTTCCCGCCGCAGCAGGCAAAAAAGGACGAAAAATAGAGGGGTGCAACACGAGGACTTCCCAGGAGGTCACCCATCCTAGTACTACTCTCGCCCAAGCACGTTTAACTTCGGAGTTCTGATGGGATCCGGTGCATTAGTGCTGGT
Source organism: Carallia pectinifolia (assembly GCA_037832335.1). Classification (NCBI taxonomy): domain Eukaryota; kingdom Viridiplantae; phylum Streptophyta; class Magnoliopsida; order Malpighiales; family Rhizophoraceae; genus Carallia; species Carallia pectinifolia. The sequence continues at coordinate 10,734,514 of CM075443.1, forward strand.
ATGATCGCACCCATCAAGGGATGCGCACTCAATCGTTAAGAGCCAGCCCCCACAGCATGGCCAATGGTTTCTCGGGACTGAGAACCGCCTTGTCGGGACGATCGGAGTCCGAGACACCGCCCAAACCCCTTTCCCAACTCTGAGATAGCCAAATTTCCAACCCGCGGCTCGAATCAACTACGAATGGCACAGGGGTGCAACACGGGGACTTCCCAGGAGGCCACCCGTCCAGGTACTACTCTCTCCCAAGCGCGTTTAACTTCGAGGGTCAGACGGGATCCGATTCGCTGGAGCCGGTTTTTGCCCTCAAAGCTGTCGCGTATCCAGAGCTTAACTTCGAACGTTCATAACTTTTTGTGCGCGAGGAACCGCGTGCGCCGAAACCAGTCGACGGAAAGCGCTTTTTGAGCTCTATTAGGGTGTCAATTGAGCTTTGCTCCATTGACCCCATTCTTCGGGGTCAAATTCCACCGTTTCAATTAGTTTTGGTCCTCTTCGAAGTAATGGTTTCCTCTACGCCAGTATTTCCTGATTCAATTCTCGTCGACTTTGTCATTTTTGCGCGCTTTTCAATGCCCTTTAGACCCTTCCGCGCCGGGGGACGAACAGTTGTGTTTGCCGTCCCGGGATCGAAAATGGGCTTCTCGCGACCCTCGGAGTCCGACAGGCAGCGGAGACCCGTCTCCCCAGTCCGTAATGGCCGTGTTTTCCCGCCGCAGCAGGCAAAAAAGGACGAAAAATAGAGGGGTGCAACACGAGGACTTCCCAGGAGGTCACCCATCCTAGTACTACTCTCGCCCAAGCACGTTTAACTTCTGAGTTCGGATGGGATCCGGTGCATTAGTGCTGGTGTGATCGCACCCATCAAGGGATGCGCACTCAATCGTTAAGAGCCAGCACCCACAGCATGGCCAATGGTTTCTCGGGACTGAGAACCGCCTTGTCGGGACGATCGGAGTCCGAGACACCGCCCAAACCCCTTTCCCAACTCTGAGACGGCCAAATTTCCAACCCGCAGCTCGAATCAACTACGAATGGCGCAGGGGTACAACACGGGGACTTCCCAGGAGGCCACCCGTCCAGGTACTACTCTCTCCCAAGCGCGTGTAACTTCGAGGGTCAGACGGGATCCGATTCGCTGGTGCCGGTTTTTGCCCTCAAAGCTGTCGCGCCTCCAGAGCTTAACTTCGAACGTTCATAACTCTTTGTGCGCGTGGAACCGCGTGCGCCGTAACCAGTCGACGGAAAGTGCTTTTTGAGCTCTATTAGGCTGTCAATTGAGCTTCGCTCCATTGACCCCATTCTTCGGGGTCAAATTCCACCGTTTCAGTTAGTTTTGGTCCTCTTCGAAGTAATGGTTTCCTCTACGCCAATATTTCCTGATTCAATTCTCGTCGACTTTGTCATTTTTGCGCGCTTTTCAATGCCCTTTAGACCCTTCCGCGCCGGGGGACGAACAGTTGTGTTTGCCGTCCCGGGATCGAAAATGGGTTTCACGCGACCCTCGGAGTCCGACAGGCAGCGGAGACCCGTCTCCCCAGTCCGTAATGGCCGTGTTTTCCCGCCGCAGCAGGCAAAAAAGGACGAAAGATAGAGGGGTGCAACACGAGGACTTCCCAGGAGGTCACCCATCCTAGTACTACACTCGCCCAAGCACGTTTAACTTCGGAGTTCTGATGGGATCCGGTGCATTAGTGCTGGTATGATCGCACCCATCAAGGGATGCGCACTCAATCGTTAAGAGCCAGCCCCCACAGCATGGCCAATGGTTTCTCGGGACTGAGAACCGCCTTGTCGGGACGATCGGAGTCCGAGACACCGCCCAAACCCCTTTCCCAACTCTGAGACGGTCAAATTTCCAACCCGCAGCTCGAATCAACTACGAATGGCGCAGGGGTGCAACACGGGGACTTCCCAGGAGGCCACCTGTCCAGGTACTACTCTCTCCCAAGCGCGTTTAACTTCGAGGGTCAGACGGGATCCGATTCGCTGGTGCCGGTTTTTGCCCTCAAAGCTGTCGCGTATCCAGAGCTTAACTTCGAACGTTCATAACTTTTTGTGCGCGTGGAACCGCGTGCGCCGTAACCAGTCGACGGAAAGCGCTTTTTGAGCTCTATTAGGCTGTCAATTGAGCTTCGCTCCATTAACCCCATTCTTCGGGGTCAAATTCCACCGTTTCGGTTAGTTTTGGTCCTCTTCGAAGTAATGGTTTCCTCTACGCCAGTATTTCCTGATTCAATTCTCGTCGACTTTGTCATTTTTGCGCGCTTTTCAATGCCCTTTAGACCCTTCCGTGCCGGGGGACGAACAGTTGTGTTTGCCGTCCCGGGATCGAAAATGGGCTTCTCGCGACCCTCGGAGTCCGACAGGCAGCGGAGACCCGTCTCCCCAGTCCGTAATGGCCGTGTTTTCCCGCCGCAGCAGGCAAAAAAGAACGAAAAATAGAGGGGTGCAACACGAGGACTTCCCAGGAGGTCACCCACCCTAGTACTACTCTCGCCCAAGCACGTTTAACTTCGGAGTTCTGATGGGATCCGGTGCATTAGTGCTGGTATGATCGCACCCATCAAGGGATGCGCACTCAATCGTTAAGAGCCAGCCCCCACAGCATGGCCAATGGTTTCTCGGGACTGAGAACCGCCTTGTCGGGACGATCGGAGTCCGAGACACCGCCCAAACCCCTTTCCCAACTCTGAGATAGCCAAATTTCCAACCCGCGGCTCGAATCAACTACGAATGGCACAGGGGTGCAACACGGGGACTTCCCAGGAGGCCACCCGTCCAGGTACTACTCTCTCCCAAGCGCGTTTAACTTCGAGGGTCAGACGGGATCCGATTCGCTGGAGCCGGTTTTTGCCCTCAAAGCTGTCGCGTATCCAGAGCTTAACTTCGAACGTTCATAACTGTTTGTGCGCGTGGAACCACGTGCGCCGTAACCAGTCGACGGAAAGCGCTTTTTGAGCTCTATTAGGCTGTCAATTGAGCTTCGCTCCATTGACCCCATTCTTCGGGGTCAAATTCCACCGTTTCAGTTAGTTTTGGTCCTCTTCGAAGTAATGGTTTCCTCTACGCCAGTATTTCCTGATTCAATTCTCGTCGACTTTGTCATTTTTGCGCGCTTTTCAATGCCCTTTAGACCCTTCCGCGCCGGGGGACGAACAGTTGTGTTTGCCGTCCCGGGATCGAAAATGGGCTTCTCGCGACCCTCGGAGTCCGACAGGCAGCGGAGACCCGTCTCCCCAGTCCGTAATGGCCGTGTTTTCCCGCCGCAGCAGGCAAAAAAGGACGAAAAATAGAGGGGTGCAACACGAGGACTTCCCAGGAGGTCACCCATCCTAGTACTACTCTCGCCCAAGCACGTTTAACTTCGGAGTTCTGATGGGATCCAGTGCATTAGTGCTGGTGTGATCGCACCCATCAAGGGATGCGCACTCAATCGTTAAGAGCCAGCACCCACAGCATGGCCAATGGTTTCTCGGGACTGAGAACCGCCTTGTCGGGACGATCTGAGTCCGAGACACCGCCCAAACCCCTTTCCCAACTCTGAGACGGCCAAATTTCCAACCCGCAGCTCGAATCAACTACGAATGGCGCAGGGGTGCAACACGGGGACTTCCCAGGAGGCCACCCGTCCAGGTACTACTCTCTCCCAAGCGCGTTTAACTTCGAGGGTCAGACGGGATCCGATTCGCTGGTGCCGGTTTTTGCCCTCAAAGCTGTCGCGTATCCAGAGCTTAACTTCGAACGTTCATAACTCTTTGTGCGCGTGGAAGCGCGTGCGCCGTAACCAGTCGACGGAAAGCGCTTTTTGAGCTCTATTAGGTTGTCAATTGAGCTTCGCTCCATTGACCCCATTCTTCGGGGTCAAATTCCACCGTTTCAGTTAGTTTTGGTCCTCTTCGAAGTAATGGTTTCCTCTACGCCAGTATTTCCTGATTCAATTCTCGTCGACTTTGTCATTTTTGCGCGCTTTTCAATGCCCTTTAGACCCTTCCGCACCGGGGGACGAACAGTTGTGTTCGCCGTCCCGGGATCGAAAATGGGCTTCTCGCGACCCTCGGAGTCCGACAGGCAGCGGAGACCCGTCTCCCCAGTCCGTATTGGCCGTGTTTTCCCGCCGCAGTAGGCAAAAAAGGACGAAAAATAGAGGGGTGCAACACGAGGACTTCCTAGGAGGTCACCCATCCTAGTACTACTCTCGCCCAAGCACGTTTAACTTCGGAGTTCTGATGGGATCCGGTGCATTAGTGCTGGTGTGATCGCACCCATCAAGGGATGCGCACTCAATCGTTAAGAGACAGCACCCACAGCATGGCCAATGGTTTCTCGGGACTGAGAACCGCCTTGTCGGGACGATCGGAGTCCGAGACACCGCCCAAACCCCTTTCCCAACTCTGAGACGGCCAAATTTCCAACCCGCAGCTCGAATCAACTACGAATGGCGCAGGGGTGCAACACGGGGACTTCCCAGGAGGCCACCCGTCCAGGTACTACTCTCTCCCAAGCGCGTTTAACTTCGAGGGTCAGACGGGATCCGATTCGCTGGTGCCGGTTTTTGCCCCCAAAGCTGTCGCGTATCCAGAGCTTAACTTCGAACGTTCATAACTCTTTGTACGCGTGGAATCGCGTGCGCCGTAGCCAGTCGACGGAAAGCGCTTTTTGAGCTCTATTAGGTTGTCAATTGAGCTTCGCTCCATTGACCCCATTCTTCGGGGTCAAATTCCACCGTTTCAGTTAGTTTTGGTCCTCTTCGAAGTAATGGTTTCCTCTACGCCAGCATTTCTTGATTCAATTCTCGTCGACTTTGTCATTTTTGCGCGCTTTTCAATGCCCTTTAGACCCTTCCGCGCCGGGGGACGAACAGTTGTGTTTGCCGTCCTGGGATCGAAAATGGGCTTCTCGCGACCCTCGGAGTCCGACAGGCAGCGGAGACCCGTCTCCCAAGTCCGTAATGGCCGTGTTTTCCCGCCGCAGCAGGCCAAAAAGGACGAAAAATAGAGGGGTGCAACACGAGGACTTCCCAGGAGGTCACCCATCCTAGTACTACTCTCGCCCAAGCACGTTTAACTTCGGAGTTCTGATGGGATCCGATGCATTAGTGCTGGTATGATCGCACCCACCAAGGGATGCGCACTCAATCGTTAAGAGCCAGCCCCCACAGCATGGCCAATGGTTTCTCGGGACTGAGAACCGCCTTGTCGGGACGATCGGAGTCCGAGACACCGCCCAAACCCCTTTCCCAACTCTGAGACGGCCAAATTTCCAACCCGCAGCTCGAATCAACTACGAATGGCGCAGGGGTGCAACACGGGGACTTCCCAGGAGGCCACCCGTCCAGGTACTACTCTCTCCCAAGCGCGTTTAACTTCAAGGGTCAGACGGGATCCGATTCGCTGGAGCCGGTTTTTGCCCTCAAAGCTGTCGCGTATCCAGAGCTTAACTTCGAAAGTTCATAACTTTTTGTGCGCGTGGAACCGCGTGCGCCGTAACCAGTCGACGGAAAGCGCTTTTTGAGCTCTATTAGGCTGTCAATTGAGCTTCGCTCCATTGACCCCATTCTTCGGGGTCAAATTCCACCGTTTCGGTTAGTTTTGGTCCTCTTCGAAGTAATGGTTTCCTCTACGCCAGTATTTCCTGATTCAATTCTCGTCGACTTTGTCATTTTTGCGCGCTTTTCAATGCCCTTTAGACCCTTCCGCGCCGGGGGACGAACAGTTGTGTTTGCCGTCCCGGGATCGAAAATGGGCTTCTCGCGACCCTCAGAGTCCGACAGGCAGCGGAGACCCGTCTCCCCAGTCCGTAATGGCCGTGTTTTCCCGCCGCAGCAGGCAAAAAAGGACGAAAAATAGAGGGGTGCAACACGAGGACTTCCCAGGAGGTCACCCATCCTAGTACTACTCTCGCCCAAGCACGTTTAACTTCGGAGTTCTGATGGGATCCGGTGCATTAGTGCTGGTGTGATCGCACCGATCAAGGGATGCGCACTCAATCGTTAAGAGCCAGCACCCCAGCATGGCCAATGGTTTCTCGGGACTGAGAACCGCCTTGTCGGGACGATCGGAGTCCGAGACACCGCCCAAATCCCTTTCCCAACTCTGAGACGGCCAAATTTCCAACCCGCAGCTCGAATCAACTACGAATGGCGCAGGGGTGCAACACGGGGACTTCCCAGGAGGCCACCCGTCCAGGTACTACTCTCTCCCAAGCGCGTTTAACTTCGAGGGTCAGACGGGATCCGATTCGCTGGTGCCGGTTTTTGCCCTCAAAGCTGTCGCGTATCCAGAGCTTAACTTCGAACGTTCATAACTTTTTGTGCGCGTGGAACCGCGTGCGCCGTAACCAGTCGACGGAAAGCGCTTTTTGAGCTCTATTAGGCTGTCAACTGAGCTTTGCTCCATTGACCCCATTCTTCGGGGTCAAACTCCACCGTTTCAGTTAGTTTTGGTCCTCTTCGAAGTAATGGTTTCCTCTACGCCAGCATTTGCTGATTCAATTCTCGTCGACTTTGTCATTTTTGCGCGCTTTTCAATGCACTTTAGACCCTTCCGCGCCGGGGGACGAACAGTTGTGTTTGCCGTCCCGGGATCGAAAATGGGCTTCTCGCGACCCTCATAGTCCGACAGGCAGCGGAGACCCGTCTCCCCAGTCCGTAATGGCCGTGTTTTCCCGCCGCAGCAGGCAAAAAAGGACGAAAAATAGAGGGGTGCAACACGAGGACTTCCCAGGAGGTCACCCATCCTAGTACTACTCTCGCCCAAGCACGTTTAACTTCGGAGTTCTGATGGGATCCGGTGCATTAGTGCTGGTATGATCGCACCCATCAAGGGATGCGCACTCAATCGTTAAGAGCCAGCCCCCACAGCATGGCCAATGGTTTCTCGGGACTGAGAACCGCCTTGTCGGGACGATCGGAGTCCGAGACACCGCCCAAACCCCTTTCCCAACTCTGAGACGGCCAAATTTCCAACCCGCAGCTCGAATCAACTACGAATGGCGCAGGGGTGCAACACGGGGACTTCCCAGGAGGCCACCCGTCCAGGTACTATTCTCTCCCAAGCGCGTTTAACTTCGAGGGTCAGACGGGATCCGATTCGCTGGTGCCGGTTTTTGCCCTCAAAGCTGTCGCGTATCCAGAGCTTAACCTCGAACGTTCATAACTTTTTGTGGGCGTGAAACCGCGTGCGCCGTAACCAGTCGACGGAAAGCGCGTTTTGAGCTCTATTAGGCTGTCAATTGAGCTTCGCTCCATTGACCCCATTCTTCGGGGTCAAATTCCACCGTTTCAGTTAGTTTTGGTCCTCTTCGAAGTAATGGTTTCCTCTACGCCAGTATTTCCTGATTCAATTCTCGTCGACTTTGTCATTTTTGCGCGCTTTTCAATGCCCTTTAGACCCTTCCGCGCCGGGGGACGAACAGTTGTGTTTGCCGTCCCGGGATCGAAAATGGGCTTCTCGCGACCCTCGGAGTCCGACAGGCAGCGGAGACCCGTCTCCCCAGTCCGTAATGGCCGTGTTTTCCCGCCGCAGCAGGCAAAAAAGGACGAAAAATAGAGGGGTGCAACACGAGGACTTCCCAGGAGGTCACCCATCCTAGTACTACTCTCGCCCAAGCACGTTTAACTTCGGAGTTCTGATGGGATCCGGTGCATTAGTGCTGGTATGATCGCACCCACCAAGGGATGCGCACTCAATCGTTAAGAGCCAGCCCCCACAGCATGGCCAATGGTTTCTCGGGACTGAGAACCGCCTTGTCGGGACGATCGGAGTCCGAGACACCGCCCAAACCCCTTTCCCAACTCTGAGACGGCCAAATTTCCAACCCGCAGCTCGAATCAACTACGAATGGCGCAGGGGTGCAACACGGGGACTTCCCAGGAGGCCACCCGTCCAGGTACTACTCTCTCCCAAGCGCGTTTAACTTCAAGGGTCAGACGGGATCCGATTCGCTGGAGCCGGTTTTTGCCCTCAAAGCTGTCGCGTATCCAGAGCTTAACTTCGAAAGTTCATAACTTTTTGTGCGCGTGGAACCGCGTGCGCCGTAACCAGTCGACGGAAAGCGCTTTTTGAGCTCTATTAGGCTGTCAATTGAGCTTCGCTCCATTGACCCCATTCTTCGGGGTCAAATTCCACCGTTTCGGTTAGTTTTGGTCCTCTTCGAAGTAATGGTTTCCTCTACGCCAGTATTTCCTGATTCAATTCTCGTCGACTTTGTCATTTTTGCGCGCTTTTCAATGCCCTTTAGACCCTTCCGCGCCGGGGGACGAACAGTTGTGTTTGCCGTCCCGGGATCGAAAATGGGCTTCTCGCGACCCTCAGAGTCCGACAGGCAGCGGAGACCCGTCTCCCCAGTCCGTAATGGCCGTGTTTTCCCGCCGCAGCAGGCAAAAAAGGACGAAAAATAGAGGGGTGCAACACGAGGACTTCCCAGGAGGTCACCCATCCTAGTACTACTCTCGCCCAAGCACGTTTAACTTCGGAGTTCTGATGGGATCCGGTGCATTAGTGCTGGTATGATCGCACCCATCAAGGGATGCGCACTCAATCGTTAAGAGCCAGCCCCCACAGCATGGCCAATGGTTTCTCGGGACTGAGAACCGCCTTGTCGGGACGATCGGAGTCCGAGACACCGCCCAAACCCCTTTCCCAACTCTGAGACGGCCAAATTTCCAACCCGCAGCTCGAATCAACTACGAATGGCGCAGGGGTGCAACACGGGGACTTCCCAGGAGGCCACCCGTCCAGGTACTACTCTCTCCCAAGCGCGTTTAACTTCGAGGGTCAGACGGGATCCGATTCGCTGGTGCCGGTTTTTGCCCTCAAAGCTGTCGCGTATCCAGAGCTTAACCTCGAACGTTCATAACTTTTTGTGTGCGTGGAACCGCGTGCGCCGTAACCAGTGGACGGAAAGCGCGTTTTGAGCTCTATTAGGCTGTCAATTGAGCTTCGCTCCATTGACCCCATTCTTCGGGGTCAAATTCCACCGTTTCAGTTAGTTTTGGTCCTCTTCGAAGTAATGGTTTCCTCTACGCCAGTATTTCCTGATTCAATTCTCGTCGACTTTGTCATTTTTGCGCGCTTTTCAATGCCCTTTAGACCCTTCCGCGCCGGGGGACGAACAGTTGCGTTTGCCGTCCCGGGATCGAAAATGGGCTTCTCGCAACCCTCGGAGTCCGACAGGCAGCGGAGACCCGTCTCCCCTGTCCGTAATGGCCGTGTTTTCCCGCCGCAGCAGGCAAAAAAGGACGAAAAATAGAGGGGTGCAACACGAGGACTTCCCAGGAGGTCTCCCATCCTAGTACTACTCTCGCCCAAGCACGTTTAACTTCGGAGTTCTGATGGGATCCGGTGCATTAGTGCTGGTATGATCGCACCCATCAAGGGATGCGCACTCAATCGTTAAGAGCCAGCCCCCACAGCATGGCCAATGGTTGCTCGGGACTGAGAACCGCCTTGTCGGGACGATCGGAGTCCGAGACACCGCCCAAACCCCTTTCCCAACTCTGAGACAGCCAAATTTCCAACCCACAGCTCGAATCAACTACGAATGGCGCAGGGGTGCAACACGGGGACTTCCCAGGAGGCCACCCGTCCAGGTACTACTCTCTCCCAAGCGCGTTTAACTTCGAGGGTCAGACGGGATCCGATTCGCTGGTGCCGATTTTTGCCCTCAAAGCTGTAGCGTATCTAGAGCTTAACTTCGAACGTTCATAACTTTTTGTGCGCGTGGAACCGCGTGCGCCGTAACCAGTCGACGGAAAGCGCTTTTTGAGCTCTATTAGGTTGTCAATTGAGCTTCGCTCCATTGACCCCATTCTTCGGGGTCAAATTCCACCGTTTCAGTTAGTTTTGGTCCTCTTCGAAGTAATGGTTTCCTCTACGCCAGTATTTCCTGATTCAATTCTCGTCGACTTTGTCATTTTTGCGCGCTTTTCAATGCCCTTTAGACCCTTCCGCGCCGGGGGACGAATAGTTGTGTTTGCCGTCCCGGGATCGAAAATGGGCTTCTCGCGACCCTCGGAGTCCGACAGGCAGCGGAGACCCGTCTCCCCAGTCCGTAATGGCCGTGTTTTCCCGCCGCAGCAGGCAAAAAAGGACGAAAAATAGAGGGGTGCAACACGAGGACTTCCCAGGAGGTCACCCATCCTAGTACTACTCTCGCCCAAGCACGTTTAACTTCGGAGTTCTGATGGGATCCGGTGCATTAGTGCTGGTATGATCGCACCCATCAAGGGATGCGCACTCAATCGTTAAGAGCCAGCCCCCACAGCATGGCCAATGGTTTCTCGGGACTGAGAACCGCCTTGTCGGGACGATCGGAGTCCGAGACACCGCCCAAACCCCTTTCCCAACTCTGAGACGGCCAAATTTCCAACCCGTAGCTCGAATCAACTACGAATGGCGCAGGGGTGCAACACGGGGACTTCCCAGGAGGCCACCCGTCCAGGTACTACTCTCTCCCAAGCGCGTTTAACTTCGAGGGTCAGACGGGATCCGATTCGCTGGTGCCGGTTTTTGCCCTCAAAGCTGTCGCGTATCCAGAGCTTAACTTCGAACGTTCATAACTTTTTGTGCGCGTGGAACCGCGTGCGCCGTAACCAGTCGACGGAAAGCTCTTCTTGAGCTCTATTAGGATGTCAATTGAGCTTCGCTCCATTGACCCCATTCTTCGGGGTCAAATTCCACCGTTTCAGTTAGTTTTGGTCCTCTTCGAAGTAATGGTTTCCTCTACGCCAGTATTTCCTGATTCAATTCTCGTCGACTTTGTCATTTTTTTGCGCTTTTCAATGCCCTTTACACCCTTCCGCGCCGGGGGACGAACAGTTGTGTTTGCCGTCCCGGGATCGAAAATGGGCTTCTTGCGACCCTCGGAGTCCGACAGGCAGCGGAGACCCGTCTCCCCAGTCCGTAATGGCCGTGTTTTCCCCACGCTGCAGGCAAAAAACGACGAAAAATAGAGGGGTGCAACACGAGGACTTCCCAGGAGGTCACCCATCCTAGTACTACTCTCCCCCAAACACGTTTAACTTCGGAGTTCTGATGGGATCCGGTGCATTAGTGCTGGTATGATCGCACCCATCAAGGGATGCGCACTCAATCGTTAAGAGCCAGCCCCCACAGCATGGCCAATGGTTTCTCGGGACTGAGAACCGCCTTGTCGGGACGATCGGAGTCCGAGACACCGCCCAAACCCCTTTCCCAACTCTGAGACGGCCAAATTTCCAACCCGCAGCTCGAATCAACTACGAATGGCGCAGGGGTGCAACACGGGGACTTCCGAGGAGACCACCCGTCCAGGTACTACTCTCTCCCAAGCGCGTTTAACTTCGAGGCTCAGACGGGATCCAATTCGCTGGTGCCGGTTTTTGCCCTCAAAGCTGTCGCGTATCCAGAGCTAAACTTCGAACGTTCATAACTTTTTGTGCGCGTGGAACCGCGTGCGCCGTAACCAGTCGACGGAAAGCTCTTTTTGAGCTCTATTAGGCTGTCGATTGAGCTTTGCTCCATTGACCCCATTCTTCGGGTTCAAATTCCACCGTTTCAGTTAGTTTTGGTCCTCTTCGAAGTAATGGTTTCCTCTACGCCAGTATTTCCTGATTCAATTCTCGTCGACTTTGTCATTTTTGCGCGCTTTTCAATGCCCTTTAGACCCTTCCGCGCAGGGGGACGAACAGTTGTGTTTGCCGTCCCGGGATCGAAAATGGGCTTCTCGCGACGCTCGGAGTCCGACAGGCAGCGGAGACCCGTCTCCCCAGTCCGTAATGGTCGTGTTTTCCCGCTGCAGCAGGCAAAAAAGGACGAAAAATAGAGGGGTGCAACACGAGGACTTCCCAGGAGGTCACCCATCCTAGTACTCCTCTCGCCCAAGCACGTTTAACTTCGGTGTTCTGATGGGATCCGGTGCATTAGTGCTGGTATGATCACACCCATCAAGGGATGCGCGCTCAATCGTTAAGAGCCAGCCCCCACAGCATGGCCAATGGTTTCTCGGGACTGAGAACCGCCTTCTCGGGACGATCGGAGTCCGACACACCGCCCAAACCCCTTTCCCAACTCTGAGACGGGCAAATTTCCAACCCGCAGCACGAATGAACTACGAATGGCGCAGGGGTGCAACACGGGGATTTCCCAGGAGGCCACCTGTCCAGGTACTACTCTCTCCCAAGCGCGTTTAACTTCGAGGGTCAGACGGGATCCGATTCGCTGGTGCCGATTTTTGCCCTCAAAGCTGTCGCGTATCTAGAGCTTAACTTCGAACGTTCATAACTTTTTGTGCGCGTGGAACCGCGTGCGCCGTAACCAGTCGACGGAAAGCGCTTTTTGAGCTCTATTAGGTTGTCAATTGAGCTTCGCTCCATTGACCCCATTCTTCGGGGTCAAATTCCACCGTTTCAGTTAGTTTTGGTCCTCTTCGAAGTAATGGTTTCCTCTACGCCAGTATTTCCTGATTCAATTCTCGTCGACTTTGTCATTTTTGCGCGCTTTTCAATGCCCTTTAGACCCTTCCGCGCAGGGGGACGAACAGTTGTGTTTGCCGTCCCGGGATCGAAAATGGGCTTCTCGCGACGCTCGGAGTCCGACAGGCAGCGGAGACCCGTCTCCCCAGTCCGTAATGGTCGTGTTTTCCCGCTGCAGCAGGCAAAAAAGGACGAAAAATAGAGGGGTGCAACACGAGGACTTCCCAGGAGGTCACCCATCCTAGTACTCCTCTCGCCCAAGCACGTTTAACTTCGGTGTTCTGATGGGATCCGGTGCATTAGTGCTGGTATGATCACACCCATCAAGGGATGCGCGCTCAATCGTTAAGAGCCAGCCCCCACAGCATGGCCAATGGTTTCTCGGGACTGAGAACCGCCTTCTCGGGACGATCGGAGTCCGACACACCGCCCAAACCCCTTTCCCAACTCTGAGACGGGCAAATTTCCAACCCGCAGCACGAATGAACTACGAATGGCGCAGGGGTGCAACACGGGGATTTCCCAGGAGGCCACCTGTCCAGGTACTACTCTCTCCCAAGCGCGTTTAACTTCGAGGGTCAGACGGGATCCGATTCGCTGGTGCCGATTTTTGCCCTCAAAGCTGTCGCGTATCTAGAGCTTAACTTCGAACGTTCATAACTTTTTGTGCGCGTGGAACCGCGTGCGCCGTAACCAGTCGACGGAAAGCGCTTTTTGAGCTCTATTAGGTTGTCAATTGAGCTTCGCTCCATTGACCCCATTCTTCGGGGTCAAATTCCACCGTTTCAGTTAGTTTTGGTCCTCTTCGAAGTAATGGTTTCCTCTACGCCAGTATTTCCTGATTCAATTCTCGTCGACTTTGTCATTTTTGCGCGCTTTTCAATGCCCTTTAGACCCTTCCGCGCAGGGGGACGAACAGTTGTGTTTGCCGTCCCGGGATCGAAAATGGGCTTCTCGCGACGCTCGGAGTCCGACAGGCAGCGGAGACCCGTCTCCCCAGTCCGTAATGGTCGTGTTTTCCCGCTGCAGCAGGCAAAAAAGGACGAAAAATAGAGGGGTGCAACACGAGGACTTCCCAGGAGGTCACCCATCCTAGTACTCCTCTCGCCCAAGCACGTTTAACTTCGGTGTTCTGATGGGATCCGGTGCATTAGTGCTGGTATGATCACACCCATCAAGGGATGCGCGCTCAATCGTTAAGAGCCAGCCCCCACAGCATGGCCAATGGTTTCTCGGGACTGAGAACCGCCTTCTCGGGACGATCGGAGTCCGAGACACCGCCCAAACCCCTTTCCCAACTCTGAGACGGCCAAATTTCCAACCCGCAGCACGAATGAACTACGAATGGCGCAGGGGTGCAACACGGGGATTTCCCAGGAGGCCACCTGTCCAGGTACTACTCTCTCCCAAGCGCGTTTAACTTCGAGGGTCAGACGGGATCCGATTCGCTGGTGCCGATTTTTGCCCTCAAAGCTGTCGCGTATCTAGAGCTTAACTTCGAACGTTCATAACTTTTTGTGCGCGTGGAACCGCGTGCGCCGTAACCAGTCGACGGAAAGCGCTTTTTGAGCTCTATTAGGTTGTCAATTGAGCTTCGCTCCATTGACCCCATTCTTCGGGGTCAAATTCCACCGTTTCAGTTAGTTTTGGTCCTCTTCGAAGTAATGGTTTCCTCTACGCCAGTATTTCCTGATTCAATTCTCGTCGACTTTGTCATTTTTGCGCGCTTTTCAATGCCCTTTAGACCCTTCCGCGCCGGGGGACGAACAGTTGTGTTTGCCGTCCCGGGATCGAAAATGGGCTTCTCGCGACCCTCGGAGTCCGACAGGCAGCGGAGACCCGTCTCCCCAGTCCGTAATGGCCGTGTTTTCCCGCCGCAGCAGGCAAAAAAGGACGAAAAATAGAGGGGTGCAACCCGAGGACTTCCCAGGAGGTCACCCATCCTAGTACTACTCTCGCCCAAGCACGTTTAACTTCGGAGTTCTGATGGGATCCGGTGCATTAGTGCTGGTATGATCGCACCCATCAAGGGATGCGCACTCAATCGTTAAGAGCCAGCCCCCACAGCATGGCCAATGGTTTCTCGGGACTGAGAACCGCCTTGTCGGGACGATCGGAGTCCGAGACACCGCCCAAACCCCTTTCCCAACTCTGAGACGGCCAAATTTCCAACCCGCAGCTCGAATCAACTACGAATGGCGCAGGGGTGCAACACGGGGACTTCCCAGGAGGCCACCCGTCCAGGTACTACTCTCTCCCAAGCGCGTTTAACTTCGAGGGTCAGACGGGATCCGATTCGCTGGTGCCGGTTTTTGCCCTCAAAGCTGTCGCGTATCCAGAGCTTAACTTCGAACGTTCATAACTTTTTGTGCGCGTGGAACCGCGTGCGCCGTAACCAGTCGACGGAAAGCTCTTCTTGAGCTCTATTAGGATGTCAATTGAGCTTCGCTCCATTGACCCCATTCTTCGGGGTCAAATTCCACCGTTTCAGTTAGTTTTGGTCCTCTTCGAAGTAATGGTTTCCTCTACGCCAGTATTTCCTGATTCAATTCTCGTCGACTTTGTCATTTTTTTGCGCTTTTCAATGCCCTTTAGACCCTTCCGCGCCGGGGGACGAACAGTTGTGTTTGCCGTCCCGGGATCGAAAATGGGCTTCTTGCGACCCTCGGAGTCCGACAAGCAGCGGAGACCCGTCTCCCCAGTCCGTAATGGCCGTGTTTTCCCCACGCTGCAGGCAAAAAACGACGAAAAATAGAGGGTTGCAACACGAGGACTTCCCAGGAGGTCACCCATCCTAGTACTACTCTCCCCCAAACACGTTTAACTTCGGAGTTCTGATGGGATCCGGTGCATTAGTGCTGGTATGATCGCACTCATCAAAGGATGCGCACTCAATCGTTAAGAGCCAGCCCCCACAGCATGGCCAATGGTTTCTCGGGACTGAGAACCGCCTTGTCGGGACGATCGGAGTCCGAGACACCGCCCAAACCCCTTTCCCAACTCTGAGACGGCCAAATTTCCAACCCGCAGCTCGAATCAACTACGAATGGCGCAGGGGTGCAACACGGGGACTTCCCAGGAGGCCACCCGTCCAGGTACTACTCTCTCCCAAGCGCGTTTAACTTCGAGGCTCAGACGGGATCCAATTCGCTGGTGCCGGTTTTTGCCCTCAAAGCTGTCGCGTATCCAGAGCTTAACTTCGAACGTTCATAACTTTTTGTGCGCGTGGAAACGCGTGCGCCGTAACCAGTCGACGGAAAGCTCTTTTTGAGCTCTATTAGGCTGTCGATTGAGCTTTGCTCCATTGACCCCATTCTTCGGGTTCAAATTCCACCGTTTCAGTTAGTTTTGGTCCTCTTCGAAGTAATGGTTTCCTCTACGCCAGTATTTCCTGATTCAATTCTCGTCGACTTTGTCATTTTTGCGTGCTTTTCAATGCCCTTTAGACCCTTCCGCGCCGGGGGACGAACAGTTGTGTTTGCCGTCCCGGGATCGAAAATGGGCTTCTCGCGACGCTCGGAGTCCGACAGGCAGCGGAGACCCGTCTCCCCAGTCCGTAATGGTCGTGTTTTCCCGCTGCAGCAGGCAAAAAAGGACGAAAAATAGAGGGGTGCAACACGAGGACTTCCCAGGAGGTCACCCATCCTAGTACTCCTCTCGCCCAAGCACGTTTAACTTCGGAGTTCTGATGGGATCCGGTGCATTAGTGCTGGTATGATCGCACCCACCAAGGGATGCGCGCTCAATCCTTAAGAGCCAGCCCCCACAGGATGGCCAATGGTTTCTCGGGACTGAGAACCGCCTTCTCGGGATGATCGGAGTCCGAGACACCGCCCAAACCCCTTTCCCAACTCTGAGACGGCCAAATTTGCAACCCGCAGCTCGAATCAACTACGAATGGAGCAGGGGTGCAACACGGGGATTTCCCAGGAGGCCACCCGTCCATGTACTACTCTCTCCCAAGCGCGTTTAACTTCGAGGCTCAGACGGGATCCGATTCGCTGGTGCCGGTTTTTGCCCTCAAAGCTGTCGCGTA
Source organism: Carallia pectinifolia (assembly GCA_037832335.1). Classification (NCBI taxonomy): domain Eukaryota; kingdom Viridiplantae; phylum Streptophyta; class Magnoliopsida; order Malpighiales; family Rhizophoraceae; genus Carallia; species Carallia pectinifolia. Next base: position 10,751,004 of record CM075443.1, read on the forward strand.
TCCAGACCTTAACTTCGAACGTTCATAACTTTTTGTGCGCGTGGAACCGCGTGCGCCGTAACCAGTCGACGAAAAGCTCTTTTTGAGCTCTATTAGGCTGTCAATTGAGCTTCGCTCCATTGACCCCATTCTTCGGGGTCAAATTCCACCGTTTCAGTTAGTTTTGGTCCTCTTCGAAGTAATGGTTTCCTCTACGCCAGTATTTCCTGATTCAATTCTCGTCGACTTTGTCATTTTTGCGCGCTTTTCAATGCCCTTTAGACCCTTCCGCGCAGGGGGACGAACAGTTGTGTTTGCCGTCCCGGGATCGAAAATGGGCTTCTCGCGACGCTCGGAGTCCGACAGGCAGCGGAGACCCGTCTCCCCAGTCCGTAATGGTCGTGTTTTCCCGCTGCAGCAGGCAAAAAAGGACGAAAAATAGAGGGGTGCAACACGAGGACTTCCCAGGAGGTCACCCATCCTAGTACTCCTCTCGCCCAAGCACGTTTAACTTCGGTGTTCTGATGGGATCCGGTGCATTAGTGCTGGTATGATCACACCCATCAAGGGATGCGCGCTCAATCGTTAAGAGCCAGCCCCCACAGCATGGCCAATGGTTTCTCGGGACTGAGAACCGCCTTCTCGGGACGATCGGAGTCCGAGACACCGCCCAAACCCCTTTCCCAACTCTGAGACGGCCAAATTTCCAACCCGCAGCACGAATGAACTACGAATGGCGCAGGGGTGCAACACGGGGATTTCCCAGGAGGCCACCTGTCCAGGTACTACTCTCTCCCAAGCGCGTTTAACTTCGAGGGTCAGACGGGATCCGATTCGCTGGTGCCGATTTTTGCCCTCAAAGCTGTCGCGTATCTAGAGCTTAACTTCGAACGTTCATAACTTTTTGTGCGGGTGGAACCGCGTGCACCGTAACCAGTCGACGGAAAGCGCTTTTTGAGCTCTATTAGGTTGTCAATTGAGCTTCGCTCCATTGACCCCATTCTTCGGGGTCAAATTCCACCGTTTCAGTTAGTTTTGGTCCTCTTCGAAGTAATGGTTTCCTCTACGCCAGTATTTCCTGATTCAATTCTCGTCGACTTTGTCATTTTTGCGCGCTTTTCAATGCCCTTTAGACCCTTCCGCGCCGGGGGACGAACAGTTGTGTTTGCCGTCCCGGGATCGAAAATGGGCTTCTCGCGACCCTCGGAGTCCGACAGGCAGCGGAGACCCGTCTCCCCAGTCCGTAATGGCCGTGTTTTCCCGCTGCAGCAGGCAAAAAAGGACGAAAAATAGAGGGGTGCAACCCGAGGACTTCCCAGGAGGTCACCCATCCTAGTACTACTCTCGCCCAAGCACGTTTAACTTCGGAGTTCTGATGGGATCCGGTGCATTAGTGCTGGTATGATCGCACCCATCAAGGGATGCGCACTCAATCGTTAAGAGCCAGCCCCCACAGCATGGCCAATGGTTTCTCGGGACTGAGAACCGCCTTGTCGGGACGATCGGAGTCCGAGACACCGCCCAAACCCCTTTCCCAACTCTGAGACGGCCAAATTTCCAACCCGCAGCTCGAATCAACTACGAATGGCGCAGGGGTGCAACACGGGGACTTCCCAGGAGGCCACCCGTCCAGGTACTACTCTCTCCCAAGCGCGTTTAACTTCAAGGGTCAGACGGGATCCGATTCGCTGGTGCCGGTTTTTGCCCTCAAAGCTGTCGCGTATCCAGAGCTTAACTTCGAACGTTCATAACTTTTTGTGCGCGTGGAACCGCGTGCGCCGTAACCAGTCGACGGAAAGCTCTTCTTGAGCTCTATTAGGATGTCAATTGAGCTTCGCTCCATTGACCCCATTCTTCGGGGTCAAATTCCACCGTTTCAGTTAGTTTTGGTCCTCTTCGAAGTAATGGTTTCCTCTACGCCAGTATTTCCTGATTCAATTCTCGTCGACTTTGTCATTTTTTTGCGCTTTTCAATGCCCTTTAGACCCTTCCGCGCCGGGGGACGAACAGTTGTGTTTGCCGTCCCGGGATCGAAAATGGGCTTCTTGCGACCCTCGGAGTCCGACAGGCAGCGGAGACCCGTCTCCCCAGTCCGTAATGGCCGTGTTTTCCCCACGCTGCAGGCAAAAAACGACGAAAAATAGAGGGGTGCAACACGAGGACTTCCCAGGAGGTCACCCATCCTAGTACTACTCTTCCCCAAACACGTTTAACTTCGGAGTTCTGATGGGATCCGGTGCATTAGTGCTGGTATGATCGCACCCATCAAGGGATGCGCACTCAATCGTTAAGAGCCAGCCCCCACAGCATGGCCAATGGTTTCTCGGGACTGAGAACCGCCTTGTCGGGACGATCGGAGTCCGAGACACCGCCCAAACCCCTTTCCCAACTCTGAGACGGCCAAATTTCCAACCCGCAGCTCGAATCAACTACGAATGGCGCAGGGGTGCAACACGGGGACTTCCCAGGAGGCCACCCGTCCAGGTACTACTCTCTCCCAAGCGCGTTTAACTTCGAGGCTCAGACGGGATCCAATTCGCTGGTGCCGGTTTTTGCCCTCAAAGCTGTCGCGTATCCAGAGCTTAACTTCGAACGTTCATAACTTTTTGTGCGCGTGGAAACGCGTGCGCCGTAACCAGTCGACGGAAAGCTCTTTTTGAGCTCTATTAGGCTGTCAATTGAGCTTTGCTCCATTGACCCCATTCTTCGGGTTCAAATTCCACCGTTTCAGTTAGTTTTGGTCCTCTTCGAAGTAATGGTTTCCTCTACGCCAGTATTTCCTGATTCAATTCTCGTCGACTTTGTCATTTTTGCGTGCTTTTCAATGCCCTTTAGACCCTTCCGCGCCGGGGGACGAACAGTTGTGTTTGCCGTCCCGGGATCGAAAATGGGCTTCTCGCGACGCTCGGAGTCCGACAGGCAGCGGAGACCCGTCTCCCCAGTCCGTAATGGTCGTGTTTTCCCGCTGCAGCAGGCAAAAAAGGACGAAAAATAGAGGGGTGCAACACGAGGACTTCCCAGGAGGTCACCCATCCTAGTACTCCTCTCGCCCAAGCACGTTTAACTTCGGAGTTCTGATGGGATCCGGTGCATTAGTGCTGGTATGATCGCACCCACCAAGGGATGCGCGCTCAATCCTTAAGAGCCAGCCCCCACAGGATGGCCAATGGTTTCTCGGGACTGAGAACCGCCTTCTCGGGATGATCGGAGTCCGAGACACCGCCCAAACCCCTTTCCCAACTCTGAGACGGCCAAATTTCCAACCCGCAGCTCGAATTAACTACGAATGGAGCAGGGGTGCAACACGGGGATTTCCCAGGAGGCCACCCGTCCATGTACTACTCTCTCCCAAGCGCGTTTAACTTCGAGGCTCAGACGGGATCCGATTCGCTGGTGCCGGTTTTTGCCCTCAAAGCTGTCGCGTATCCAGAGCTTAACTTCGAACGTTCATAACTTTTTGTGCGCATGGAACCGCGTGCGCCGTAACCAGTCGACGAAAAGCTCTTTTTGAGCTCTGTTAGGCTGTCAATTCAGCTTCGCTCCATTGACCCCATTCTTCGGGGTCAAATTCCACCGTTTCAGTTAGTTTTGGTCCTCTTCGAAGTAATGGTTTCCTCTACGCCAGTATTTCCTGATTCAATTCTCGTCGTCTTTGTCATTTTTGCGCGCTTTTCAATGCCCTTTAGACCCTTCCGCGCAGGGGGACGAACAGTTGTGTTTGCCGTCCAGGGATCGAAAATGGGCTTCTCGCGACGCTCGGAGTCCTACAGGCAGCGGAGACCCGTCTCCCCAGTCCGTAATGGTCGTGTTTTCCCGCTGCAGCAGGCAAAAAAGGACGAAAAATAGAGGGGTGCAACACGAGGACTTCCCAGGAGGTCACCCATCCTAGTACTCCTCTCGCCCAAGCACGTTTAACTTCGGAGTTCTGATGGGATCCGGTGCATTAGTGCTGGTATGATCACACCCATCAAGGGATGCGCGCTCAATCGTTAAGAGCCAGCCCCCACAGCATGGCCAATGGTTTCTCGGGACTGAGAACCGCCTTCTCGGGACGATCGGAGTCCGAGACACCGCCCAAACCCCTTTCCCAACTCTGAGACGGCCAAATTTCCAACCCGCAGCACGAATGAACTACGAATGGCGCAGGGGTGCAACACGGGGATTTCCCAGGAGGCCACCCGTCCAGGTACTACTCTCTCCCAAGCGCGTTTAACTTCGAGGGTAAGACGGGATCCGATTCGCTGGTGCCGGTTTTTGCCCTCAAAGCTGTCGCGTATCTAGAGCTTAACTTCGAACGTTCATAACTTTTTGTGCGCGTGGAACCGCGTGCGCCGTAACCAGTCGACAGAAAGCTCTTTTTGAGCTCTATTAGGCTGTCAATCGAGCTTCGCTCCATTGACCCCATTCTTCGGGGTCAAATTCCACCGTTTCAGTTAGTTTTGGTCCTCTTCGAAGTAATGGTTTCCTCTACGCCAGTATTTCCTGATTCAATTCTCGTCGACTTTGTCATTTTTGCGCGCTTTTCAATGCCCTTTAGACCCTTCCGCGCCGGGGGATGAACAGTTGTGTTTGCCGTCCCGGGATCGAAAATGGGCTTCTCGCGACCCTCGGAGACCGACAGGCAGCGGAGACCCGTCTCCACAGTCCGTAATGGCCGTGTTTTCCCGCCGCAGCAGGCAAAAAAGGACGAAAAATAGAGGGGTGCAACACGAGGACTTCCCAGGAGGTCACCCATCCTAGTACTACTCTCGCCCAAGCACGTTTAACTTCGGAGTTCTGATGGGTTCCGGTGCATTAGTGCTGGTATGATCGCACCCATCAAGGGATGCGCAGTCAATCATTAAGAGCCAGCCCCCACAGCATGGCCAATGGTTTCTCGGGACTGAGAACCGCCTTCTCGGGACGATCGGAGGCCGAGACACCGCCCAAACCCTTTCCCAACTCTGAGACGGCCAAATGTCCAACCCGCAGCTCGAATCAACTACGAATGGCGCAGGGGTGCAACACAGGGACTTCCTAGGAGGCCACCCGTCCAGGTACTACTCTCTCCCAAGCGCGTTTAACTTCGAGGCTCAGACGGGATCCAATTCGCTGGTGCCGGTTTTTGCCCTCAAAGCTGTCGCGTATCCAGAGGTTAACTTCGAACGTTCATAACTATTTGTGTGCGTGGAAACGCGTGCGCCGTAACCAGTCGACGGAAAGCTCTTTTTGAGCTCTATTAGGCTGTCAATTGAGCTTTGCTCCATTGACCCCATTCTTCGGGGTCAAATTCCACCGTTTCAGTTGGTTTTGGTCCTCTTCGAAGTAATGGTTTCCTCTACGCCAGTATTTCCTGATTCAATTCTCGTCGACTTTGTCATTTTTGCGCGCTTTTCAATGCCCTTTAGACCCTTCCGCGCAGGGGGACGAACAGTTGTGTTTGCCGTCCCGGGATCGAAAATGGGCTTCTCGCGACCCTCGGAGTCCGACAAGCAGCGGAGACCCGTCTCCCCAGTCCGTAATGGCCGTGTTTTCCCGCCGCAGCAGGCAAAAAAGGACGAAAAATAGAGGGGTGCAACACGAGGACTTCCCAGGAGGTCACCCATCCTAGTACTCCTCTCGCCCAAGCACGTTTAACTTCGGAGTTCTGATGGGATCCGGTGCATTAGTGCTGGTATGATCGTACCCAACAAGGGATGCGCGCTCAATCGTTAAGAGCCAGCCCCCACAGCATCGCCAATGGTTTCTCGGGACTGAGAACCGCCTTCTCGGGACGATCGGAGTCCGAGACACCGCCCAAACCCCTTTCCCAACTCTGAAACGGCCAAATTTCCAACCCGCAGCTCGAATCAACTACGAATGGCACAGGGGTGCAACACGGGGACTTCCCAGGAGGCCACCCGTCCAGGTACTACTCTCTCCCAAGCGCGTTTAACTTCGAGGCTCAGACGGGATCCGATTCGCTGGTGCCGATTTTTGCCCTCAAAGCTGTCGCGTATCCAGAGCTTAACTTCGAACGTTCATAACTTTTTGTGCGCGTGAAAACGCGTGCGCCGCAACCAGTCGACGGAAAGCTCTTTTTGAGCTCTATTAGGCTGTCAATTGAGCTTCGCTCCATTGACCCCATTCTTCGGGGTCAAATTCCACCGTTTCAGTTAGTTTTGGTCCTCTTCGAAGTAATGGTTTCCTCTACGCCAGTATTTCCTGATTCAATTCTCGTCGACTTTGTCATTTTTGCGCGCTTTTCAATGCCCTTTCGACCCTTCCGCGCAGGGGGACGAACAGTTGTGTTTGCCGTCCTGGGATCGAAAATGGGCTTCTCGCGACCATCAGAGTCCGACAGGCAGCGGAGACCCGTCTCCCCAGTCCGTAATGGTCGTGTTTTCCCGCTGCAGCAGGCAAAAAAGGACGAAAAATAGAGGGGTGCAACACGAGGACTTCCCAGGAGGTCACCCATCCTAGTACTCCTCTCGCCCAAGCACGTTTAACTTCGGAGTTCTGTTGGGATCCGGTGCATTAGTGCTGGTATGATCGTACCCATCAAGGGATGCGCGCTCAATCGTTAAGAGCCAGCCCCCACAGCATGGCCAATGGTTTCTCGGGACTGAGAACCGCCTTCTCGGGACGATCGGAGTCCGAGACACCGCCCAAACCCCTTTCCCAACTCTGAGACGGCCAAATTTCCAAACCGCAGCTCGAATCAACTACGAATGGCGCAGGGGTACAACACGGGGACTTCCCAGGAGGCCACCCGTCCAGGTACTACTCTCTCCCAAGCGCGTTTAACTTCGAGGCTCAGACGGGATCCGATTCGCTGGTGCCGGTTTTTGCCCTCAAAGCTGTCGCGTATCCAGAGCTTAACTTCGAACGTTCATAACTTTTTGGGCGCGTGAAAACGCGTGCGCCGTAACCAGTCGACGGAAAGCTCTTTTTGAGCTCTATTAGGCTGTCAATAAAGCTTTGCTCCATTGACCCCATTCTTCGGGGTCAAATTCCACCGTTTGAGTTGGTTTTGGTCCTCTTCGAAGTAATGGTTTCCTCTACGCCAGTATTTCCTGATTCAATTCTCGTCGACTTTGTCATTTTTGCGCGCTTTTCAATGCCCTTTAGACCCTTCCGCGCCGGGGGACGAACAGTTGTGTTTGCCGTCCCGGGATCGAAAATGGGCTTCTCGCGACCCTCGGAGTCCGACAGGCAGCGGAGACCCGTCTCCCCAGTCCGTAACGGCCGTGTTTTCCGGCCGCAGAAGGAAAAAAAGGACGAAAAATAGAGGCGTGCAACACGAGGACTTCCCAGGAGGTCACCCATCCTAGTACTACTCTCGCCCAAGCACGTTTAACTTCGGAGTTCTGATGGGATCCGGTGCATTAGTGCTGGTATGATCGCACCCATCAAGGGATGCGCAGTCAATCGTTAAGAGCCAGCCCCCACAGCATGGCCAATGGTTTCTCGGGACTGAGAACCACCTTCTCGGGACGATCGGAGTCCGAGACACTGCCCAAACCCCTTTCCCAACTCTGAGACGGCCAAATTTTCAACCCGCAGCTCGAATCAACTACGAATGGCGCAGGGGTGCAACACGGGGACTTCCCAGGAGGCCACCCGTCCAGGTACTACTCTCTCCCAAGCGCGTTTAACTTCGAGGCTCAGACAGGATCCGATTCGCTGGTGCCGGTTTTTGCCCTCAAAGCTGTCGCGTATCCAGAGCTTAACTTCGAACGTTCATAACTTTTTGGGCGCGTGAAAACGCGTGCGCCGTAACCAGTCGACGGAAAGCTCTTTTTGATCTCTATTAGGCTGTCAATTGAGCTTTGGTCCATTGACCCCATTCTTCGGGGTCAAATTCCACCGTTTCAGTTGGTTTTTGTCCTCTTCGAAGTAATGGTTTCCTCTACGCCAGTATTTCCTGATTCAATTCTCGTCGACTTTGTCATTTTTGCGCGCTTTTCAATGCCCTTTAGACCCTTCCGCGCCGGGGGACGAACAGTTGTGTTTGCCGTCCCGGGATCGAAAATGGGCTTCTCGCGACCCTCGGAGTCCGACAGGCAGCGGAGACCCGTCTCCCAGTCCGTAATGGCCGTGTTTTCCCGCCGCAGCAGGCAAAAAAGGACGAAAAATAGAGGGGTGCAACACGAGGACTTCCCAGGAGGTCACCCATCCTAGTACTCCTCTCGCCCAAGCACGTTTAACTTCGGAGTTCTGATGGGATCCGGTGCATTAGTGCTGGTATGATCGTACCCAACAAGGGATGCGCGCTCAATCGTTAAGAGCCAGCCCCCACAGCATCGCCAATGGTTTCTCGGGACTGAGAACCGCCTTCTCGGGACGATCGGAGTCCGAGACACCGCCCAAACCCCTTTCCCAACTCTGAAACGGCCAAATTTCCAACCCGCAGCTCGAATCAACTACGAATGGCACAGGGGTGCAACACGGGGACTTCCCAGGAGGCCACCCGTCCAGGTACTACTCTCTCCCAAGCGCGTTTAACTTCGAGGCTCAGACGGGATCCGATTCGCTGGTGCCGATTTTTGCCCTCAAAGCTGTCGCGTATCCAGAGCTTAACTTCGAACGTTCATAACTTTTTGTGCGCGTGAAAACGCGTGCGCCGCAACCAGTCGACGGAAAGCTCTTTTTGAACTCTATTAGGCTGTCAATTGAGCTTCGCTCCATTGACCCCATTCTTCGGGGTCAAATTCCACCGTTTCAGTTAGTTTTGGTCCTCTTCGAAGTAATGGTTTCCTCTACGCCAGTATTTCCTGATTCAATTCTCGTCGACTTTGTCATTTTTGCGCGCTTTTCAATGCCCTTTCGACCCTTCCGCGCAGGGGGACGAACAGTTGTGTTTGCCGTCCCGGGATCGAAAATGGGCTTCTCGCGACCATCAGAGTCCGACAGGCAGCGGAGACCCGTCTCCCCAGTCCGTAATGGTCGTGTTTTCCCGCTGCAGCAGGCAAAAAAGGACGAAAAATAGAGGGGTGCAACACGAGGACTTCCCAGGAGGTCACCCATCCTAGTACTCCTCTCGCCCAAGCACGTTTAACTTCGGAGTTCTGTTGGGATCCGGTGCATTAGTGCTGGTATGATCGTACCCATCAAGGGATGCGCGCTCAATCGTTAAGAGCCAGCCCCCACAGCATGGCCAATGGTTTCTCGGGACTGAGAACCGCCTTCTCGGGACGATCGGAGTCCGAGACACCGCCCAAACCCCTTTCCCAACTCTGAGACGGCCAAATTTCCAAACCGCAGCTCGAATCAACTACGAATGGCGCAGGGGTACAACACGGGGACTTCCCAGGAGGCCACCCGTCCAGGTACTACTCTCTCCCAAGCGCGTTTAACTTCGAGGCTCAGACGGGATCCGATTCGCTGGTGCCGGTTTTTGCCCTCAAAGCTGTCGCGTATCCAGAGCTTAACTTCGAACGTTCATAACTTTTTGTGCGCGTGAAAACGCGTGCGCCGCAACCAGTCGACGGAAAGCTCTTTTTGAACTCTATTAGGCTGTCAATTGAGCTTCGCTCCATTGACCCCATTCTTCGGGGTCAAATTCCACCGTTTGAGTTGGTTTTGGTCCTCTTCGAAGTAATGGTTTCCTCTACGCCAGTATTTCCTGATTCAATTCTCGTCGACTTTGTCATTTTTGCGCGCTTTTCAATGCCCTTTAGACCCTTCCGCGCCGGGGGACGAACAGTTGTGTTTGCCGTCCCGGGATCGAAAATGGGCTTCTCGCGACCCTCGGAGTCCGACAGGCAGCGGAGACCCGTCTCCCCAGTCCGTAACGGCCGTGTTTTCCGGCCGCAGAAGGAAAAAAAGGACGAAAAATAGAGGCGTGCAACACGAGGACTTCCCAGGAGGTCACCCATCCTAGTACTACTCTCGCCCAAGCACGTTTAACTTCGGAGTTCTGATGGGATCCGGTGCATTAGTGCTGGTATGATCGCACCCATCAAGGGATGCGCAGTCAATCGTTAAGAGCCAGCCCCCACAGCATGGCCAATGGTTTCTCGGGACTGAGAACCACCTTCTCGGGACGATCGGAGTCCGAGACACTGCCCAAACCCCTTTCCCAACTCTGAGACGGCCAAATTTTCAACCCGCAGCTCGAATCAACTACGAATGGCGCAGGGGTGCAACACGGGGACTTCCCAGGAGGCCACCCGTCCAGGTACTACTCTCTCTCAAGCGCGTTTAACTTCGAGGCTCAGACAGGATCCGATTTGCTGGTGCCGGTTTTTGCCCTCAAAGCTGTCGCGTATCCAGAGCTTAACTTCGAACGTTCATAACTTTTTGGGCGCGTGAAAACGCGTGCGCCGTAACCAGTCGACGGAAAGCACTTTTTGATCTCTATTAGGCTGTCAATTGAGCTTTGGTCCATTGACCCCATTCTTCGGGGTCAAATTCCACCGTTTCAGTTGGTTTTTGTCCTCTTCGAAGTAATGGTTTCCTCTACGCCAGTATTTCCTGATTCAATTCTCGTCGACTTTGTCATTTTTGCGCGCTTTTCAATGCCCTTTAGACCCTTCCGCGCCGGGGGACGAACAGTTGTGTTTGCCGTCCCGGGATCGAAAATGGGCTTCTCGCGACCCTCGGAGTCCGACAGGCAGCGGAGACCCGTCTCCCAGTCCGTAATGGCCGTGTTTTCCCGACGCAGCAGGCAAAAAAGGACGAAAAATAGAGGGGTGCAACACGAGGACTTCCCAGGAGGTTACCCATCCTAGTACTCCTCTGGCCCAAGCACGTTTAACTTCGGAATTCTGATGGGATCCGGTGCATTAGTGCTGGTATGATCGCACCCATCAAGGGATACGCGCTCAATCGTTAAGAGCCAGCCCCCACAGCATGGCCAATGGTTTCTCGGGACTGAGAACCGCCTTCTCGGGACGATCGGAGTCCGAGACACAGCCCAAACCCCTTTCCCAACTCTGAGACGGCCAAATTTCCAACCCGCAGCTCGAATCAACTACGAATGGCGCAGGGGTGCAACACGGGGACTTCCCAGGAGGCCACCCGTCCAGGTACTACTCTCTCCCAAGCGCGTTTAACTTCGAGGCTCAGACGGGATCCGATTTGCTGGTGCCGATTTTTGCCCTCAAAGCTGTCGCGTATCCAGAGCTTAACTTCGAACGTTCATAACTTTTTGTGCGCGTGGAACCGCGTGCGCCGTAACCAGTCGACAGAAAGCTCTTTTTGAGCTCTATTAGGCTGTCAATCGAGCTTCGCTCCATTGACCCCATTCTTCGGGGTCAAATTCCACCGTTTCAGTTAGTTTTGGTCCTCTTCGAAGTAATGGTTTCCTCTACGCCAGTATTTCCTGATTCAATTCTCGTCGACTTTGTCATTTTTGCGCGCTTTTCAATGCCCTTTAGACCCTTCCGCGCCGGGGGATGAACAGTTGTGTTTGCCGTCCCGGGATCGAAAATGGGCTTCTCGCGACCCTCGGAGACCGACAGGCAGCGGAGACCCGTCTCCACAGTCCGTAATGGCCGTGTTTTCCCGCCGCAGCAGGCAAAAAAGGACGAAAAATAGAGGGGTGCAACACGAGGACTTCCCAGGAGGTCACCCATCCTAGTACTACTCTCGCCCAAGCACGTTTAACTTCGGAGTTCTGATGGGTTCCGGTGCATTAGTGCTGGTATGATCGCACCCATCAAGGGATGCGCAGTCAATCGTTAAGAGCCAGCCCCCACAGCATGGCCAATGGTTTCTCGGGACTGAGAACCGCCTTCTCGGGACGATCGGAGGCCGAGACACCGCCCAAACCCTTTCCCAACTCTGAGACGGCCAAATGTCCAACCCGCAGCTCGAATCAACTACGAATGGCGCAGGGGTGCAACACAGGGACTTCCTAGGAGGCCACCCGTCCAGGTACTACTCTCTCCCAAGCGCGTTTAACTTCGAGGCTCAGACGGGATCCAATTCGCTGGTGCCGGTTTTTGCCCTCAAAGCTGTCGCGTATCCAGAGGTTAACTTCGAACGTTCATAACTACTTGTGTGCGTGGAAACGCGTGCGCCGTAACCAGTCGACGGAAAGCTCTTTTTGAGCTCTATTAGGCTGTCAATTGAGCTTTGCTCCATTGACCCCATTCTTCGGGGTCAAATTCCACCGTTTCAGTTGGTTTTGGTCCTCTTCGAAGTAATGGTTTCCTCTACGCCAGTATTTCCTGATTCAATTCTCGTCGACTTTGTCATTTTTGCGCGCTTTTCAATGCCCTTTAGACCCTTCCGCGCCGAGGGACGAACAGTTGTGTTTGCCGTCCCGGGATCGAAAATGGGCTTCTCGCGACGCTCGGAGTCCGACAGGCAGCGGAGACCCGTCTCCCCAGTCCGTAATGGCCGTGTTTTCCCGCTGCAGCAGGCAAAAAAGGACGAAAAATAGAGGGGTGCAACACGAGGACTTCCCAGGAGGTCACCCATCCTAGTACTCCTCTCGCCCAAGCACGTTTAACGTCGGAGTTCTGATGGGATCCGGTGCATTAGTGCTGGTATGATCGCACCCATCAAGGGATGCGCGCTCAATCCTTAAGAGCCAGCCCCCACAGGATGGCCAATGGTTTCTCGGGACTGAGAACCGCCTTCTCGGGATGATCGGAGTCCGAGACACCGCCCAAACCCCTTTCCCAACTCTGAGACGGCCAAATTTTCAACCCGCAGCTCGAATCAACTACGAATGGCGCAGGGGTGCAACACGGGGATTTCCCAGGAGGCCACCCGTCCAGGTACTACTCTCTCCCAAGCGCGTTTAACTTCGAGGCTCAGACGGGATCCGATTCGCTGGTGCCGGTTTTTGCCCTCAAAGCTGTCGCGTATCCAGAGCTTAACTTCGAACGTTCATAACTTTTTGTGCGCGTGGAAACGCGTGCGCCGTAACCAGTCGACGGAAAGCTCTTTTTGAGCTCTATTAGGCTGTCAATTGAGCTTTGCTCCATTGACCCCATTCTTCGGGGTCAAATTCCACCGTTTCAGTTGGTTTTGGTCCTCTTCGAAGTAATGGTTTCCTCTACGCCAGTATTTCCTGATTCAATTCTCGTCGACTTTGTCATTTTTGCGCGCTTTTCAATGCCCTTTAGACCCTTCCGCGCAGGGGGACGAACAGTTGTGTTTGCCGTCCCGGGATCGAAAATGGGCTTCTCGCGACCCTCGGAGTCCGACAAGCAGCGGAGACCCGTCTCCCCAGTCCGTAATGGCCCTGTTTTCCCGCCGCAGCAGGCAAAAAAGGACGAAAAATAGAGGGGTGCAACACGAGGACTTCCCAGGAGGTCACCCATCCTAGTACTCCTCTCGCCCAAGCACGTTTAACTTCGGAGTTCTGATGGGATCCGGTGCATTAGTGCTGGTATGATCGTACCCAACAAGGGATGCGCGCTCAATCGTTAAGAGCCAGCCCCCACAGCATCGCCAATGGTTTCTCGGGACTGAGAACCGCCTTCTCGGGACGATCGGAGTCCGAGACACCTCCCAAACCCCTTTCCCAACTCTGAAACGGCCAAATTTCCAACCCGCAGCTCGAATCAACTACGAATGGCACAGGGGTGCAACACGGGGACTTCCCAGGAGGCCACCCGTCCAGGTACTACTCTCTCCCAAGCGCGTTTAACTTCGAGGCTCAGACGGGATCCGATTCGCTGGTGCCGATTTTTGCCCTCAAAGCTGTCGCGTATCCAGAGCTTAACTTCGAACGTTCATAACTTTTTGTGCGCGTGAAAACGCGTGCGCCGCAACCAGTCGACGGAAAGCTCTTTTTGAGCTCTATTAGGCTGTCAATTGAGCTTCGCTCCATTGACCCCATTCTTCGGGGTCAAATTCCACCGTTTCAGTTAGTTTTGGTCCTCTTCGAAGTAATGGTTTCCTCTACGCCAGTATTTCCTGATTCAATTCTCGTCGACTTTGTCATTTTTGCGCGCTTTTCAATGCCCTTTCGACCCTTCCGCGCAGGGGGACGAACAGTTGTGTTTGCCGTCCCGGGATCGAAAATGGGCTTCTCGCGACCATCAGAGTCCGACAGGCAGCGGAGACCCGTCTCCCCAGTCCGTAATGGTCGTGTTTTCCCGCTGCAGCAGGCAAAAAAGGACGAAAAATAGAGGGGTGCAACACGAGGACTTCCCAGGAGGTCACCCATCCTAGTACTCCTCTCGCCCAAGCACGTTTAACTTCGGAGTTCTGTTGGGATCCGGTGCATTAGTGCTGGTATGATCGTACCCATCAAGGGATGCGCGCTCAATCGTTAAGAGCCAGCCCCCACAGCATGGCCAATGGTTTCTCGGGACTGAGAACCGCCTTCTCGGGACGATCGGAGTCCGAGACACCGCCCAAACCCCTTTCCCAACTCTGAGACGGCCAAATTTCCAAACCGCAGCTCGAATCAACTACGAATGGCGCAGGGGTACAACACGGGGACTTCCCAGGAGGCCACCCGTCCAGGTACTACTCTCTCCCAAGCGCGTTTAACTTCGAGGCTCAGACGGGATCCGATTCGCTGGTGCCGGTTTTTGCCCTCAAAGCTGTCGCGTATCCAGAGCTTAACTTCGAACGTTCATAACTTTTTGGGCGCGTGAAAACGCGTGCGCCGTAACCAGTCGACGGAAAGCTCTTTTTGAGCTCTATTAGGCTGTCAATAAAGCTTTGCTCCATTGACCCCATTCTTCGGGGTCAAATTCCACCGTTTGAGTTGGTTTTGGTCCTCTTCGAAGTAATGGTTTCCTCTACGCCAGTATTTCCTGATTCAATTCTCGTCGACTTTGTCATTTTTGCGCGCTTTTCAATGCCCTTTAGACCCTTCCGCGCCGGGGGACGAACAGTTGTGTTTGCCGTCCCGGGATCGAAAATGGGCTTCTCGCGACCCTCGGAGTCCGACAGGCAGCGGAGACCCGTCTCCCCAGTCCGTAACGGCCGTGTTTTCCGGCCGCAGAAGGAAAAAAAGGACGAAAAATAGAGGCGTGCAACACGAGGACTTCCCAGGAGGTCACCCATCCTAGTACTACTCTCGCCCAAGCACGTTTAACTTCGGAGTTCTGATGGGATCCGGTGCATTAGTGCTGGTATGATCGCACCCATCAAGGGATGCGCAGTCAATCGTTAAGAGCCAGCCCCCACAACATGGCCAATGGTTTCTCGAGACTGAGAACCACCTTCTCGGGACGATCGGAGTCCGAGACACTGCCCAAACCCCTTTCCCAACTCTGAGACGGCCAAATTTTCAACCCGCAGCTCGAATCAACTACGAATGGCGCAGGGGTGCAACACGGGGACTTCCCAGGAGGCCACCCGTCCAGGTACTACTCTCTCCCAAGCGCGTTTAACTTCGAGGCTCAGACAGGATCCGATTCGCTGGTGCCGGTTTTTGCCCTCAAAGCTGTCGCGTATCCAGAGCTTAACTTCGAACGTTCATAACTTTTTGGGCGCGTGAAAACGCGTGCGCCGTAACCAGTCGACGGAAAGCTCTTTTTGATCTCTATTAGGCTGTCAATTGAGCTTTGGTCCATTGACCCCATTCTTCGGGGTCAAATTCCACCGTTTCAGTTGGTTTTTGTCCTCTTCGAAGTAATGGTTTCCTCTACGCCAGTATTTCCTGATTCAATTCTCGTCGACTTTGTCATTTTTGCGCGCTTTTCAATGCCCTTTAGACCCTTCCGCGCCGGGGGACGAACAGTTGTGTTTGCCGTCCCGGGATCGAAAATGGGCTTCTCGCGACCCTCGGAGTCCGACAGGCAGCGGAGACCCGTCTCCCAGTCCGTAATGGCCGTGTTTTCCCGACGCAGCAGGCAAAAAAGGACGAAAAATAGAGGGGTGCAACACAAGGACTTCCCAGGAGGTTACCCATCCTAGTACTCCTCTGGCCCAAGCACGTTTAACTTCGGAGTTCTGATGGGATCCGGTGCATTAGTGCTGGTATGATCGCACCCATCAAGGGATACGCGCTCAATCGTTAAGAGCCAGCCCCCACAGCATGGCCAATGGTTTCTCGGGACTGAGAACCGCCTTCTCGGGACGATCGGAGTCCGAGACACAGCCCAAACCCCTTTCCCAACTCTGAGACGGCCAAATTTCCAACCCGCAGCTCGAATCAACTACGAATGGCGCAGGGGTGCAACACGGGGACTTCCCAGGAGGCCACCCGTCCAGGTACTACTCTCTCCCAAGCGCGTTTAACTTCGAGGCTCAGACGGGATCCGATTTGCTGGTGCCGATTTTTGCCCTCAAAGCTGTCGCGTATCCAGAGCTTAACTTCGAACGTTCATAACTTTTTGTGCGCGTGGAACCGCGTGCGCCGTAACCAGTCGACGGAAAGCTCTTTTTGAGCTCTATTAGGCTGTCAATCGAGCTTTGCTCCATTGACCCCATTCTTCGGGGTCAAATTCCACCGTTTCAGTTGGTTTTGGTCCTCTTCGAAGTAATGGTTTTCTCTACGCCAGTATTTCCTGATTCAATTCTCGTCGACTTTGTCATTTTTGCGCGCTTTTCAATGCCCTTTAGACCCTTCCGCGCCGGGGGACGAACAGTTGTGTTTGCCGTCCCGGGATCGAAAATGGGCTTCTCGCGACCCTCGGAGTCCGACAGGCAGCGGAGACCCGTCTCCCCAGTCCGTAATGGCCGTGTTTTCCCGCCGCAGCAGGCAAAAAAGGACGAAAAATAGAGGGGTGCAACACGAGGACTTCCCAGGAGGTCACCCATCCTAGTACTACTCTCGCCCAAGCAAGTTTAACTTCGGAGTTCTGAAGGGATCCGGTGCATTAGTGCTGGTATGATCGCACCCATCAAGGGATGCGCAGTCAATCGTTAAGAGCCAGCCCCCACAGCATGGCCAATGGTTTCTCGGGACTGAGAACCGCCTTCTCGGGACGATCGGAGTCCGAGACACTGCCCAAACCCCTTTCCCAACTCTGAGACGGCCAAATTTCCAACTCGCAGCACGAATCAACTACGAATGGCGCAGGGGTGCAACACGGGGACTTCCCAAGAGGCCACCCGTCCAGGTACTACTCTCTCCCAAGCGCGTTTAACTTCGAGGCTCAGACGGGATCTGATTCGCTGGTGCCGGTTTTTGCCCTCAAAGCTGTCGCGTATCCAGAGCTTAACTTCGAACGTTCATAACTTTTTGTGCGCGTGAAAACGCGTGCGCCGTAACCAGTCGACGGAAAGCTCTTTTTGATCTCTATTAGGCTGTCAATTGAGCTTTGCTCCATTGACCCCATTCTTCGGGGTCAAATTCCACCGCTTCAGTTGGTTTTTGTCCTCTTCGAAGTAATGGTTTCCTCTACGCCAGTATTTCCTGATTCAATTCTCGTCGACTTTGTCATTTTTGCGCGCTTTTCAATGCCCTTTAGACCCTTCCGCGCCGGGGGACGAACAGTTGTGTTTGCCGTCCCGGGATCGAAAATGGGCTTCTCGCGACCCTCGGAGTCCGACAGGGAGCGGAGACCCGTATCCCCGGTCCGTAATGGCCGTGTTTTCCCGCCGCAGCAGGCAAAAAAGGACGAAAAATAGAGGGGTGCAACATAAGGACTTCCCAGGAGGTCACCCATCCTAGTACTACTCTCGCCCAAGCACGTTTAACTTCGGAGTTCTGATGGGATCCGGTGCATTAGTGCTGGTATGATCGCACCCATCAAGGGATACGCGCTCAATCGTTAAAAGCCAGCCCCCACAGCATGGCCAATGGTTTCTCGGGACTGAGAACCGCCTTCTCGGGACGATCGGAGTCCGAGACACCGCCCAAACCCCTTTCCCAACTCTAAGACGGCCAAATTTCAAACCCGCAGCTCGAATCAACTACGAATGGCGTAGGGGTGCAACACGGGGACTTCCCAGGAGGCCACCCGTCCAGGTACTACTCTCTCCCAAGCGCGTTTAACTTCGAGGCTCAGACGGGATCCGATTCGCTGGTGCCGGCTTTTGCCCTCAAAGCTGTCGCGTATCCAGAGCTTAACTTCGAACGTTCATAACTTTTTGGGCGCGTGAAAACGCGTGCGCCGTAACCAGTCGACGGAAAGCTTTTTTTGAGCTCTATTAGGCTGTCAATTGAGCTTTGCTCCATTGACCCCATTCTTCGGGGTCAAATTCCACCGTTTCAGTTGGTTTTGGTCCTCTTCGAAGTAATGGTTTCCTCTGCGCCAGTATTTCCTGATTCAATTCCCGTCGACTTTGTCATTTTTGCACGCTTTTCAATGCCCTTTAGACCCTTCCGCGCCGGGGGACGAACAGTTGTGTTTGCCGTCCCGGGATCGAAAATGGGCTTCTCGCGACCCTCGGAGTCCGACAGGCAGCGGAGACCCGTCTCCCCAGTCCGTAATGGCCGTGTTTTGCCGACGCAGCAGGCAAAAAAGGACGAAAAATAGAGGGGTGCAACACGAGGAATTCCCAGGAGGTCACCCATCCTAGTACTCCTCTCGCCCAAGCACGTTTAACTTCGGAGTTCTGATGGGATCCGGTGCATTAGTGCTGGTATGATCGCACCCATCAAGGGATGCGCGCTCAATCGTTAAGAGCCAGCCCCCACAGCATGGCCAATGGTTTCTCGGGACTGAGAACCGCCTTCTCGGGACGATCGGAGTCCGAGACATAGCCCAAACCCCTTTCCCAACTCTTAGACGGCCAAATTTCCAACTCGCAGCTCGAATCAACTACGAATGGCGCAGGGGTGCAACACGGGGACTTCCCAGGAGGCCACCCGTCCAGGTACTACTCTCTCCCAAGCGCGTTTAACTTCGAGGCTCAGACGGGATCTGATTCGCTGGTGCCGGTTTTTGCCCTCAAAGCTGTCGCGTATCCAGAGCTTAACTTCGAACGTTCATAACTTTTTGTGCGCGTGAAAACGCGTGCGCCGTAACCAGTCGACGGAAAGCTCTTTTTGATCTCTATTAGGCTGTCAATTGTGCTTTGGTCCATTGACCCCATTCTTCGGGGTCAAATTCCACCGTTTCAGTTGGTTTTTGTCCTCTTCGAAGTAATGGTTTCCTCTACGCCAGTATTTCCTGATTCAATTCTCGTCGACTTTGTCATTTTTGCGCGCTTTTCAATGCCCTTTAGACCCTTCCGTGCCGGGGGACGAACAGTTGTGTTGGCCGTCCCGGGATCGAAAATGGGCTTCTCGCGACCCTCAGAGTCCGACAGGCAGCGGAGACCCGTCTCCCCAGTCCGTAATGGTCGTGTTTTCCCGCTGCAGCAGGCAAAAAAGGACGAAAAATAGAGGGGTGCAACACGAGGACTTCCCAAGAGGTCACCCATCCTAGTACTCCTCTCGCCCAAGCACGTTTAACTTCGGAGTTCTGATGGCATCCGGTGCATTAGTGCTGGTATGATCGCACCCATCAAGGGATGCGCGCTCAATCGTTAAGAGCCAGCCCCCACAGGATGGCCAATGGTTTCTCGGGACTGAGAACCGCCTTCTCGGGATGATCGGAGTCCGAGACACCGCCCAAACCCCTTTCCCAACTCTGAGACGGCCAAATTTCCAACCCGCAGCTCGAATCAACTACGAATGGCGTAGGGGTGCAACACGGGGATTTCCCAGGAGGCCACCCGTCCAGGTACTACTCTCTCCCAAGCGCGTTTAACTTCGAGGCTCAGACGGCATCCGATTCGCTGGTGCCGGTTTTTGCCCTCAAAGCTGTCGCGTATCCAGAGTTTAACTTCGAACGTTCATAACTTTTTGTGCGCGTGGAAACGCGTGCGCCGTAACCAGTCGACGGAAAGCTCTTTTTGAGCTCTATTAGGCTGTCAATTGAGCTTTGCTCCATTGACCCCATTCTTCGAGGTCAAATTCCACCGCTTCAGTTGGTTTTTGTCCTCTTCGAAGTAATGGTTTCCTCTACGCCAGTATTTCCTGATTCAATTCTCGTCGACTTTGTCATTTTTGCGCGCTTTTCAATGCCCTTTAGACCCTTCCGCGCCGGGGGACGAACAGTTGTGTTTGCCGTCCCGGGATCGAAAATGGGCTTCTCGCGACCCTCGGAGTCCGACAGGGAGCGGAGACCCGTCTCCCCGGTCCGTAATGGCCGTGTTTTCCCGCCGCAGCACGCAAAAAAGGACGAAAAATAGAGGGGTGCAACATAAGGACTTCCCAGGAGGTCACCCATCCTAGTACTACTCTCGCCCAAGCACGTTTAACTTCGGAGTTCTGATGGGATCCGGTGCATTAGTGCTGGTATGATCGCACCCATCAAGGGATACGCGCTCAATCGTTAAGAGCCAGCCCCCACAGCATGGCCAATGGTTTCTCGGGACTGAGAACCGCCTTCTCGGGACGATCGGAGTCCGAGACACCGCCCAAACCCCTTTCCCAACTCTAAGACGGCCAAATTTCAAACCCGCAGCTCGAATCAACTACGAATGGCGTAGGGGTGCAACACGGGGACTTCCCAGGAGGCCACCCGTCCAGGTACTACTCTCTCCCAAGCGCGTTTAACTTCGAGGCTCAGACGGGATCCGATTCGCTGGTGCCGGCTTTTGCCCTCAAAGCTGTCGCGTATCCAGAGCTTAACTTCGAACGTTCATAACTTTTTGGGCGCGTGAAAACGCGTGCGCCGTAACCAGTCGACGGAAAGCTTTTTTTGAGCTCTATTAGGCTGTCAATTGAGCTTTGCTCCATTGACCCCATTCTTCGGGGTCAAATTCCACCGTTTCAGTTGGTTTTGGTCCTCTTCGAAGTAATGGTTTCCTCTGCGCCAGTATTTCCTGATTCAATTCCCGTCGACTTTGTCATTTTTGCACGCTTTTCAATGCCCTTTAGACCCTTCCGCGCCGGGGGACGAACAGTTGTGTTTGCCGTCCCGGGATCGAAAATGGGCTTCTCGCGACCCTCGGAGTCCGACAGGCAGCGGAGACCCGTCTCCCCAGTCCGTAATGGCCGTGTTTTGCCGACGCAGCAGGCAAAAAAGGACGAAAAATAGAGGGGTGCAACACGAGGAATTCCCAGGAGGTCACCCATCCTAGTACTCCTCTCGCCCAAGCACGTTTAACTTCGGAGTTCTGATGGGATCCGGTGCATTAGTGCTGCTATGATCGCACCCATCAAGGGATGCGCGCTCAATCCTTAAGAGCCAGCCCCCACAGCATGGCCAATGGTTTCTCGGGACTGAGAACCGCCTTCTCGGGACGATCGGAGTCCGAGACATAGCCCAAACCCCTTTCCCAACTCTTAGACGGCCAAATTTCCAACTCGCAGCTCGAATCAACTACGAATGGCGCAGGGGTGCAACACGGGGACTTCCCAGGAGGCCACCCGTCCAGGTACTACTCTCTCCCAAGCGCGTTTAACTTCGAGGCTCAGACGGGATCTGATTCGCTGGTGCCGGTTTTTGCCCTCAAAGCTGTCGCGTATCCAGAGCTTAACTTCGAACGTTCATAACTTTTTGTGCGCGTGAAAACGCGTGCGCCGTAACCAGTCGACGGAAAGCTCTTTTTGATCTCTATTAGGCTGTCAATTGTGCTTTGGTCCATTGACCCCATTCTTCGGGGTCAAATTCCACCGTTTCAGTTGGTTTTTGTCCTCTTCGAAGTAATGGTTTCCTCTACGCCAGTATTTCCTGATTCAATTCTCGTCGACTTTGTCATTTTTGCGCGCTTTTCAATGCCCTTTAGACCCTTCCGCGCCGGGGGACGAACAGTTGTGTTGGCCGTCCCGGGATCGAAAATGGGCTTCTCGCGACCCTCAGAGTCCGACAGGCAACGGAGACCCGTCTCCCCAGTCCGTAATGGTCGTGTTTTCCCGCTGCAGCAGGCAAAAAAGGACGAAAAATAGAGGGGTGCAACACGAGGACTTCCCAAGAGGTCACCCATCCTAGTACTCCTCTCGCCCAAGCACGTTTAACTTCGGAGTTCTGATGGCATCCGGTGCATTAGTGCTGGTATGATCGCACCCATCAAGGGATGCGCGCTCAATCGTTAAGAGCCAGCCCCCACAGGATGGCCAATGGTTTCTCGGGACTGAGAACCGCCTTCTCGGGACGATCGGAGTCCGAGACACCGCCCAAACCCCTTTCCCAACTCTGAGACGGCCAAATTTCCAACCCGCAGCTCGAATCAACTACGAATGGCGTAGGGGTGCAACACGGGGATTTCCCAGGAGGCCACCCGTCCAGGTACTACTCTCTCCCAAGCGCGTTTAACTTCGAGGCTCAGACGGCATCCGATTCGCTGGTGCCGGTTTTTGCCCTCAAAGCTGTCGCGTATCCAGAGTTTAACTTCGAACGTTCATAACTTTTTGTGCGCGTGGAAACGCGTGCGCCGTAACCAGTCGACGGAAAGCTCTTTTTGAGCTCTATTAGGCTGTCAATTGAGCTTTGCTCCATTGACCCCATTCTTCGAGGTCAAATTCCACCGCTTCAGTTGGTTTTTGTCCTCTTCGAAGTAATGGTTTCCTCTACGCCAGTATTTCCTGATTCAATTCTCGTCGACTTTGTCATTTTTGCGCGCTTTTCAATGCCCTTTAGACCCTTCCGCGCCGGGGGACGAACAGTTGTGTTTGCCGTCCCGGGATCGAAAATGGGCTTCTCGCGACCCTGGGAGTCCGACAGGGAGCGGAGACCCGTCTCCCCGGTCCGTAATGGCCGTGTTTTCCCGCCGCAGCAGGCAAAAAAGGACGAAAAATAGAGGGGTGCAACATAAGGACTTCCCAGGAGGTCACCCATCCTAGTACTACTCTCGCCCAAGCACGTTTAACTTCGGAGTTCTGATGGGATCCGGTGCATTAGTGCTGGTATGATCGCACCCATCAAGGGATACGCGCTCAATCGTTAAGAGCCAGCCCCCACAGCATGGCCAATGGTTTCTCGGGACTGAGAACCGCCTTCTCGGGACGATCGGAGTCCGAGACACCGCCCAAACCCCTTTCCCATCTCTAAGACGGCCAAATTTCAAACCCGCAGCTCGAATCAACTACGAATGGCGTAGGGGTGCAACACGGGGACTTCCCAGGAGGCCACCCGTCCAGGTACTACTCTCTCCCAAGCGCGTTTAACTTCGAGGCTCAGACGGGATCCGATTCGCTGGTGCCGGCTTTTGCCCTCAAAGCTGTCGCGTATCCAGAGCTTAACTTCGAACGTTCATAACTTTTTGGGCGCAAGAAAACGCGTGCGCCGTAACCAGTCGACGTAAAGCTTTTTTTGAGCTCTATTAGGCTGTCAATTGAGCTTTGCTCCATTGACCCCATTCTTCGGGGTCAAATTCCACCGTTTCAGTTGGTTTTGGTCCTCTTCGAAGTAATGGTTTCCTCTACGCCAGTATTTCCTGATTCAATTCTCGTCGACTTTGTCATTTTTGCGCGCTTTTCAATGCCCTTTAGACCCTTCCGCGCCGGGGGACGAACAGTTGTGTTTGCCGTCCCGGGATCGAAAATGGGCTTCTCGCGACCCTCGGAGTCCGACAGGCAGCGGAGACCCGTCTCCCCAGTCCGTAATGGCCGTGTTTTCCCGCCGCAGCAGGCAAAAAAGGACGAAAAATAGAGGGGTGCAACATGAGGACTTCCCAGGAGGTCACCCATCCTAGTACTACTCTCGCCCAAGCGCGTTTAACTTCGGAGTTCTGATGGGATCCGGTGCATTAGTGCTGGTATGATCGTACCTATCAAGGGATGCGCAGTCAATCGTTAAGAGCCAGCCCCCACAGCATGGCCAACGGTTTCTCGGGACTGAGAACCGCCTGCTCGGGATGATCGGAGTCCGAGACACCGCCCAAACCCCTTTCCCAACTCTGAGACGGCCAAATTTCGAACCCGCAGCTCGAATCAACTACGAATGGCGCAGGGGTGCAACACGGGGACTTCCCAGGAGGCCACCCGTCCAGGTACTACTCTCTCCCAAGCGCGTTTAACTTCGAGGCTCAGACGGGATCCGATTCGCTGGTGCCGGTTTTTGCCCTCAAAGCTGTCGCGTATCCAGAGCTTAACTTCGAACGTTCATAACTATTTGTGCACGTGAAAACGCGTGCGCCGTAACCAGTCGACGGAAAGCTCTTTTTGAGCTCTATTAGGCTGTCAATTGAGCTTTGTTCCATTGACCCCATTCTTCAGGGTCAAATTCCACCGTTTCAGTTGGTTTTGGTCCTCTTCGAAGTAATGGTTTCCTCTACGCCAGTATTTCCTGATTCAATTCTCGTCGACTTTGTCAATTTTGCGCGCTTTTCAATGCCTTTTAGACCCTTCCGCGCTGGGGGACGAACAGTTGTGTTTGCCGTCCCGGGATCGAAAATGGGCTTCTCGCGACCCTCGGAGTCCGACAGGCAGCGGAGACCCGTCTCCCCAGTTCGTAATGGCCGTGTTTTCCCGCCGCAGCACGCAAAAAAGGACGAAAAATAGAGGGGTGCAACACGAGGACTTCCCAGGAGGTCACCCATCCTACTACTACTCTCGCCCAAGCACGTTTAAGTTTGGAGTTCTGATGGGATCCGGTGCATTAGTGCTGGTATGATCGAACCCATCAAGGGATGCGCAGTCAATCGTTAAGAGCCAGCCCCCACAGCATGGCCAATGGTTTCTCGGGACTGAGAACCGCCTTCTCGGGACGATCGGAGTCCGAGACACCGCCCAAACCCCTTTCCCAACTCTGAGACGGCCAAATTTCCAACCCGCAGCTCGAATCAACTACGAATGGTGCAGGGATGCAACACGGGGAGTTCCCAGGAGGCCACCCGTCCAAGTACTACTCTCTCCCAAGCGCGTTTAACTTCGAGGCTCAGACGGGATCCGATTCGCTGGTGCCACTTTTTGCCCTCAAAGCTGTCGCGTATCCAGAGCTTAACTTCGAACGTTCATAACTTTTTGTGCGCGTGAAAATGCGTGCGCCGTAACCAGTCGACGGAAAGCTCTTTTTGAGCTCTATTAGGCTGTCAATAGAGCTTTGCTCCATTGACCCCATTCTTCGGGGTCAAATTCCACCGTTTCAGTTGGTTTTGGTCCTCTTCGAAGTAATGGTTTCCTCTACGCCAGTATTTCCTGATTCAATTCTCGTCGACTTTGTCATTTTTGCGCGCTTTTCAACGCCCTCTAGACCCTTCCGCGCCGGTGGACGAACAGTTGTGTTTGCCGTCCCGGGATCGAAAATGGGCTTCTCGCGACCCTCGGAGTCCGACAGGCAGCGGAGACCCGTCTCCCCAGTCCGTAATGGCCGTGTTTTCCCGCCGCAGCACGCAAAAAAGGACGAAAAATAGAGGGGTGCAACACGAGGACTTCCCAGGAGGTCACCCATCCTAGTACTACTCTCGCCCAAGCACGTTTAAGTTTGGAGTTCTGATGGGATCCGGTGCATTAGTGCTGGTATGATCGCACCCATCAAGGGATGCGCAGTCAATCGTTAAGAGCCAGCCCCCACAGCATGGCCAACGGTTTCTCGGGACTGAGAACCGCCTGCTCGGGAGGATCGGAGTCCGAGACACCGCCCAAACCCCTTTCCCAACTCTGAGACGGCCAAATTTCCAACCCGCAGCTCGAATCAACTACGAATGGTGCAGGGGTGCAACACGGGGACTTCCCAAGAGGCCACCCGTCCAGGTACTACTCTCTCCCAAGCGCGTTTAACTTCGAGGCTCAGACGGGATCCGATTCGCTGGTGCCACTTTTTGCCCTCAAAGCTGTCGCGTATCCAGAGCTTAACTTCGAACGTTCATAACTTTTTGTGCGCGTGAAAACGCGTGCGCCGTAACAAGTCGACGGAAAGCTCTTTTTGAGCTCTATTAGGCTGTCAATAGAGCTTTGCTCCATTGACCCCATTCTTCGGGGTCAAATTCCACCGTTTCAGTTGGTTTTGGTCCTCTTCGAAGTAATGGTTTCCTCTACGCCAGTATTTCCTGATTCAATTCTCGTCGACTTTGTCATTTTTGCGCGCTTTTCAACGCCCTTTAGACCCTTCCGCGCCGGTGGACGAACAGTTGTGTTTGCCGTCCCGGGATCGAAAATGGGCTTCTCGCGACCCTCGGAGTCCGACAGGCAGCGGAGACCCGTCTCCCCAGTCCGTAATGGCCGTGTTTTCCCGCCGCAGCACGCAAAAAAGGACGAAAAATAGAGGGGTGCAACACGAGGACTTCCCAGGAGGTCACCCATCCTAGTACTACTCTCGCCCAAGCACGTTTAACTTCGGAGTTCTGATGGGATCCGGTGCATTAGTGCTGGTATGATCGCACCCATCAAGGGATGCGCAGTCAATCGTTAAGAGCCAGCCCCCACAGCATGGCCAACGGTTTCTCGGGACTGAGAACCGCCTGGTCGGGATGATCGGAGTCCGAGACACCGCCCAAACCCCTTTCCAAATTCTGAGACGGCCAAATTTTCAACCCCCAGCTCGAATCAACTACGAATGGCGCAGGGGTGCAACACGGGGACTTCCCAGGAGGCCACCCGTCCAGGTACTACTCTCTCCCAAGCGCGTTTAACTTCGAGGCTCAGACGGGATCCGATTCGCTGGTGCCAGTTTTTGCCCTCAAAGCTGTCGCGTATCCAGAGCTTAACTTCGAACGTTCATAACTTTTGTGCGCGTGAAAACGCGTGCGCCGTAACCAGTCGACGGAAAGCTCTTTTTGAGCTCTATTAGGCTGTCAATTGAGCTTTGCTCCATTGACCCCATTCTTCGGGGTCAAATTCCATCGTTTCAGTTGATTTTGGTCCTCTTCGAAGTAATGGTTTCCTCTACGCCAGTATTTCCTGATTCAATTCTCGTCGACTTTGTCATTTTTGCGCGCTTTTCAATGCCCTTTAGACCCTTCCGCGCCGGGGGACGAACAGTTGTGTTTGCTGTCCCGGGATCGAAAATGGGCTTCTCGCGACCCTCGGAGTCCGACAGGCAGCGGAGACCCGTCTCCCCAGTCCGTAATGGCCGTGTTTTCCCGCCGCAGCACGCAAAAAAGGACGAAAAATAGAGGGGTGCAACACGAGGACTTCCCAGGAGGTCACCCATCCTAGTACTGCTCTCGCCCAAGCACGTTTAACTTCGGAGTTCTGATGGGATCCGGTGCATTAGTGCTGGTATGATCGCACCCATCAAGGGATGCGCACTCAATCGTTAAGAGCCAGCCCCCACAGCATGGCCAACGGTTTCTCGGGACTGAGAACCGCCTGCTCGGGATGATCGGAGTCCGAGACACCGCCCAAACCCCTTTCCCAACTCTGAGACGGCCAAATTTCCAACCCGCAGCTCGAATCAACTACGAATGGTGCAGGGGTGCAACACGGGGACTTCCCAAGAGGCCACCCGTCCAGGTACTACTCTCTCCCAAGCGCGTTTAACTTCGAGGCTCAGACGGGATCCGATTCGCTGGTGCCACTTTTTGCCCTCAAAGCTGTCGCGTATCCAGAGCTTAACTTCGAACGTTCATAACTTTTTGTGCGCGTGAAAACGCGTGCGCCGTAACCAGTCGACGGAAAGCTCTTTTTGAGCTCTATTAGGCTGTCAATAGAGCTTTGCTCCATTGACCCCATTCTTCGGGGTCAAATTCCACTGTTTCAGTTGGTTTTGGTCCTCTTCGAAGTAGTGGTTTCCTCTACGCCAGTATTTCCTGATTCAATTCTCGTCGACTTTGTCATTTTTGCGCGCTTTTCAACGCCCTTTAGACCCTTCCGCGCCGGTGGACGAACAGTTGTTTTTGCCGTCCCGGGATCGAAAATGGGCTTCTCGCGACCCTCGGAGTCCGACAGGCAGCGGAGACTCGTCTCCCCAGTCCGTAATGGCCGTGTTTTCCCGCCGCAGCACGCAAAAAAGGACGAAAAATAGAGGGGTGCAACACGAGGACTTCCCAGGAGGTCACCCATCCTAGTACTACTCTCGCCCAAGCACGTTTATCTTCGGAGTTCTGATGGGATCCGGCGCATTAGTGCTGGTATGATCGCACCCATCAAGGGATGCGCAGTCAATCGTTAAGAGCCAGCCCCCACAGCATGGCCAACGGTTTCTCGGGACTGAGAACCGCCTGCTCGGGATGATCGGAGTCCGAGACACCGCCCAAACCCCTTTCCCAACTCTGAGACGGCCAAATTTCCAACCCGCAGCTCGAATCAACTACGAATGGTGCAGGGGTGCAACACAGGGACTTCCCAGGAGGCCCCCCGTCCAGGTACTACTCTCTCCCAAGCGCGTTTAACTTCGAGGGTCAGACGGGATCCGATTCGCTGGTGCCAGTTTTTGCCCTCAAAGCTGTCGCGTATCCAGAGCTTAACTTCGGACGTTCATAACTTTTTGTGCGCGTGAAAACGCGTGCGCCGTAACCAGTCGACGGAAAGCTCTTTTTGAGCTCTATTAGGCTGTCAATTGAGCTCTGCTCCATTGACCCCATTCTTTGGGGTCAAATTCCACCGTTTCAGTTGGTTTTGGTCCTCTTCGAAGTAATGGTTTCCTCTACGCCAGTATTTCCTGATTCAATTCTCGTCGACTTTGTCATTTTTGCGTGCTTTTCAATGCCCTTTAGACCCTTCCGTGCCGAGGGACGAACAGTTGTGTTTGCCGTCCCGGGATCGAAAATGGGCTTCTCGCGACCCTCGGAGTCCGACAGGCAGCGGAGACCCGTCTCCCCAGTCCGTAATGGCCGTGTTTTCCCGCCGCAGCACGCAAAAAAGGACGAAAAATAGAGGGGTGCAACACGAGGACTTCCCAGGAGGTCACCCATCCTAGTACTGCTCTCGCCCAAGCACGTTTAACTTCGGAGTTCTGATGGGATCCGGTGCATTAGTGCTGGTATGATCGCACCCATCAAGGGATGCGCACTCAATCGTTAAGAGCCAGCCCCCACAGCATGGCCAACGGTTTCTCGGGACTGAGAACCGCCTGCTCGGGATGATCGGAGTCCGAGACACCGCCCAAACCCCTTTCCCAACTCTGAGACGGCCAAATTTCCAACCCGCAGCTCGAATCAACTACGAATGGTGCAGGGGTGCAACACGGGGACTTCCCAGGAGGCCACCCGTCCAGGTACTACTCTCTCCCAAGCGCGTTTAACTTCGAGGCTCAGACGGGATCCGATTCGCTGGTGCCACTTTTTGCCCTCAAAGCTGTCGCGTATCCAGAGCTTAACTTCGAACGTTCATAACTTTTTGTGCGCGTGAAAACGCGTTCGCAGTAACCAGTCGACGGAAAGCTCTTTTTGAGCTCTATTAGGCTGTCAATCGAGCTTTGCTCCATTGACCCCATTCTTCGGGGTCAAATTCCACCGTTTCAGTTGGTTTTGGTCCTCTTCGAAGTAATGGTTTCCTCTACGCCAGTATTTCCTGATTCAATTCTCGTCGACTTTGTCATTTTTGCGCGCTTTTCAACGCCCTTTAGACCCTTCCGCGCCGGTGGACGAACAGTTGTGTTTGCCGTCCCGGGATCGAAAATGGGCTTCTCGCGACCCTCGGAGTCCGACATGCAGCGGAGACCCGTCTCCCCAGTCCGTAATGGCCGTGTTTTCCCGCCGCAGCACGCAAAAAAGGACGAAAAATAGAGGGGTGCAACACGAGGACTTCCCAGGAGGTCACCCATCCTAGTACTACTCTCGCCCAAGCACGTTTAACTTCGGAGTTCTGATGGGATCCGGTGCATTAGTGCTGGTATGATCGCACCCATCAAGGGATGCGCAGTCAATCGTTAAGAGCCAGCCCCCACAGCATGGCCAACGGTTTCTCGGGACTGAGAACCGCCTGCTCGGGATGATCGGAGTCCGAGACACCGCCCAAACCCCTTTCCCAACTCTGAGACGGCCAAATTTCCAACCCGCAGCTCGAATCAACTACGAATGGTGCAGGGGTGCAACACGGGGACTTCCCAGGAGGCCACCCGTCCAGGTACTACTCTCTCCCAAGCGCGTTTAACTTCGAGGCTCAGACGGGATCCGATTCGCTGGTGCCAGTTTTTGCCCTCAAAGCTGTCGCGTATCTAGAGCTTAACTTCAAATGTTCACAACTTTTTGTGCGCGTGAAAACGCGTGCGCCGTAACCAGTCGACGGAAAGCTCTTTTTGAGCTCTATTAGGCTGTCAATAGAGCTTTGCTCCATTGACCCCATTCTTCGGGGTCAAATTCCACTGTTTCAGTTGGTTTTGGTCCTCTTCGAAGTAATGGTTTCCTCTACGCTAGTATTTCCTGATTCAATTCTCGTCGAATTTGTCATTTTTGCGCGCTTTTCAACGCCCTTTAGACCTTTCCGCGCCGGTGGACGAACAGTTGTGTTTGCCGTCCCGGGATCGAAAATGGGCTTCTCGCGACCCTCGGAGTCCGACATGCAGCGGAGACCCGTCTCCCCAGTCCGTAATGGCCGTGTTTTCCTGCCGCAGCACGCAAAAAAGGACGAAAAATAGAGGGGTGCAACACGAGGACTTCCCAGGAGGTCACCCATCCTAGTACTACTCTCGCCCAAGCACGTTTAACTTCGGAGTTCTGATGGGATCCGGTGCATTAGTGCTGGTATGATCGCACCCATCAAGGGATGCGCAGTCAATCGTTAAGAGCCAGCCCCCACAGCATGGCCAACGGTTTCTCGGGACTGAGAACCGCCTGCTCGGGATGATCGGAGTCCGAGACACCGCCCAAACCCCTTTCCCAACTCTGAGACGGCCAAATTTCCAACCCGCAGCTCGAATCAACTACGAATGGTGCAGGGGTGCAACACGGGGACTTCCCAGGAGGCCACCCGTCCAGGTACTACTCTCTCCCAAGCGCGTTTAACTTCGAGGCTCAGACGGGATCCGATTCGCTGGTGCCAGTTTTTGCCCTCAAAGCTGTCGCGTATCCAGAGCTTAACTTCAAATGTTCACAACTTTTTGTGCGCGTGAAAACGCGTGCGCCGTAACCAGTCGACGGAAAGCTCTTTTTGAGCTCTATTAGGCTGTCAATAGAGCTTTGCTCCATTGACCCCATTCTTCGGGGTCAAATTCCACTGTTTCAGTTGGTTTTGGTCCTCTTCGAAGTAATGGTTTCCTCTACGCCAGTATTTCCTGATTCAATTCTCGTCGACTTTGTCATTTTTGCGCGCTTTTCAACGCCCTTTAGACCCTTCCGCGCCTGTGGACGAACAGTTGTGTTTGCCGTCCCGGGATCGAAAATGGGCTTCTCGCGACCCTCGGAGTCCGACAGGGAGCGGAGACCCGTCTCCCCGGTCCGTAATGGCCGTGTTTTCCCGCCGCAGCAGGCAAAAAAGGACGAAAAATAGAGGGGTGCAACATAAGGACTTCCTAGGAGGTCACCCATCCTAGTACTACTCTCGCCCAAGCACGTTTAACTTCGGAGTTCTGATGGGATCCGGTGCATTAGTGCTGGTATGATCGCACCCATCAAGGGATGCGCGCTCAATCGTTAAGAGCCAGCCCCCACAGGATGGCCAATGGTTTCTCGGGACTGAGAACCGCCTTCTCAGGACGATCGGAGTCCGAGACACCGCCCAAACCCCTTTCCCAACTCTAAGACGGCCAAATTTCAAACCCGCAGCTCGAATCAACTACGAATGGCGTAGGGGTGCAACACGGGGACTTCCCAGGAGGCCACCCGTCCAGGTACTACTCTCTCCCAAGCGCGTTTAACTTCGAGGCTCAGACGGGATCCGATTCGCTGGTGCCGGCTTTTGCCCTCAAAGCTGTCGCGTATCCAGAGCTTAACTTCGAATGTTCATAACTTTTTGGGCGCGTGAAAACGCGTGCGCCGTAACCAGTCGACGGAAAGCTTTTTTTGAGCTCTATTAGGCTGTCAATTGAGCTTTGCTCCATTGACCCCATTCTTCGGGGTCAAATTCCACCGTTTCAGTTGGTTTTGGTCCTCTTCGAAGTAATGGTTTCCTCTACGCCAGTATTTCCTGATTCAATTCTCGTCGACTTTGTCATTTTTGCACGCTTTTCAATGCCCTTTAGACCCTTCCGCGCCGGGGGATGAACAGTTGTGTTTGCCGTCCCGGGATCGAAAATGGGCTTCTCGCGACCCTCGGAGTCCGACAGGCAGCGGAGACCCGTCTCCCCAGTCCGTAATGGCCGTGTTTTCCCGACGCAGCAGGCAAAAAATGACGAAAAATAGAGGGGTGCAACACGAGGAATTCCCAGGAGGTCACCCATCCTAGTACTCCTCTCGCCCAAGCACGTTTAACTTCGGAGTTCTGATGGGATCCGGTGCATTAGTGCTGGTATGATCGCACCCATCAAGGGATGCGCGCTCTATCGTTAAGAGCCAGCCCCCACAGCATGGCCAATGGTTTCTCGGGACTGAGAACCGCCTTCTCGGGACGATCGGAGTCCGAGACATAGCCCAAACCCCTTTCCCAACTCTTAGACGGCCAAATTTCCAACTCGCAGCTCGAATCAACTACGAATGGCGCAGGGGTGCAACACGGGGACTTCCCAGGAGGCCACCCGTCCAGGTACTGCTCTCTCCCAAGCGCGTTTAACTTCGAGGCTCAGACGGGATCCGATTCGCTGGTGCCGATTTTTGCCCTCAAAGCTGTCGCGTAACCAGAGCTTAACTTCGAACGTTCATAACTTTTTGTGCGCGTGAAAACGCGTGCGCCGTAACCAGTCGACGGAAAGCTCTTTTTGATCTCTATTAGGCTGTCAATTGTGCTTTGCTCCATTGACCCCATTCTTCGGGGTCAAATTCCACCGTTTCAGTTGGTTTTTGTCCTCTTCGAAGTAATGGTTTCCTCTACGCCAGTATTTCCTGATTCAATTCTCGTCGACTTTGTCATTTTTGCGCGCTTTTCAATGCCCTTTAGACCCTTCCGCGCCGGGGGACGAACAGTTGTGTTGGCCGTCCCGGGATCGAAAATGGGCTTCTCGCGACCCTCAGAGTCCGACAGGCAGCGGAGACCCGTCTCCCCAGTCCGTAATGGTCGTGTTTTCCCGCTGCAGCAGGCAAAAAAGGACGAAAAATAGAGGGGTGCAACACGAGGACTTCCCAGGAGGTCACCCATCCTAGTACTCCTCTCGCCCAAGCACGTTTAACTTCGGAGTTCTGATGGCATCCGGTGCATTAGTGCTGGTATGATCGCACCCATCAAGGGTTGCGCGCTCAATCGTTAAGAGCCAGCCCCCACAGGATGGCCAATGGTTTCTCGGGACTGAGAACCGCCTTCTCGGGACGATCGGAGTCCGAGACACCGCCCAAACCCCTTTCCCAACTCTGAGATGGCCAAATTTCCAACCCGAAGCTCGAATCAACTACGAATGGCGTAGGGGTGCAACACGGGGATTTCCCAGGAGGCCACCCGTCCAGGTACTACTCTCTCCCAAG
The DNA here is from genome assembly GCA_037832335.1 of Carallia pectinifolia. Classification (NCBI taxonomy): domain Eukaryota; kingdom Viridiplantae; phylum Streptophyta; class Magnoliopsida; order Malpighiales; family Rhizophoraceae; genus Carallia; species Carallia pectinifolia. The sequence goes on from CM075443.1 coordinate 10,784,115, forward strand.
CGCGTTTAACTTCGAGGCTCAGACGGCATCCGATTCGCTGGTGCCGGTTTTTGCCCTCAAAGCTGTCGCGTATCCAAATCTTAACTTCGAACGTTCATAACTTTTTGTGCGCGTGAAAACGCGTGCGCCGTAACCAGTCGACGGAAAACTCTTTTTGAGCTCTATTAGGCCGTCAATAGAGCTTCGCTCCATTGAGCCCATTCTTCGGGGTGAAATTCCACCGTTTCAGTTGGTTTTGGTCCTCTTCGAAGTAATGGTTTTCTCTACGCCAGTATTTCCTGATTCAATTCTCGTCGACTTTGTCATTTTTGCGCGCTTTTCAATGCCCTTTAGACCCTTCCGCGCCGGGGGACGAACAGTTGTGTTTGCCGTCCCGGGATCGAAAATGGGCTTCTCGCGACCCTCGGAGTCCAACAGGCAGCGGAGACCCGTCTCCCCAGTCCGTAATGGCCGTGTTTTCCCGCCACAGCAGGCAAAAAAGGACGAAAAATAGAGGGGTGCAACACGAGGACTTCCCAGGAGGTCACCCATCCTAGTACTACTCTCGCCCAAGCACGTTTAACTTCGGAGTTCTGATGGGATCCAGTGCATTAGTGCTGGTATGATCGCACCCATCAAGGGATGCGCAGTCAATCGTTAAGAGCCAGCCCCCACAGGATGGCCAATGGTTTCTCGGGACTGAGAACCGCCTTCTCGGGACGATCGGAGTCCGAGACACCGCCCAAACCCCTTTCCCAACTCTGAGATGGCCAAATTTCCAACCCGAAGCTCGAATCAACTACGAATGGCGGAGGGGTGCAACACGGGGATTTCCCAGGAGGCCACCCGTCCAGGTACTACTCTCTCCCAAGCGCGTTTAACTTCGAGGCTCAGACGGCATCCGATTCGCTGGTGCCGGTTTTTGCCCTCAAAGCTGTCGCGTATCCAAATCTTAACTTCGAACGTTCATAACTTTTTGTGCGCGTGAAAACGCGTGCGCCGTAACCAGTCGACGGAAAGCTCTTTTTGATCTCTATTAGGCTGTCAATTGTGCTTTGCTCCATTGACCCCATTCTTCGAGGTCAAATTCCACCGTTTCAGTTGGTTTTTGTCCTCTTCGAAGTAATGGTTTCCTCTACGCCAGTATTTCCTGATTCAATTCTCGTCGACTTTGTCATTTTTGCGCGCTTTTCAATGCCCTTTAGACCCTTCCGCGCCGGGGGACGAACAGTTGTGTTGGCCGTCCCGGGATCGAAAATGGGCTTCTCGCGACCCTCAGAGTCCGACAGGCAGCGGAGACCCGTCTCCCCAGTCCGTAATGGTCGTGTTTTCCCGCTGCAGCAGGCAAAAAAGGACGAAAAATAGAGGGGTGCAACACGAGGACTTCCCAGGAGGTCACCCATCCTAGTACTCCTCTCGCCCAAGCACGTTTAACTTCAGAGTTCTGATGGCATCCGGTGCATTAGTGCTGGTATGATCGCACCCATCAAGGGTTGCGCGCTCAATCGTTAAGAGCCAGCCCCCACAGGATGGCCAATGGTTTCTCGGGACTGAGAACCGCCTTCTCGGGACGATCGGAGTCCGAGACACCGCCCAAACCCCTTTCCCAACTCTGAGATGGCCAAATTTCCAACCCGAAGCTCGAATCAACTACGAATGGCGTAGGGGTGCAACACGGGGATTTCCCAGGAGGCCACCCGTCCAGGTACTACTCTCTCACAAGCGCGTTTAACTTCGAGGCTCAGACGGCATCCGATTCGCTGGTGCCGGTTTTTGCCCTCAAAGCTGTCGCGTATCCAAATCTTAACTTCGAACGTTCATAACTTTTTGTGCGCGTGAAAACGCGTGCGCCGTAACCAGTCGACGGAAAACTCTTTTTGAGCTCTATTAGGCCGTCAATAGAGCTTCGCTCCATTGACCCCATTCTTCGGGGTGAAATTCCACCGTTTCAATTGGTTTTGGTCCTCTTCGAAGTAATGGTTTTCTCTACGCCAGTATTTCCTGATTCAATTCTCGTCGACTTTGTCATTTTTGCGCGCTTTTCAATGCCCTTTAGACCCTTCCGCGCCGGGGGACGAACAGTTGTGTTTGCCGTCCCGGGATCGAAAATGGGCTTCTCGCGACCCTCGGAGTCCAACAGGCAGCGGAGACCCGTCTCCCCAGTCCGTAATGGCCGTGTTTTCCTGCCACAGCAGGCAAAAAAGGACGAAAAATAGAGGGGTGCAACACGAGGACTTCCCAGGAGGTCACCCATCCTAGTACTACTCTCGCCCAAGCACGTTTAACTTCGGAGTTCTGATGGGATCCAGTGCATTAGTGCTGGTATGATCGCACCCATCAAGGGATGCGCAGTCAATCGTTAAGAGCCAGCCCCCACAGGATGGCCAATGGTTTCTCGGGACTGAGAACCGCCTTCTCGGGACGATCGGAGTCCGAGACACCGCCCAAACCCCTTTCCCAACTCTGAGATGGCCAAATTTCCAACCCGAAGCTCGAATCAACTACGAATGGCGTAGGGGTGCAACACGGGGATTTCCCAGGAGGCCACCCGTCCAGGTACTACTCTCTCCCAAGCGCGTTTAACTTCGAGGCTCAGACGGCATCCGATTCGCTGGTGCCGGTTTTTGCCCTCAAAGCTGTCGCGTATCCAAATCTTAACTTCGAACGTTCATAACTTTTTGTGCGCGTGAAAACGCGTGTGCCGTAACCAGTCGACGGAAAGCTCTTTTTGATCTCTATTAGGCTGTCAATTGTGCTTTGCTCCATTGACCCCATTCTTCGGGGTCAAATTCCACCGTTTCAGTTGGTTTTTGTCCTCTTCGAAGTAATGGTTTCCTCTACGCCAGTATTTCCTGATTCAATTCTCGTCGACTTTGTCATTTTTGCGCGCTTTTCAATGCCCTTTAGACCCTTCCGCGCCGGGGGACGAACAGTTGTGTTTGCCGTCCCGGGATCGAAAATGGGCTTCTCGCGACCCTCGGAGTCCGACAGGCAGCGGAGACCCGTCTCCCCAGTCCGTAATGGTCGTGTTTTCCCGCCGCAGCAGGCAAAAAAGGACGAAAAATAGAGGGGTGCAACACGAGGACTTCCCAGGAGGTCACCCATCCTCGTACTCCTCTCGCCCAAGCACGTTTAACTTCGGAGTTCTGATGGGATCCGGTGCATTAGTGCTGGTATGATCGCACCCATCAAGGGATGCGCAGTCAATCGTTAAGAGCCAGCCCCCACAGCATGGCCAACGGTTTCTCGGGACTGAGAACCGCCTGCTCGGGATGATCGGAGTCCGAGACACCGCCCAAACCCCTTTCCCAACTCTGAGACGGCCAAATTTCCAACCCGCAGCTCGAATCAACTACGAATGGTGCAGGGGTGCAACACGGGGACTTCCTAGGAGGCCACCCGTCCAGGTACTACTCTCTCCCAAGCGCGTTTAACTTCGAGGCTCAGACGGGATCCGATTCACTGGTGCCAGTTTTTGCCCACAAAGCTGTCGCGTATCCAGAGCTTAACTTCGAACGTTCATAACTTTTTGTGCGCGTGAAAACGCGTGCGCCGTAACCAGTCGACGGAAAGCTCTTTTTGAGCTCTATTAGGCTGTCAATTGAGCTTTGCTCCATTGACCCCATTCTTCGGGGTCAAATTCCACCGTTTCAGTTGGTTTTGGTCCTCTTCGAAGTAATGGTTTCCTCTACGCCAGTATTTCCTGATTCAATTCTCGTCGACTTTGTCATTTTTGCGCGCTTTTCAATGCCCTTTAGACCCTTCCGCGCCGGGGGACGAACAGTTGTGTTTGCCGTCCCGGGATCGAAAATGGGCTTCTCGCGACCCTCGGAGTCCGACAGGCAGCGGAGACCCGTCTCCCCAGTCCGTAATGGCCGTGTTTTCCCGCCGCAGCAGGCAAAAAAGGACGAAAAATAGAGGGGTGCAACACGAGGACTTCCCAGGAGGTCACCCATCCTAGTACTACTCTCGCCCAAGCACGTTTAACTTCGGAGTTCTGATGGGATCTGGTGCATTAGTGCTGGTATGATCGCACCTATCAAGGGATGCGCAGTCAATCGTTAAGAGCCAGCCCCCACAGCATGGCCAATGGTTTCTCGGGACTGAGAACCGCCTGCTCGGGATGATCGGAGTCCGAGACACCGCCCAAACCCCTTTCCCAACTCTGAGACGGCCAAATTTCAAACCCGCAGCTCGAATCAACTACGAATGGCGCAGGGGTGCAACACGGGGACTTCCCAGGAGGCCACCCGTCCAGGTACTACTCTCTCCCAAGCGCGTTTAACTTCGAGGCTCAGACGGGATCCGATTCGCTGGTGCCGGTTTTTGCCCTCAAAGCTGTCGCGTATCCAGAGCTTAACTTCGAACGTTCATAACTTTTTGTGCGCGTGAAAACGCGTGCGCCGTAACCAGTCGACGGAAAGCTCTTTTTGAGCTCTATTAGGCTGTCAATTGAGCTTTGTTCCATTGACCCCATTCTTCAGGGTCAAATTCCACCGTTTCAGTTGGTTTTGGTCCTCTTCGAAGTAATGGTTTCCTCTACGCCAGTATTTCCTGATTCAATTCTCGTCGACTTTGTCATTTTTGCGCGCTTTTCAATGCCTTTTAGACCCTTCCGCGCTGGGGGACGAACAGTTTTGTTTGCCGTCCCGGGATCGAAAATAGGCTTCTCGCGACCCTCGGAGTCCGACAGGCAGCGGAGACCCGTCTCCCCAGTCCGTAATGGCCGTGTTTTCCCGCCGCAGCACGCAAAAAAGGACGAAAAATAGAGGGGTGCAACACGAGGACTTCCCAGGAGGTCACCCATCCTAGTACTACTCTCGCCCAAGCATGTTTAACTTCGGAGTTCTGATGGGATCCGGTGCATTAGTGCTGGTATGATCGCACCCATCAAGGGATGCGCAGTCAATCGTTAAGAGCCAGCCCCCACAGCATGGCCAACGGTTTCTCGGGACTGAGAACCGCCTGCTCGGGAGGATCGGAGTCCGAGACACCGCCCAAACCCCTTTCCCAACTCTGAGACGGCCAAATTTCCAACCCGCAGCTCGAATCAACTACGAATGGTGCAGGGGTGCAACACGGGGACTTCCCAGGAGGCCACCCGTCCAGGTACTACTCTCTCCCAAGCGCGTTTAACTTCGAGGCTCAGACGGGATCCGATTCGCTGGTGCCACTTTTTGCCCTCAAAGCTGTCGCGTATCCAGAGCTTAACTTCGAACGTTCATAACTTTTTGTGCGCGTGAAAACGCGTGCGCCGTAACAAGTCGACGGAAAGCTCTTTTTGAGCTCTATTAGGCTGTCAATAGAGCTTTGCTCCATTGACCCCATTCTTCGGGGTCAAATTCCACCGTTTCAGTTGGTTTTGGTCCTCTTCGAAGTAATGGTTTCCTCTACGCCAGTATTTCCTGATTCAATTCTCGTCGACTTTGTTATTTTTGCGCGCTTTTCAACGCCCTTTAGACCCTTCCGCGCCGGTGGACGAACAGTTGTGTTTGCCGTCCCGGGATCGAAAATGGGCTTCTCGCGACCCTCGGAGTCCGACAGGCAGCGGAGACCCGTCTCCCCAGTCCGTAATGGCCGTGTTTTCCCGCCGCAGCACGCAAAAAAGGACGAAAAATAGAGGGGTGCAACACGAGGACTTCCCAGGAGGTCACCCATCCTAGTACTACTCTCGCCCAAGCACGTTTAACTTCGGAGTTCTGATGGGATCCGGTGCATTAGTGCTGGTATGATCGCACCCATCAAGGGATGCGCAGTCAATCGTTAAGAGCCAGCCCCCACAGCATGGCCAACGGTTTCTCGGGACTGAGAACCGCCTGGTCGGGATGATCGGAGTCCGAGACACCGCCCAAACCCCTTTCCCAACTCTGAGACCGCCAAATTTCCAACCCCCAGCTCGAATCAACTACGAATGGCGCAGGGGTGCAACACGGGGACTTCCCAGGAGGCCACCCGTCCAGGTACTACTCTCTCCCAAGCGCGTTTAACTTCGAGGCTCAGACGGGATCCGATTCGCTGGTGCCAGTTTTTGCCCTCAAAGCTGTCGCGTATCCAGAGCTTAACTTCGAACGTTCATAACTTTTTGTGCGCGTGAAAACGCGTGCGCCGTAACCAGTCGACGGAAAGCTCTTTTTGAGCTCTATTAGGCTGTCAATTGAGCTTTGCTCCATTGACCCCATTCTTCGGGGTCAAATTCCACCGTTTCAGTTGGTTTTGGTCCTCTTCGAAGTAATGGTTTCCTCTATGCCAGTATTTCCTGATTCAATTCTCGTCGACTTTGTCATTTTTGCGCGCTTTTCAATGCCCTTTAGACCCTTCCGCGCCGGGGGACGAACAATTGTGTTTGCCGTCCCGGGATCGAAAATGGGCTTCTCGCGACCCTCGGAGTCCGACAGGCAGCGGAGACCCGTCTCCCCAGTCCGTAATGGCCGTGTTTTCCCGCCGCAGCACGCAAAAAAGGACGAAAAATAGAGGGGTGCAACTCGAGGACTTCCCAGGAGGTCACCCATCCTAGTACTACTCTCGCCCAAGCACGTTTAACTTCGGAGTTCTGATGGGATCCGGCGCATTAGTGCTGGTATGATCGCACCCATCAAGGGATGCGCAGTCAATCGTTAAGAGCCAGCCCCCACAGCATGGCCAATGGTTTCTCGGGACTGAGAACCGCCTGCTCGGGATGATCGGAGTCCGAGACACCGCCCAAACCCCTTTCCCAACTCTGAGACGGCCAAATTTCAAACCCGCAGCTCGAATCAACTACGAATGGCGCAGGGGTGCAACACGGGGACTTCCCAGGAGGCCACCCGTCCAGGTACTACTCTCTCCCAAGCGCGTTTAACTTCGAGGCTCAGACGGGATCCGATTCGCTGGTGCCACTTTTTGCCCTCAAAGCTGTCGCGTATCCAGAGCTTAACTTCGAACGTTCATAACTTTTTGTGCGCGTGAAAACGCGTGCGCCGTAACCAGTCGACGGAAAGCTCTTTTTGAGCTCTATTAGGCTGTCAATGGAGCTTTGCTCCATTGACCCCATTCTTCGGGGTCAAATTCCACTGTTTCAGTTGGTTTTGGTCCTCTTCGAAGTAGTGGTTTCCTCTACGCCAGTATTTCCTGATTCAATTCTCGTCGACTTTGTCATTTTTGCGCGCTTTTCAACGCCCTTTAGACCCTTCCGCGCCGGTGGACGAACAGTTGTTTTTGCCGTCCCGGGATCGAAAATGGGCTTCTCGCGACCCTCGGAGTCCGACAGGCAGCGGAGACCCGTCTCCCCAGTCCGTAATGGCCGTGTTTTCCCGCCGCAGCACGCAAAAAAGGACGAAAAATAGAGGGGTGCAACACGAGGACTTCCCAGGAGGTCACCCATCCTAGTACTACTCTCGCCCAAGCACGTTTAACTTCGGAGTTCTGATGGGATCCGGCGCATTAGTGCTGGTATGATCGCACCCATCAAGGGATGCGCAGTCAATCGTTAAGAGCCAGCCCCCACAGCATGGCCAACGGTTTCTCGGGACTGAGAACCGCCTGCTCGGGATGATCGGAGTCCGAGACACCGCCCAAACCCCTTTCCCAACTCTGAGACGGCCAAATTTCCAACCCGCAGCTCGAATCAACTACGAATGGTGCAGGGGTGCAACACAGGGACTTCCCAGGAGGCCACCCGTCCAGGTACTACTCTCTCCCAAGCGCGTTTAACTTCGAGGGTCAGACGGGATCCGATTCGCTGGTGCCAGTTTTTGCCCTCAAAGCTGTCGCGTATCCAGAGCTTAACTTCGAACGTTCATAACTTTTTGTGCGCGTGAAAACGCGTGCGCCGTAACCAATCGACGGAAAGCTCTTTTTGAGCTCTATTAGGCTGTCAATTGAGCTCTGCTCCATTGACCCCATTCTTCGGGGTCAAATTCCACCGTTTCAGTTGGTTTTGGTCCTCTTCGAAGTAATGGTTTCCTCTATGCCAGTATTTCCTGATTCAATTCTCGTCGACTTTGTCATTTTTGCGCGCTTTTCAATGCCCTTTAGACCCTTCCGCGCCGGGGGACGAACAGTTGTGTTTGCCGTCTCGGGATCGAAAATGGGCTTCTCGCGACCCTCGGAGTCCGACAGGCAGCGGAGACCCGTCTCCCCAGTCCGTAATGGCCGTGTTTTCCCGCCGCAGCAGGCAAAAAAGGACGAAAAATAGAGGGGTGCAACACGAGGACTTCCCAGGAGGTCACCCATCCTAGTACTGCTCTCGCCCAAGCACGTTTAACTTCGGAGTTCTGATGGGATCTGGTGCATTAGTGCTGGTATGATCGCACCTATCAAGGGATGCGCAGTCAATCGTTAAGAGCCAGCCCCCACAGCATGGCCAATGGTTTCTCGGGACTGAGAACCGCCTGCTCGGGATGATCGGAGTCCGAGACACCGCCCAAACCCCTTTCCCAACTCTGAGACGGCCAAATTTCGAACCCGCAGCTCGAATCAACTACGAATGGCGCAGGGGTGCAACACGGGGACTTCCCAGGAGGCCACCCGTCCAGGTACTACTCTCTCCCAAGCGCGTTTAACTTCGAGGCTCAGACGGGATCCGATTCGTTGGTGCCGGTTTTTGCCCTCAAAGCTGTCGCGTATCCAGAGCTTAACTTCGAACGTTCATAACTTTTTGTGCGCGTGAAAACGCGTGCGCCGTAACCAGTCGACGGAAAGCTCTTTTTGAGCTCTATTAGGCTGTCAATTGAGCTTTGTTCCATTGACCCCATTCTTCAGGGTCAAATTCCACCGTTTCAGTTGGTTTTGGTCCTCTTCGAAGTAATGGTTTCCTCTACGCCAGTATTTCCTGATTCAATTCTCGTCGACTTTGTCATTTTTGCGCGCTTTTCAATGCCTTTTAGACCCTTCCGCGCTGGGGGACGAACAGTTTTGTTTGCCGTCCCGGGATCGAAAATAGGCTTCTCGCGACCCTCGGAGTCCGACAGGCAGCGGAGACCCGTCTCCCCAGTCCGTAATGGCCGTGTTTTCCCGCCGCAGCACGCAAAAAAGGACGAAAAATAGAGGGGTGCAACACGAGGACTTCCCAGGAGGTCACCCATCCTAGTACTACTCTCGCCCAAGCATGTTTAACTTCGGAGTTCTGATGGGATCCGGTGCATTAGTGCTGGTATGATCGCACCCATCAAGGGATGCGCAGTCAATCGTTAAGAGCCAGCCCCCACAGCATGGCCAACGGTTTCTCGGGACTGAGAACCGCCTGCTCGGGAGGATCGGAGTCCGAGACACCGCCCAAACCCCTTTCCCAACTCTGAGACGGCCAAATTTCCAACCCGCAGCTCGAATCAACTACGAATGGTGCAGGGGTGCAACACGGGGACTTCCCAGGAGGCCACCCGTCCAGGTACTACTCTCTCCCAAGCGCGTTTAACTTCGAGGCTCAGACGGGATCCGATTCGCTGGTGCCACTTTTTGCCCTCAAAGCTGTCGCGTATCCAGAGCTTAACTTCGAACGTTCATAACTTTTTGTGCGCGTGAAAACGCGTGCGCCGTAACAAGTCGACGGAAAGCTCTTTTTGAGCTCTATTAGGCTGTCAATAGAGCTTTGCTCCATTGACCCCATTCTTCGGGGTCAAATTCCACCGTTTCAGTTGGTTTTGGTCCTCTTCGAAGTAATGGTTTCCTCTACGCCAGTATTTCCTGATTCAATTCTCGTCGACTTTGTCATTTTTGCGCGCTTTTCAACGCCCTTTAGACCCTTCCGCGCCGGTGGACGAACAGTTGTGTTTGCCGTCCCGGGATCGAAAATGGGCTTCTCGCGACCCTCGGAGTCCGACAGGCAGCGGAGACCCGTCTCCCCAGTCCGTAATGGCCGTGTTTTCCCGCCGCAGCACGCAAAAAAGGACGAAAAATAGAGGGGTGCAACTCGAGGACTTCCCAGGAGGTCATCCATCCTAGTACTACTCTCGCCCAAGCACGTTTAACTTCGGAGTTCTGATGGGATCCGGTGCATTAGTGCTGGTATGATCGCACCCATCAAGGGATGCGCAGTCAATCGTTAAGAGCCAGCCCCCACAGCATGGCCAACGGTTTCTCGGGACTGAGAACCGCCTCCTCGGGATGATCGGAGCCCGAGACACCACCCAAACCCCTTTCCCAACTCTGAGACGGCCAAATTTCCAACCCGCAGCTCGAATCAACTACGAATGGTGCAGGGGTGCAACACGGGGACTTCCCAGGAGGCCACCCGTCCAGGTACTACTCTCTCCCAAGCGCGTTTAACTTCGAGGCTCAGACGGGATCCGATTCGTTGGTGCCGGTTTTTGCCCTCAAAGCTGTCGCGTATCCAGAGCTTAACTTCGAACGTTCATAACTTTTTGTGCGCGTGAAAACGCGTGCGCCGTAACCAGTCGACGGAAAGCTCTTTTTGAGCTCTATTAGGCTGTCAATTGAGCTTTGCTCCATTGACCCCATTCTTCGGGGTCAAATTCCACCGTTTCAGTTGATTTTGGTCCTCTTCGAAGTAATGGTTTCCTCTACGCCAGTATTTCCTGATTCAATTCTCGTCGACTTTGTCATTTTTGCGCGCTTTTCAATGCCCTTTAGACCCTTCCGCGCCGGGGGACGAACAGTTGTGTTTGCCGTCCCGGGATCGAAAATGGGCTTCTCGCGACCCTCGGAGTCCGACAGGCAGCGGAGACCCGTCTCTCCAGTCCGTAATGGCCGTGTTTTCCCGCCGCAGCACGCAAAAAAGGACGAAAAATAGAGGGGTGCAACTCGAGGACTTCCCAGGAGGTCATCCATCCTAGTACTACTCTCGCCCAAGCACGTTTAACTTCGGAGTTCTGATGGGATCCGGTGCATTAGTGCTGGTATGATCGCACCCATCAAGGGCTGCACAGTCAATCGTTAAGAGCCAGCCCCCACAGCATGGCCAACGGTTTCTCGGGACTGAGAACCGCCTCCTCGGGATGATCGGAGCCCGAGACACCACCCAAACCCCTTTCCCAACTCTGAGACGGCCAAATTTCCAACCCGCAGCTCGAATCAACTACGAATGGTGCAGGGGTGCAACACGGGGACTTCCCAGGAGGCCACCCGTCCAGGTACTACTCTCTCCCAAGCGCGTTTAACTTCGAGGCTCAGACGGGATCCGATTCGCTGGTGCCACTTTTTGCCCTCAAAGCTGTCGCGTATCCAGAGCTTAACTTCGAACGTTCATAACTTTTTGTGCGCGTGAAAACGCGTGCGCCGTAACCAGTCGACGGAAAGCTCTTTTTGAGCTCTATTAGGCTGTCAATGGAGCTTTGCTCCATTGACCCCATTCTTCGGGGTCAAATTCCACTGTTTCAGTTGGTTTTGGTCCTCTTCGAAGTAGTGGTTTCCTCTACGCCAGTATTTCCTGATTCAATTCTCGTCGACTTTGTCATTTTTGCGCGCTTTTCAACGCCCTTTAGACCCTTCCGCGCCGGTGGACGAACAGTTGTTTTTGCCGTCCCGGGATCGAAAATGGGCTTCTCGCGACCCTCGGAGTCCGACAGGCAGCGGAGACCCGTCTCCCCAGTCCGTAATGGCCGTGTTTTCCCGCCGCAGCACGCAAAAAAGGACGAAAAATAGAGGGGTGCAACACGAGGACTTCCCAGGAGGTCACCCATCCTAGTACTACTCTCGCCCAAGCACGTTTAAATTCGGAGTTCTGATGGGATCCGGCGCATTAGTGCTGGTATGATCGCACCCATCAAGGGATGCGCAGTCAATCGTTAAGAGCCAGCCCCCACAGCATGGCCAACGGTTTCTCGGGACTGAGAACCGCCTGCTCGGGATGATCGGAGTCCGAGACACCGCCCAAACCCCTTTCCCAACTCTGAGACGGCCAAATTTCCAACCCGCAGCTCGAATCAACTACGAATGGTGCAGGGGTGCAACACAGGGACTTCCCAGGAGGCCACCCGTCCAGGTACTACTCTCTCCCAAGCGCGTTTAACTTCGAGGGTCAGACGGGATCCGATTCGCTGGTGCCAGTTTTTGCCCTCAAAGCTGTCGCGTATCCAGAGCTTAACTTCGAACGTTCATAACTTTTTGTGCGCGTGAAAACGCGTGCGCCGTAACCAATCGACGGAAAGCTCTTTTTGAGCTCTATTAGGCTGTCAATTGAGCTCTGCTCCATTGACCCCATTCTTCGGGGTCAAATTCCACCGTTTCAGTTGGTTTTGGTCCTCTTCGAAGTAATGGTTTCCTCTACGCCAGTATTTCCTGATTCAATTCTCGTCGACTTTGTCATTTTTGCGCGCTTTTCAATGCCCTTTAGACCCTTCCGCGCCGGGGGACGAACAGTTGTGTTTGCCGTCTCGGGATCGAAAATGGGCTTCTCGCGACCCTCGGAGTCCGACAGGCAGCGGAGACCCGTCTCCCCAGTCCGTAATGGCCGTGTTTTGCCGCCGCAGCACGCAAAAAAGGACGAAAAATAGAGGGGTGCAACACGAGGACTTCCCAGGAGGTCACCCATCCTAGTACTACTCTCGCCCAAGCACGTTTAACTTCGGAGTTCTGATGGGATCCGGTGCATTAGTGCTGGTATGATCGCACCCATCAAGGGATGCGCAGTCAATCGTTAAGAGCCAGCCCCCACAGCATGGCCAACGGTTTCTCGCGACTGAGAACCGCCTGCTCGGGATGATCGGAGTCCGAGACACCGCCCAAACCCCTTTCCCAACTCTGAGACGGCCAAATTTCCAACCCGCAGCTCGAATCAACTACGAATGGTGCAGGGGTGCAACACGGGGACTTCCCAGGAGGCCACCCGTCCAGGTACTACTCTCTCCCAAGCGCGTTTAACTTCGAGGCTCAGACGGGATCCGATTCGCTGGTGCCACTTTTTGCCCTCAAAGCTGTCGCGTATCCAGAGCTTAACTTCGAACGTTCATAACTTTTTGTGCGCGTGAAAACGCGTGCGGAGTAACCAGTCGACGGAAAGCTCTTTTTGAGCTCTATTAGGCTGTCAATCGAGCTTTGCTCCATTGACCCCATTCTTCGGGGTCAAATTCCACCGTTTCAGTTGGTTTTGGTCCTCTTCGAAGTAATGGTTTCCTCTACGCCAGTATTTCCTTTTTCAATTCTCGTCGACTTTGTCATTTTTGCGCGCTTTTCAATGCCCTTTAGACCCTTCCGCGCCGGTGGACGAACAGTTGTGCTTGCCGTCCCGGGATCGAAAATGGGCTTCTCGCGACCCTCGGAGTCCGACAGGCAGCGGAGACCCGTCTCCCCAGTCCGTAATGGCCGTGTTTTCCCGCCGCAGCACGCAAAAAAGGACGAAAAATAGAGGGGTGCAACACGAGTACTTCCCAGGAGGTCACCCATCCTAGTACTACTCTCGCCCAAGCACGTTTAACTTCGGAGTTCTGATGGGATCCGGTGCATTAGTGCTGGTATGATCGCACCCATCAAGGGATGCGCAGTCAATCGTTAAGAGCCAGCCCCCACAGCATGGCCAACGGTTTCTCGGGACTGAGAACCGCCTGCTCGGGATGATCGGAGTCCGAGACACCGCCCAAACCCCTTTCCCAACTCTGAGAAGGCCAAATTTCCAACCCGCAACTCGAATCAACTACGAATGGCGCAGGGGTGCAACACGGGGACTTCCCAGGAGGCCACCCGTCCAGGTACTACTCTCTCCCAAGCGCGTTTAACTTCGAGGCTCAGACGGGATCCGATTCGCTGGTGCCAGTTTTTGCCCTCAAAGCTGTCGCGTATCCAGAGCTTAACTTCGAACGTTCAGAACTTTTTGTGCGCGTGAAAACGCGTGCGCCGTAACCAGTCGACGGAAAGCTCTTTTTGAGCTCTATTAGGCTGTCAATTGAGCTTTGCTCCATTGACCCCATTCTTCGGGGTCAAATTCCACCGTTTCAGTTGGTTTTGGTCCTCTTCGAAGTAATGGTTTCCTCTACGCCAGTATTTCCTTATTCAATTCTCGTCGACTTTGTCATTTTTGCGCGCTTTTCAACGCCCTTTAGACCCTTCCGCGCCGGTGGACGAACAGTTGTGCTTGCCGTCCCGGGATCGAAAATGGGCTTCTCGCGACCCTCGGAGTCCGATATGCAGCGGAGACCCGTCTCCCCAGTCCGTAATGGCCGTGTTTTCCCGCCGCAGCACGCAAAAAAGGACGAAAAATAGAGGGGTGCAACACGAGGACTTCCCAGGAGGTCACCCATCCTAGTACTACTCTCGCCCAAGCACGTTTAACTTCGGAGTTCTGATGGGATCCGGTGCATTAGTGCTGGTATGATCGCACCCATCAAGGGATGCGCAGTCAATCGTTAAGAGCCAGCCCCCACAACATGGCCAACGGTTTCTCGGGACTGAGAACCGCCTGCTCGGGATGATCGGAGTCCGAGACACCGCCCAAACCCCTTTCCCAACTCTGAGAAGGCCAAATTTACAACCCGCAACTCGAATCAACTACGAATGGCGCAGGGGTGCAACACGGGGACTTCCCAGGAGGCCACCCGTCCAGGTACTACTCTCTCCCAAGCGCGTTTAACTTCGAGGCTCAGACGGGATCCGATTCGCTGGTGCCACTTTTTGCCCTCAAAGCTGTCGCGTATCCAGAGCTTAACTTCGAACGTTCATAACTTTTTGTGCGCGTGAAAACGCGTGCGCCGTAACCAGTCGACGGAAAGCTCTTTTTGAGCTCCATTAGGCTGTCAATTGAGCTTTGCTCCATTGACCCCATTCTTCGGGGTTAAATTCCACCGTTTCAGTTGATTTTGGTCCTCTTCGAAGTAATGGTTTCCTCTACGCCAGTATTTCCTGATTCAATTCTCGTCGACTTTGTCATTTTTGCGCGCTTTTCAATGCCCTTTAGACCCTTCCGCGCCGGGGGACGAACAGTTGTGTTTGCCGTCCCGGGATCGAAAATGGGCTTCTCGCGACCCTCGGAGTCCGACAGGCAGCGGAGACCCGTCTCCCCAGTCCGTAATGGCCGTGTTTTCCCGCCGCAGCACGCAAAAAAGGACGAAAAATAGAGGGGTGCAACTCGAGGACTTCCCAGGAGGTCACCCATCCTAGTACTGCTCTCGCCCAAGCACGTTTAACTTCGGAGTTCTGATGGGATCCGGTGCATTAGTGCTGGTATGATCGCACCCATCAAGGGCTGCGCAGTCAATCGTTAAGAGCCAGCCCCCACAGCATGGCCAACGGTTTCTCGGGACTGAGAACCGCCTATTCGGGATGATCGGAGTCCGAGACACCGCCCAAACCCCTTTCCCAACTCTGAGACGGCCAAATTTCCAACCCGCAGCTCGAATCAACTACGAATGGTGCAGGGGTGCAACACGGGGACTTCCCAGGAGGCCACCCGTCCAGGTACTACTCTCTCCCAAGCGCGTTTAACTTCGAGGCTCAGACGGGATCCGATTCGCTGGTGCCAGTTTTTGCCCTCAAAGCTGTCGCGTATCCAGAGCTTAACTTCGAACGTTCATAACTTTTTGTGCGCGTGAAAACGCGTGCGCCGTAACCAGTCGACGGAAAGCTCTTTTTGAGCTCTATTAGGTTGTCAATTGAGCTTTGCTCCATTGACCCCATTCTTCGGGGTCAAATTCCACCGTTTCAGTTGGTTTTGGTCCTCTTCGAAGTAATGGTTTCCTCTACGCCAGTATTTCCTGATTCAATTCTCGTCGACTTTGTCATTTTTGCGCGCTTTTCAATGCCCTTTAGACCCTTCCGCGCCGGGGGACGAACAGTTGTGTTTGCCGTCCCGGGATCGAAAATGGGCTTCTCGCGACCCTCGGAGTCCGACAGGCAGCGGAGACCCGTCTCCCCAGTCCGTAATGGCCGTGTTTTCCCGCCGCAGCACGCAAAAAAGGACGAAAAATAGAGGGCTGCAACACGAGGACTTCCCAGGAGGTCACCCATCCTAGTACTACTCTCGCCCAAGCACGTTTAACTTCGGAGTTCTGATCGGATCCGGTGCATTAGTGCTGGTATGATCGCACCCATCAAGGGATGCGCAGTCAATCGTTAAGAGCCAGCCCCCACAGCATGGCCAACGATTTCTCGGGACTGAGAACCGCCTGCTCGGGATGATCGGAGTCCGAGACACCGTCCAAACCCCTTTCCCAACTCTGAGACGGCCAAATTTCCAACCCGCAGCTCGAATCAACTACGAATGGTGCAGGGGTGCAACACGGGGACTTCCCAGGAGGCCACCCGTCCAGGTACTACTCTCTCCCAAGCGCGTTTAACTTCGAGGCTCAGACGGGATCCGATTCGCTGGTGCCACTTTTTGCCCTCAAAGCTGTCGCGTATCCAGAGCTTAACTTCGAACGTTCATAACTTTTTGTGCGCGTGAAAACGCGTGCGCCGTAACCTAGTCGACGGAAAGCTCTTTTTGAGCTCTATTAGGCTGTCAATCGAGCTTTGCTCCATTGACCCCATTCTTCGGGGTCAAATTCCACCGTTTCAGTTGGTTTTGGTCCTCTTCGAAGTAATGGTTTCCTCTACGCCAGTATTTCCTTATTCAATTCTCGTCGACTTTGTCATTTTTGCGCGCTTTTCAACGCCCTTTAGACCCTTCCGCGCCGGTGGACGAACAGTTGTGTTTGCCGTCCCGGGATCGAAAATGGGCTTCTCGCGACCCTCGGAGTCCGACAGGCAGCGGAGACCCGTCTCCCCAGTCCGTAATGGCCGTGTTTTCCCGCCGCAGCACGCAAAAAAGGACGAAAAATAGAGGGGTGCAACACGAGGACTTCCCAGGAGGTCACCCATCCTAGTACTACTCTCGCCCAAGCACGTTTAACTTCGGAGTTCTGATGGGATCCGGTGCATTAGTGCTGGTATGATCGCACCCATCAAGGGATGCGCAGTCAATCGTTAAGAGCCAGCCCCCACAGCATGGCCAACGGTTTCTCGGGACTGAGAACCGCCTGCTCGGGATGATCGGAGTCCGAGACACCGCGCAAACCCCTTTCCCAACTCTGAGACGGCCAAATTTCCAACCCGCAGCTCGAATCAACTACGAATGGCGCAGGGGTGCAACACAGGGACTTCCCAGGAGGCCACCCGTCCAGGTACTACTCTCTCCCAAGCGCGTTTAACTTCGAGGGTCAGACGGGATCCGATTCGCTGGTGCCAGTTTTTGCCCTCAAAGCTGTCGCGTATCCAAAGCTTAACTTCGAACGTTCATAACTTTTTGTGCGCGTGAAAACGCGTGCGCCGTAACCAGTCGACGGAAAGCTCTTTTTGAGCTCTATTAGGCTGTCAATTGAGCTTTGCTCCATTGACCCCATTCTTCGGGGTCAAATTCCACCGTTTCAGTTGGTTTTGGTCCTCTTCGAAGTAATGGTTTCCTATACGCCAGTATTTCCTGATTCAATTCTCGTCAACTTTGTCATTTTTGCGCGCTTTTCAATGCCCTTTAGACCCTTCCGCGCCGGGGGACGAACAGTTGTGTTTGCCGTCCCGGGATCGAAAATGGGCTTCTCGCGACCCTCGGAGTCCGACAGGCTGCGGAGACCCGTCTCCCCAGTCCGTGATGGCCGTGTTTTCCCGCCGCAGCAGGCAAAAAAGGACGAAAAATAGAGGGGTGCAACACGAGGACTTCCCAGGAGGTCACCCATCCTAGTACTACTCTCGCCCAAGCACGTTTAACTTCGGAGTTCTGATGGGATCCGGTGCATTAGTGCTGGTATGATCGCACCTATCAAGCGATGCGCAGTCAATCGTTAAGAGCCAGCCCCAACAGCATGGCCAATGGTTTCTCGGGACTGAGAACCGCCTGCTCGGGATGATCGGAGTCCGAGACACCGCCCAAACCCCTTTCCCAACCCTGAGACGGCCAAATTTCCAACCCGCAGCTCGAATCAACTACGAATGGCGCAGGGGTGCAACACGGGGACTTCCCAGGAGGCCACCCGTCCAGGTACTACTCTCTCCCAAGCGCGTTTAACTTCGAGGCTCAGACGAGATCCGATTCGCTGGGGCCGGTTTTTGCCCTCAAAGCTGTCGCGTATCCAGAGCTTAACTTCGAACGTTCATAACTTTTTGTGCGCGTGAAAACGCGTGCGCCGTAACCAGTCGACGGAAAGCACTTTTTGAGCTCTATTAGGCTGTCAATTGAGCTTTGCTCCATTGACCCCATTCTTCGGGGTCAATTTCCACCGTTTCAGTTGGTTTTGGTCCTCTTCGAAGTAATGGTTTCCTCTACGACAGTATTTCCTGATTCAATTCTTGTCGACTTTGTCATTTTTGCGCGCTTTTCAATGCCCTTTAGACCCTTCCGCGCCGGGGGACGAACAGTTGTGTTTGCCGTCCCGTGATCGAAAATGGGCTTCTCGCGACCCTCGGAGTCCGACAGGCAGCGGAGACCCGTCCCCGCAGTCCGTAATGGCCGTGTTTTCCCGCCGCAGCAGGTAAAAAAGGACGAACAATAGAGGGGTGCAACACGAGGACTTCCCAGGAGGTCACCCATCCTAGTACTCCTCACGCCCAAGCACGTTTAACTTCGGAGTTCTGATGGGATCCGGTGCATTAGTGCTGGTATGATCGCACCCATCAAGGGATGCGCACTCAATCGTTAAGAGCCAGCCCCCACAGCATGGCCAATGGTTTCTCGGGACTGAGAACCGCCTTCTCGGGACGATCGGAGTCCGAGACACCGCCCAAACCCCTTTTCCAACTCTGAGACGGCCAAATTTCCAACCCGCAGCTCGAATCAACTACGAATGGTGCAGGGGTGCAACACAGGGATTTCCCAGGAGGCCACCCGTCCAGGTACTACTCTCTCCCAAGCGCGTTTAACTTCGAGGCTCAGACGGGATCCGATTCGCTGGTGCCGGTTCTTGCCCTCAAAGCTGTCGCTTATCCAGAGCTTAACTTCGAACGTTCATAACTTTTTGTGTGCGTGGAACAGCGTGCGCCGTAACCAGTCGACGGAAAGCACTTTTTGAGCTCTATTAGGCTGTCAATTGAGCTTTGCTCCATTGACCCCATTCTTCGGGGTCAAATTCCACCGTTTCAGTTAGTTTTGGTCCTCTTCGAAGTAATGGTTTCCTCTACGCCAGTATTTCCTGATTCAATTCTCGTCGACTTTGTCATATTTGCGCTATTTTCAATGCCCTTTAGACCCTTCCGCGCCGGGGGACGAACAGTTGTGTTTGCTGTCCCGGGATCGAAAATGGGCTTCTCGCGAACCTCGGAGTCCGACAGGCAGCGGAGACACGTCTCCCCAGTCCGTAATGGCCGTGTTTTCCCGCCGCAGCGGGCAAAAATGGACGAAAAATAGAGGGGTGCAACACGAGGACTTCCCAGGAGGTCACCCATCCTAGTACTCCTCTCGCCCAAGCACATTTAACTTCGGAGTTCTGATGGGATCCGGTGCATTAATGCTGGTATGATCGCACCCATCAAGGGATGCGCGCTCAATCGTTAAGAGCCAGCCCCCACAGCATGGCCAATGGTTTCTCGGGACTGAGAACCGCCTTCTCGGGACGATCGGAGTCCGAGACACTGCCCAAACCCCTTTCCCAACTCTGAGACGGCTAAATTTCCAACCCGCAGCTCGAATCAACTACGAATGGCGTAGGGGTACAACACGGGGATTTCCCAGGAGGCCTCTCGTCCAGGTACTACTCTCTCCCAAGCGCGTTTAACTTCGAGGCTCAGACGGGATCTGATTCGCTGGTGCCGGTTTTTGCCCTCAAAGCTGTCGCGTATCCAGAGCTTAACTTCGAACGTTCATAACTTTTTGTGTACGTGGAACAGCGTGCGCCGTAACCAGTCGACAGAAAGCTCTTTTTGAGCTCTATTAGGCTGTCAATTCAGCTTTGCTCCATTGACCCCATTCTTCGGGGTCAAATTCCACCGTTTCAGTTGGTTCTGGTCCTCTTCGAAGTAATGGTTTCCTCTACGCCAGTATTTCCCGATTCAATTCTCGTCCACTTTGTCATTTTTGCTCGCTTTTCAATGCCCTTTAGACCCTTCCGCGCCGGGGGACGAACAGTTGTGTTTGCCGTCCCGGGATCGAAAATGGGCTTCTCGCGACCCTCGGAGTCCGACTGGCAGCGGAGACCCGTCTCCCCAGTCCGCAATGGTCGTGTTTTCCCGCTGCAACGGGCAAAAAAGGACGAAAAATAGAGGGGTGCAACACGAGGACTTCCCAGGAGGTCACCCATCCTAGTACTCCTCTTGCCCAAGCACGTTTAACTTCGGAGTTCTGATGGGATCCGGTACATTAGTGCTGGTATGATCGCACCAATCAAGGGATGCGCGCTCAATAGTTAAGAGCCAGCCCCCACAGCATGGCCAATGGTTTCTCGGGACTGAGAACCGCCTTCTCGGGATGATCGGAGTCCGAGACACCGCCCAAACCCCTTTCCCAACTCTGAGACGGCCAAATTTCCAACCCGCAGCTCGAATCAACCACGAATGGCGCAGGGGTGCAACACGAGGACTTCCCAGGAGGCCACCCGTCCAGGTACTACTCTCTCCCATGCGCGTTTAACTTCGAGGCTCAGAAGGGATCCGATTCGCTGGTGCCGGTTTTTGCCCTCAAAGCTGTCGCGTATCCAGAGCTTAACTTCGAACGTTCATAACTTTTTGTGCGCGTGGAACCGTGTGCGCCGTAACTAGTCGACGAAAAGCTCTTTTTGAGCTCTATTAGGCTGTCAATTGAGCTTTGCTCCATTGACCCCATTCTTCAGGGTCAAATTCCACCGTTTCAGTTGGTTTTGGTCCTCTTCGAAGTAATGGTTTCCTCTACGCCAGTATTTCCTTATTCAATTCTCGTCGACTTTGTCATTTTTGCGCGCTTTTTAATGCCCTTTAGACCCTTCCGCGCCGGGGGACGAACAGTTGTGTTTGCCGTCCCGGGATCGAAAATGGGCTTCTCGCGGCCATCGGAGTCCGAAAGGCAGCGCAGACCCGTCTCCCCAGCCCTGTAATGGTCGTGTTTTCCCGCCGCAGTAGGCAAAAAAGGACGAAAAATAGAGGGGTGCAACACGAGGACTTCCCAGGAGGTCACCCATCCTAGTACTCCTCTCGCCCAAGCACGTTTAACTTCGGAGTTCTGATGGGATCCGGTGCATTAGTGCTGGTATGATCGCACCCATCAAGGGATGCGCACTCAATCGTTAAGAGTCAGCCCCCACAGCATGTCCAATGGTTTCTCGGGACTGAGAACCGCCTTCTCAGGACGATCGGAGTCCGAGACCCCGCCCAAACCCCTTTCCCAACTCTGAGACGGCCAAATTTCCAACCCGCAGCTCGAATCAACTACGAATGGCACAGGGGTGCAACACGGGGACTTCCCAGGAGGCCACCCGTCCAGGTACTACTCTCTCCCAAGCGCGTTTAACTTCGAGGCTCAGACGGGATCCGATTCGCTGGTGCCGGTTTTTGTCCTCAAAGCTGTCCCGTATCCAGAGCTTAACTTCGAACGTTCATAACTTTTTATGCGCGTGGAAATGCGTGCGCCGTAACCACTCGACGGAAAGCTCTTTTTGAGCTCTATTAGGCTGTCAATTGAGCTTTGCTCCATTGACCCCATTCTTCGGGGTCAAATTCCACCGTTTCAGTTGGTTCTGGTCCTCTTCGAAGTAATGGTTTCCTCTACGCCAGTATTTCCTAATTCAATTCTCGTCGACTTTGTCATTTTTGCGCGCTTTTCAATGCCCTTTACACCCTTCCGCGCCGGGGGACGAACAGTTGTGTTTGCCGTCCCGGGATCGAAATTGGGCTTCTCGCGACCCTCGGAGTCCGACAGGCAGCGGAGACCCGTCTCCCCAGTCCGTAATGGCCGTGTTTTCCCGTCGCAGCAGGCAAAAAAGGACGAAAAATAGAGGGGTGAAACACGAGGACTTCCCAGGAGGTCACCCATCCTAGTACTCCTCTCGCCCAAGCACGTTTAACTTCAGAGTTCTGATGGGATCCGGTGCATTAGTGCTGGTATGATCGCACCCATCAAGGGATGCGCACTCAATCGTTAAGTGCCAGCCCCCACAGCATGGCCAATGGTTTCTCGGGACTGAGAACCGCCTTCTTGGGACGATCGGAGTCCGAGACACCGCCCAAACCCCTTTCCCAACTCTGAGATGGCCAAATTTCCAACCCGCAGCTCGAATCAACTACGAATGGCGCAGGGGTGCAACACGGGGACTTCCCAGGAGGCCACCCGTCCAGGTACTACTCTCTCCCATGCGCGTTTAACTTCGAGGCTCAGAAGGGATCTGATTCGCTGGTGCCGGTTTTTGCCCTCAAAGCTGTCGCGTATCCAGAGCTTAACTTCGAACGTTCATAACTTTTTGTGCGCGTGGAAACGCGTGCCCCGTAACCAGTCGACAGAAAGCTCTTTTTGAGCTCTATTAGGCTGTCAATTGAGCTTTGCTCCATTGACCCCATTCTTCGGGGTCAAATTCCACCGTTTCAGTTGGTTTTGGTCCTCTTCGAAGTAATGGTTTCCTCTACGCCAGTATTTCCTGATTCAATTCTCGTCGACTTTGTCATTTTTGCGCTATTTTCAATGCCCTTTAGACCCTTCCGCGCCGGGGGACGAACAGTTGTGATTGCTGTCCCGGGATCGAAAATGGGCTTCTCGCGAACCTCGGAGTCTGACAGGCAGCGGAGACACGTCTCCACAGTCCGTAATGGCCGTGTTTTCCCGCCGCAGCGGGCAAAAATGGACGAAAAATAGAGGGGTGCAACACGAGGACTTCCCAGGAGGTCACCCATCCTAGTACTCCTCTCGCCCAAGCACGTTTAACTTCGGAGTTCTGATGGGATCCGGTGCATTAGTGCTAGTATGATCGCACCTATCAAGGGATGCGCACTCAATCGTTAAGAGCCAGCCCCCACAGCATGGCCAATGGTTTCTCAGGACTGAGAACCGCCTTCTCGGGACGATCGGAGTCCGAGACACCGCCCAAACCCCTTTCCCAACTCTGAGATGACCAAATTTCCAACCCGTAGCTCGAATCAACTACAAATGGCGCAGGGGTACAACACGGGGATTTCCCAGGAGGCCTCCCGTCCAGGTACTACTATCTCCCCAGCGCGTTTAACTTCGAGGCTCAGACGGGATCCGATTCGTTGGTGCCGGTTTTTGGCCTCAAAGCTGTCGCGTATCCAGAGCTTAACTTCGAACGTTCATAACTTTTTGTGCGCGTGGAAACGCGTGCGCCGTAACCAGTCGACGGAAAGCTCTTTTTGAGCTCTATTAGGCTGTCAATCGAGCTTTGCTCCATTGACCCCATTCTTCGGGGTCAAATTCCACCGTTTCAGTTGGTTTTGGTCCTCTTCAAAGTAATGGTTTCCTCTACGCCAGTATTTCCTGATTCAATTCTCGTCGACTTTGTCATTTTTGCACGCTTTTCAATGCCGTTTACACCCTTCCGTGCCGGGGGACGAACAGTTGTGTTTGCCGTCCCGGGATCGAAAATGGGCTTCTCGCGACTCTCGGAGTCGGACAGGCAGCGGAGACCCGTCTCCCCTGTCCGTAATGGCCGTGTTTTCCCGCCGCAGCAGGCAAAAAAGGACGAAAAATAGAGGGGTGCAAACGAGGACTTCCCAGGAGGTCACCCATCCTAGTACTACTCTCGCCCAAGCACGTTTAACTTCGGAGTTCTGATGGGATCCGGTGCATTAGTGCTGGTATGTTCGCACCCATCAAGGGATGCGCGCTCAATCGTTAAGAGCCAGCCCCCACAGCATGGCCAATGGTTTCTCGGGACTGAGAACCGCCTTCTCGGAACGATCGGAGTTCGAGACACCGCCCAAACCCTTTCCCAACTCTGAGCCGGCCAAATTTCCAACCCGCAGCTCGAATCAACTACGAATGGCGCAGGGGTGCAACACAGAGACTTCCCAGGAGGCCACCCGTCCAGGTACTACTCTCTCCCAAGCGCGTTTAACTTCGAGGCTCAGACGGGATCCGATTCGCTGGTGCCGGTTTTTGCCCTCAAAGCTGTCGCTTATCCAGAGCTTAACTTCGAACGTTCATAACTTTTTGTGCGCGTGGAAACGCGTGCGCCGCAACCAGTCGACGGAAAGCTCTTTTTGAGCTCTATTAGGCTGTCAATTGAGCTTTGCTCCATTGACCCCATTCTTCGGGGTCAAATTCCACCGTTTCAGTTGGTTCTGGTCCTCTTCGAAGTAATGGTTTCCTCTACGCCAGTATTTCCTGATTCAATTCTCGTCGACTTTGTCATTTTTGCTCGCTTTTCAATGCCCTTTAGACCCTTCCGCGCCGGGGGACGAACAGTTGTGTTTGCCGTCCCGGGATCGAAAATGGGCTTCTCGCGACCCTCGGAGTCCGACAGGCAGCGGAGACCCGTCTCCCCAGTCCGCAATGGTCGTGTTTTCCCGCTGCAGCGGGCAAAAAAAGACGAAAAATAGAGGGGTGCAACACGAGGACTTCCCAGGAGGTCACCCATCCTAGTACTCCTCTTGCCCAAGCACGTTTAACTTCGGAGTTCTGAAGGGATCCGGTGCATTAGTGCTGGTATGATCGCACCCATCAAGGGATGCGCACTCAATCGTTAAGAGCCAGCCCCCACAGCATGGCCAATGGTTTCTCGGGACTCAGAACCGCCTTCTCGGGACAATCGGAGTCCGAGACACCGCCCAAACCCCTTTCCCAACTCTGAGACGGCCAAATTTCCAACCCGCAGCTCGAATCAACTACGAATGGCGCAGGGGTGCAACACGGGGACTTCCCAGGAGGCCACCCGTCCAGGTACTGCTCTCTCCCCTGCGCGTTTAACTTCGAGGCTCAGAAGGGATTTGATTCGCTGGTGCCGGTTTTGGCCCTCAAAGCTGTCGCGTATCCAGAGCTTAACTTCGAACGTTCATAACTTTTTGTGCGCGTGGAACTGCGTGCGCCGTAACTAGTCGACGAAAAGCTCTTTTTGAGCTCTATTAGGCTGTCAATTGAGCTTTGCTCCATTGACCCCATTCTTCGGGGTCAAATTCCACCGTTTCAGTAGGTTCTGGTCCTCTTCGAAGTAATGGTTTCCTCTACGCCAGTATTTCCTGATTCAATTCTCGTCGACTTTGTCATTTTTGCTCGCTTTTCAATGCCCTTTAGACCCTTCCGCGCCGGGGGACGAACAGTTGTGTTTGCCGTCCCGGGATCGAAAATGGGCTTCTCGCGACCCTCGGAGTCCGACAGGCGGCGGAGACCCGTCTCCCCAGTCCGTAATGGCCGTGTTTTCTCGTCGCAGCAGGCAAAAAAGGACGAAAAATAGAGGGGTGCAACACGAGGACTTCCCAGGAGGCCACCCGTCCAGGTACTGCTCTCTCCCCTGCGCGTTTAACTTCGAGGCTCAGAAGGGATTTGATTCGCTGGTGCCGGTTTTTGCCCTCAAAGCTGTCGCGTATCCAGAGCTTAACTTCGAACGTTCATAACTTTTTGTGCGCGTGGAACTGCGTGCGCCGTAACTAGTCGACGAAAAGCTCTTTTTGAGCTCTATTAGGCTGTCAATTGAGCTTTGCTCCATTGACCCCATTCTTCGGGGTCAAATTCCACCGTTTCAGTTGGTTCTGGTCCTCTTCGAAGTAATGGTTTCCTCTACGCCAGTATTTCCTGATTCAATTCTCGTCGACTTTGTCATTTTTGCTCGCTTTTCAATGCCCTTTAGACCCTTCCGCGCCGGGGGACGAACAGTTGTGTTTGCCGTCCCGGGATCGAAAATGGGCTTCTCGCGACCCTCGGAGTCCGACAGGCGGCGGAGACCCGTCTCCCCAGTCCGTAATGGCCGTGTTTTCTCGTCGCAGCAGGCAAAAAAGGACGAAAAATAGAGGGGTGCAACACGAGGACTTCCCAGGAGGTCACCCATCCTAGTACTCCTCTCGCCCAAGCACGTTTAACTTCAGAGTTCTGATGGGATCCGGTGCATTAGTGCTGGTATGATCGCACCCATCAAGGGATGCGTACTCAATCGTTAAGTGCCAGCCCCCACAGCATGGCCAATGGTTTCTCGGGACTGAGAACCGCCTTCTTGGGACGATCAGAGTCCGAGACACCGCCCAAACCCCTTTCCCAACTCTGAGATGGCCAAATTTCCAACCCGCAGCTCGAATCAACTACGAATGGCGCAGGGGTGCAACACGGGGACTTCCCAGGAGGCCACCCGTCCAGGTACTACTCTCTCCCATGCGCGTTTAACTTCGAGGCTCAGAAGGGATCCGATTCGCTGGTGCCGGTTTTTGCCTTCAAAGCTGTCGCGTATCCAGAGCTTAACTTCGAACGTTCATAACTTTTTGTGCGCGTGGAAACGCGTGCGCCGTAACCAGTCGACGGAAAGCTCTTTTTGAGCTCTATTAGGCTGTCAATTGAGCTTTGCTCCATTGACCCCATTCTTCGGGGTCAAATTCCACCGTTTCAGTTAGTTTTGGTCCTCTTCGAAGTAATGGTTTCCTCTACGCCAGTATTTCCTGATTCAATTCTCGTCGACTTTGTCCTATTTGCGCTATTTTCAATGCCCTTTAGACCCTTCCGCGCCGGGGGACGAACAGTTGTGTTTGCTGTCCCGGGATCGAAAATGGGCTTCTCGCGAACCTCGGAGTCCGACAGGCTGCGGAGACACGTCTCCCCAGTCCGTAATGGCCGTGTTTTCCCGCCGCAGCGGGCAAAAATGGACGAAAAATAGAGGGGTGCAAAACGAGGACTTCCCAGGAGGTCACCCATCCTAGTACTCCTCTCGCCCAAGCACATTTAACTTCGGAGTTCTGATGGGATCCGGTGCGTTAATGCTGGTATGATCGCACCCATCAAGTGATGCGCGCTCAATCGTTAAGAGCCAGCCCCCACAGCATGGCCAATGGTTTCTCGGGACTGAGAACCGCCTTCTCGGGATGATCGGAGTCCGAGACACCGCCCAAACCCCTTTCCCAACTATGAGACGGCTAAATTTCCAACCCGCAGCTCGAATCAACTACGAATGGCGCAGGGGTACAACACGGGGATTTCCCAGGAGGCCTCTCGTCCAGGTACTACTCTCTCCCAAGCGCGTTTAACTTCGAGGCTCAGACGGGATCTGATTCGCTGGTGCCGGTTTTTGCCCTCAAAGCTGTCGCGTATCCAGAGCTTAACTTCGAACGTTCATAACTTTTTGTGTGCGTGGAACAGCGTGCGCCGTAATCAGTCGACAGAAAGCTCTTTTTGAGCTCTATTAGGCTGTCAATTGAGCTTTGCTCCATTGACTCCATTCTTCGGGGTCAAATTCCACCGTTTCAGTTGGTTCTGGTCCTCTTCGAAGTAATGGTTTCCTCTACGCCAGTATTTCCCGATTCAATTCTCGTCCACTTTGTCATTTTTGCTCGCTTTTCAATGCCCTTTAGACCCTTCCGCGCCGGGGGACGAACAGTTGTGTTTGCCGTCCCGGGATCGAAAATGGGCTTCTCGCGACCCTCGGAGTCCGACAGGCAGCGGAGACCCGTCTCCCCAGTCCGCAATGGTCGTGTTTTCCCGCTGCAGCGGGCAAAAAAGGACGAAAAATAGAGGGGTGCAACACGAGGACTTCCCAGGAGGTCACCCATCCTAGTACTCCTCTTGCCCAAGCACGTTTAACTTCGGAGTTCTAATGGGATCCGGTGCATTAGTGCTGGTATGATCGCACCCATCAAGGGATGCGCGCTCAATAGTTAAGAGCCAGCCCCCACAGCATGGCCAATGGTTTCTCGGGACTGAAAACCGCCTTCTCGGGATGATCGGAGTCCGAGACACCGCCCAAACCCCTTTCCCAACTCTGAGACGGCCAAATTTCCAACCCGCAGCTCGAATCAACTACGAATGGCGCAGGGGTGCAACACGAGGACTTCCCAGGAGGCCACCCGTCCAGGTACTACTCTCTCCCAAGCGCGTTTAACTTCGAGGCTCAGACGGGATCCGATTCGCTGGTTCCGGTTTTTGCCCTCAAAGCTGTCGCGTATCTATAGCTTAACTTCGAACGTTCATAACTTTATGTGCGCGTGGAAACGCGTGCGCCGTAACCAGTCGACGGAAAGCTCTTTTTGAGCTCTATTAGGCTGTCAATTGAGCTTTGCTCCATTGACCCCATTCTTCGGGGTCAAATTCCACCGTTTCAGTTGGTTCTGCTCCTCTTCGAAGTAATGGTTTCCTCTACGCCAGTATTTCCTGATTCAATTCTCGTCGACTTTGTCATTTTTACTCGCTTTTCAATGCCCTTTACACCCTTCCGCGCCGGGGGACGAACAGTTGTGTTTGCCGTCCCGGGATCGAAAATGGGCTTCTCGCGACCCTCGGAGTCCGACAGGCAGCGGAGACCCGTCTCCCCAGTCCGTAATGGTCGTGTTTTCCCGCTGCAGCGGGCAAAAAAGGACGAAAAATAGAGGGGTGCAACACGAGGACTTCCCAGGAGGTCACCCATCCTAGTACTCCTCTCGCCCAAGCACGTTTAACTTTGGAGTTCTGATGGGATCCGGTGCATTAGTGCTGGTATGATCGCACCCATCAAGGGATGCGCACTCAATCGTTAAGTGCCAGCCCCCACAGCATGGCCAATGGTTTCTCGGAACTGAGAACCGCCTTCTCGGGACGATCGGAGTCCGAGACACCGCCCAAACCCCTTTCCCAACTCTGAGACGGCCAAATTTCCAACCCGCAGCTCGAATCAACTACGAATGGCGCAGGGGTGCAACACGGGGACTTCCCAGGAGGCCACCCGTCCAGGTACTACTCTCTCCCATGCGCGTTTAACTTCGAGGCTCAGAAGGAATCCGATTCGCTGGTGCCGGTTTTTGCCCTCAAAGCTGTCGCGTATCTAGAGCTTAACTTCGAACGTTCATAACTTTTTGTGCGCGTGGAACCGCGTGCGCCGTAACTGGTCGACGAAAAGCTCTTTTTGAGCTCTATTAGGCTGTCAATTGAGCTTTGCTCCATTGACCCCATTCTTCAGGGTCAAATTCCACCGTTTCAGTTGGTTTTGGTCCTCTTCGAAGTAATGGTTTCCTCTACGCCAGTATTTCCTGATTCAATTCTCGTCGACTTTGTCATTTTTGCGCGCTTTTCAATGCCCTTTAGACCCTTCCGCGCCGGGGGACGAACAGTTGTGTTTGCCGTCCCGGGATCGAAAATGGGCTTCTCGCGGCCCTCGGAGTCCGAAAGGCAGCGAAGACCCGTCTCCCCAGCCCGTAATGGTCGTGTTTTCCCGCCGCAGCAGGCAAAAAAGGACGAAAAATAGAGGGGTGCAACACGAGGACTTCCCAGGAGGTCACCCATCCTAGTACTCCTCTCGCCCAAGCACGTTTAACTTCGGAGTTCTGATGGGATCCGGTGCATTAGTGCTGGTATGATCGCACCCATCAAGGGATGCGCACTCAATCGTTAAGAGTCAGCCCCCACAGCATGTCCAATGGTTTCTCGGGACTGAGAACCGCCTTCTCAGGACATCGGAGTCCGAGACCCCGCCCAAACCCCTTTCCCAACTCTGAGACGGCCAAATTTCCAACCCGCAGCTCGAATCAACTACGAATGGCGCAGGGGTGCAACATGGGGACTTCCCAGGAGGCCACCCGTCCAGGTACTACTCTCTCCCAAGCGCGTTTAACTTCGAGGCTCAGACGGGATCCGATTCGCTGGTGCCAGTTTTTGTCCTCAAAGGTGTCGCGTATCCAGAGCGTAACTTCGAACGTTCATAACTTTTTATGCGCGTGGAAACGCGTGCGCCGTAACCAGTCGACGGAAAGCTCTTTTTGAGCTCTATTAGGCTGTCAATTGAGCTTTGCTCCATTGACCCCATTCTTCGGGGTCAAATTCCACCGTTTCAGTTGGTTTTGGTCCTCTTCGAAGTAATGGTTTCCTCTACGCCAGTATTTCCTAATTCAATTCTCGTCGACTTTGTCATTTTTGCGCGCTTTTCAATGCCCTTTACACCCTTCCGCGCCGGGGGACGAACAGTTGTGTTTGCCGTCCCGGGATCGAAAATGGGCTTCTCGCGACCCTCGGAGTCCGACAGGCAGCGGAGACCCGTCTCCCCAGTCCGTAATGGCCGTGTTTTCCCGTCGCAGCAGGCAAAAAAGGACGAAAAATAGAGGGGTGAAACACGAGGACTTCCCAGGAGGTCACCCATCCTAGTACTCCTCTCGCCCAAGCACGTTTAACTTCGGAGTTCTGATGGGATCCGGTGCATTAGTGCTGGTATGATCGCACCCATCAAGGGATGCGCACTCAATCGTTAAGTGCCAGCCCCCACAGCATGGCCAATGGTTTCTCGGGACTGAGAACCGCCTTCTTGGGACGATCGGAGTCCGAGACACCGCCCAAACCCCTTTCCCAACTCTGAGATGGCCAAATTTCCAACCCGCAGCTCGAATCAACTACGAATGGCGCAGGGGTGCAACACGGGGACTTCCCAGGAGGCCACCCGTCCAGGTACTACTCTCTCCCATGCGCGTTTAACTTCGAGGCTCAGAAGGGATCTGATTCGCTGGTGCCGGTTTTTGCCCTCAAAGCTGTCGCGTATCCAGAGCTTAACTTCGAACGTTCATAACTTTTTGTGCGCGTGGAAACGCGTGCGCCGTAACCAGTCGACGGAAAGCTCTTTTTGAGCTCTATTAGGCTGTCAATTGAGCTTTGCTCCATTGACCCCATTCTTCGGGGTCAAATTCCACCGTTGCAGTTGGTTCTGGTCCTCTTCGAAGTAATGGTTTCCTCTACGCCAGTATTTCCTGATTCAATTCTCGTCGACTTTGTCATTTTTGCTCGCTTTTCAATGCCCTTTAGACCCTTCCGCGCCGGGGGACGAACAGTTGTGTTTGCCGTCCCGGGATCGAAAATGGGCTTCTCGCGACCCTCGGAGTCCGACAGGCAGCGGAGACCCGTCTCCCCAGTCCGCAATGGTCGTGTTTTCCCGCTGCAGCGGGCAAAAAAGGACGAAAAATAGAGGGGTGCAACACGAGGACTTCCCAGGAGGTCACCCATCCTAGTACTCCTCTTGCCCAAGCACGTTTAACTTCGGAGTTCTGAAGGGATCCGGTGCATTAGTGCTGGTATGATCGCACCCATCAAGGGATGCGCACTCAATCGTTAAGAGCCAGCCCCCACAGCATGGCCAATGGTTTCTCGGGACTCAGAACCGCCTTCTCGGGACGATCGGAGTCCGAGACACCGCCCAAACCTTTTCCCAACTCTGAGCCGGCCAAATTTCCAACCCGCAGCTCGAATCAACTACGAATGGCGCAGGGGTGCAACACGGGGACTTCCCAGGAGGCCACCCGTCCAGGTACTACTCTCTCCCATGCGCGTTTAACTTCGAGGCTCAGACGGGATCCGATTCGCTGGTGCCAGTTTTTGTCCTCAAAGGTGTCGCGTATCCAGAGCGTAACTTCGAACGTTCATAACTTTTTATGCGCGTGGAAACGCGTGCGCCGTAACCAGTCGACGGAAAGCTCTTTTTGAGCTCTATTAGGCTGTCAATTGAGCTTTGCTCCATTGACCCCTTTCTTCGGGGTCAAATTCCACCGTTTCAGTTAGTTTTGGTCCTCTTCGAAGTAATGGTTTCCTCTACGCCAGTATTTCCTGATTCAATTCTCGTCGACTTTGTCATTTTTGCGCGCTTTTTAATGCCTTTTAAACCCTTCCGTGCCGGGGGACGAACAGTTGTGTTTGCCGTCCCGGGATCGAAAATGGGCTTCTCGCGACCCTCGGAGTCCGACAGGCAGCAGAGACCCGTCTCCCCAGCCCGTAATGGCCGTGTTTTCCCGCCGCAGCAGGCAAAAAAGGACGAAAAATAGGGGGTGCAACACGAGGACTTCCCAGGTGGTCACCCATCCTAGTACTCCTATCGCCCAAGCACGTTTAACTTCGGAGTTCTGATGGGATCCGGTGCATTAGTGCTGGTATGATCGCACCCATCAAGGTATGCGCACTCAATCGTTAAGAGTCAGCCCCCACAGCATGGCCAATGGTTTATCGGGACTGAGAACCGCCTTCTCGGGACTATCGGAGTCCGAGACACCGCCCAAACCCCTTTCCCAACTCTGAGACGGCCAAATTTCCAACCCGCAGCTCGAACCAAGTACGAATGGCGCAGGGGTGCAACACGGGGACTTCCCAGGAGGCCACTCGTCCAGGTACTACTCTCTCCCAAGCGCGTTTAACTTCGAGGCTCAGACGGGATCCGATTCGCTGGTGCCGGTTTTTGCCCTCAAAGCTGTCGCGTATCCAGAGCTTAACTTCGAACGTTCATAACTTTTTGTGCGCGTGGAACAGCGTGCGCCGTAACCAGTCGACGGAAAGCTCTTTTTGAGCTCTATAAGGCCGTCAATTGAGCTTTGCTCCGTTGACCCCATTCTTCGGGGTCAAATTCCACCGTTTCAGTTAGTTTTGGTCCTCTTCGAAGTAATGGTTTCTTCTACGCCAGTATTTCCTGATTCAATTCACGTCGACTTTGTCATTTTTGCGCGCTTTTCAATGCCCTTTATACCCTTCCGCGTCTGGGGACGAACAGTTGTGTTTGCCGTCCCGGGATCAAAAATGTGCTTCTCGCGACCCTCGAAGTCCGACAGGCAGCGGAGACCCGTCTCCCCAGTCCGTAATGGCCGTGTTTTCCCGCCGCAGCAGGCAAAAAAGGACGAAAAATAGAGGGTTGCAACACGAGGACTTCCCAGGAGGTCACCCATCCTGGTACTCCTCTCGCCCAAGCACGTTTAACTTCGGAGTTCTGATGGGATCCGGTGCATTAGTGCTGGTATGATCGCACCCATCAAGGGATGCGCACTCAATCGTTAAGAGCCTGCCCCCACATTATCGCCAATGGCTTCTCGGGATCGAGAACCGACTTCTCGGGAAGATCGGAGTCCGAGACACCGCCCAAACCCCTTTCCCAACTCTGAGACGGCCAAATTTCCAACCCGCAGCTCGAACCAAGTACGAATGGCGCAGGGGTGCAACACGGGGACTTCCCAGGAGGCCACTCGTCCAGGTACTACTCTCTCCCAAGCGCGTTTAACTTCGAGGCTCAGACGGGATCCGATTCGCTGGTGCCGGTCTTTGCCCTCAAAACTGTCGCGTATCCAGAGCTTAACTTCGAACATTCATAACTTTTTGTGCGCGTGGAAACGCGTGCGCCGTAACCAGTCGACGGAAAGCTCTTTTTGAGCTCTATTAGGCTGTCAATCGAGCTTCGCTCCATTGTCCCCATTCTTTGGGGTCAAATTCCACCGTTTCAGTTAGTTTTGGTCCTCTTCGAAGTAATGGTTTCCTCTACGCCAGTATTTCCTGATTCAATTCTCGTCGACTTTGTCATTTTTGCGCGCTTTTCAATGCCCTTTAGACCCTTCCGCGCCGGGGGACGAACAGTTGTGTTTGCCGTCCCGGGATCGAAAATGGTCTTCTCGCGACCCTCGGAGTCCGACAGGCAGCGGAGACCCGTCTCCCCTGTCCGTAATGGCCGTGTTTTCCCGCCGCAGCAGGCAAAAAAGGACGAAAAATAGAGGGGTGCAACACAAGGACTTCCCAGGTGGTCACCCATCCTAGTACTCCTATCGCCCAAGCACGTTTAACTTCGGAGTTCTGATGGGATCCGGTGCATTAGTGCTGGTATGATCGCACCCATCAAGGTATGCGCACTCAATCGTTAAGAGTCAGCCCCCACAGCATGGCCAATGGTTTATCGGGACTGAGAACCGCCTTCTCGGGACTATCGGAGTCCGAGACACCGCCCAAACCCCTTTCCCAACTCTGAGACGGCCAAATTTCCAACCCGCAGCTCGAATCAACTACGAATGGCGCAGGGGTGCAACACGGGGACTTCCCAGGAGGCCACCCGTCCAGGTACTACTCTCTCCCAACCGCGTTTAACTTCGAGGCTCAGACGGGATCCGATTCGCTGGTGCCGGTTTTTGCCCTCAAAGCTGTCGCGTATCCAGAGCTTAACTTCGAACGTTCATAACTTTTTGTGCGCGTGGAACAGCGTGCGCCGTAACCAGTCGACGGAAAGCTCTTTTTGAGCTCTATAAGGCCGTCAATTGAGCTTTGCTCCGTTGACCCCATTCTTCGGGGTCAAATTCCACCGTTTCAGTTAGTTTTGGTCCTCTTCGAAGTAATGGTTTCTTCTACGCCAGTATTTCCTGATTCAATTCACGTCGACTTTGTCATTTTTGCGCGCTTTTCAATGCCCTTTATACCCTTCCGCGTCGGGGGACGAACAGTTGTGTTTGCCGTCCCGGGATCAAAAATGTGCTTCTCGCGACCCTCGAAGTCCGACAGGCAGCGGAGACCCGTCTCCCCAGTCCGTAATGGCCGTGTTTTCCCGCCGCAGCAGGCAAAAAAGGACGAAAAATAGAGGGTTGCAACACGAGGACTTCCCAGGAGGTCACCCATCCTGGTACTCCTCTCGCCCAAGCACGTTTAACTTCGGAGTTCTGATGGGATCCGGTGCATTAGTGCTGGTATGATCGCACCCATCAAGGGATGCGCACTCAATCGTTAAGAGCCTGCCCCCACATTATCGCCAATGGCTTCTCGGGATCGAGAACCGCCTTCTCGGGAAGATCGGAGTCCGAGACACCGCCCAAACCCCTTTCCCAACTCTGAGACGGCCAAATTTCCAACCCGCAGCTCGAACCAAGTACGAATGGCGCAGGGGTGCAACACGGGGACTTCCCAGGAGGCCACCCGTCCAGGTACTACTCTCTCCCAAGCGCGTTTAACTTCGAGGCTCAGACGGGATCCGATTCGCTGGTGCCGGTCTTTGCCCTCAAAACTGTCGCGTATCCAGAGCTTAACTTCGAACGTTCATAACTTTTTGTGCGCGTGGAAACGCGTGCGCCGTAACCAGTCGACGGAAAGCTCTTTTTGAGCTCTATTAGGCTGTCAATCGAGCTTCGCTCCATTGTCCCCATTCTTTGGGGTCAAATTCCACCGTTTCAGTTAGTTTTGGTCCTCTTCGAAGTAATGGTTTCCTCTACGCCAGTATTTCCTGATTCAATTCTCGTCGACTTTGTCATTTTTGCGCGCTTTTCAATGCCCTTTAGACCCTTCCGCGCCGGGGGACGAACAGTTGTGTTTGCCGTCCCGGGATCGAAAATGGTCTTCTCGCGACCCTCGGAGTCCGACAGGCAGCGGAGACCCGTCTCCCCTGTCCGTAATGGCCGTGTTTTCCCGCCGCAGCAGGCAAAAAAGGACGAAAAATAGAGGGGTGCAACACGAGGACTTCCCAGGTGGTCACCCATCCTGGTACTCCTCCCGCCCAAGCACGTTTAACTTCGGAGTTCTGATGGGATCCGGTGCATTAGTGCTGGTATGATCGCACCCATCAAGGGATGCGCACTCAATAGTTAAGAGCCAGCCCCCACAGCATGGCCAATGGTTTCTCGAGACTGAGAACCGCCTTCTCGGGACGATCGGAGTCCGAGACACCGCCCAAACCCCTTTCCCAACTCTGAGACGGCCAAATGTCCAACCCGCAGCTCGAATCAACTACGAATGGCGCAGGGGTGCAACACGGGGACTTCCCAGGAGGCCACCCGTCAAGGTACTACTCTCTCCCAAGCGCGTTTAACTTCGAGGCTCAGACGGGATCCGATTCGGTGGTGCCGGTTTTTGCCCTCAAAGCTGTCGCGTATCCAGAGCTTAACTTCGAACGTTCATAACTTTTTGTGCGCGTGGAACCACGTGCGCCGTAACCAGTCGACGGAAAGTTCTTTTTGAGCTCTATTAGGCTGTCAATTGAGCTTCGCTCCGTTGACACCATTCTTCGGGGTCAAATTCCACCGTTTCAGTTAGTTTTGGTCCTGTTCGAAGTAATGGTTTCCTCTACGCCAGTATTTCCTGATTCAATTCTCGTCGACTTTGTCATTTTTGCGCGCTTTTCAATGCCCTTTAGACCCTTCCGTTCCGGGGGACGAACAGTTGTGTTTGCCGTCCCGGGATCGAAAATGGGCTTCTCGCGATCCTCGGAGTCCGACAGGCAGCGGAGACTCGTCTCCCCAGCCCGTAATGGCCGTGTTTTCCCGCCGCAGCAGGCAAAAAAGGACGAAAAATAGAGGGGTGCAACACGAGAACTTCCCAGGTGGTCACCCATCCTAGTACTCCTCTCGCCCAAGCACGTTTAACTTCGGAGTTCTGATGGGATCCGGTGCATTAGTGCTGGTATGATCGCACCCATCAAGGGATGCGCACTCAATCGTTAAGAGCCAGCCCCACAGCATGGCCAATGGTTTCTCGAGACTGAGAACCGCCTTCTCGGGACGATCGGAGTCCGAGACACCGCCTAAACCCCTTTCCCAACTTTGAGACGGCCAAATTTCCAACCTGCAGCTCGAATCAACTACGAATGGCGCAAGGGTGCAACACGGGGACTTCCCAGGAGGCCACCCGTCCAGGTACTACTTTATCCCAAGCGCGTTTAACTTCGAGGCTCAGACGGGATCCGATTCGCTGGTGCCGGTTTTTGCCGTCAAAGCTGTCGCGTAACCAGAGCTTAACTTCGAACGTTCATAACTTTTTGTGCGCGTGGAACCGCGTGCGCCGTAACCAGTCGACGGAAAGCTCTTTTTGAGCTCTATTAGGCTGTCAATTGAGCTTTGCTCCATTGACCCCATTCTTTGGGGTCAAATTCCACCGTTTCAGTTGGTTTTGGTCCTCTTAGAAGTAATGGTTTCCTCTACGCTAGTATTTCCTGATTCAATTCTCGTCGACTTTGTCATTTTTGCGCGCTTTTCAATGCCCTTTAGACGCTTCCGCGCCGGGGGACGAACAGTTGTGTTTGCCGTCCCGGGATCGAAAATGGGCTTCTCGCGACCCTCGGAGTCCGACAGGCAGCGGAGACCCGACTCCCCATCCGTAATGGCCGTGTTTTCCCGCCGCAGCAGGCAAAAAAGGACGAAAAATAGAGGGGTGCAACACGAGGACTTCCCAGGAAGTCACCCATCCTAGTACTCCTCTCGCCCAAGCACGTTTAACTTCGGAGTTCTGATGGGATCCGGTGCATTAGTGACGGTATGATCGCACCCTTCAAGGGATGCGCACTCAATCGTTAAGAGCCAGCCCCCACAGCATGGCCAATGGTTTCTCAGGACTGAGAGCCTCCTTCTCGGGACGATCGGAGTCCGAGACACCGCCCAAACCCCTTTCCCAACTCTGAGACGGCCAAATTTCCAACCCGCAGCTCGAATCAACTACGAATGGCGCAGGGGTGCAACACGGGGACTTCCCAGGAGGCCACCCGTCCAGGTACTACTCTCTCCCAAGCGCGTTTAACTTCGAGGCTCAGACGGGATCCGATTCGCTGGTGCCAATTTTTGCCCTCAAAGCTGTCTCGTATCCAAAGCTTAACATCGAACGTTCATAACTTTTTGTGCGCGTGGAACCGCGTGCGCCGTAACCAGTCGACAGAAAGCTCTTTTTGAGCTCTATTAGTCTGTCAATTGAGCTTCGCTCCGTTGAACCCATTCTTCGGGGTCAAATTCCACCGTTTCAGTTAGTTTTGGTCCTCTTCGAAGTAATGGTTTCCTCTACGCCAGTATTTCCTGATTCAATTCTCGTCGACTTTGTCATTTTTGCGCGCTTTTCAATGCCCTTTAGACCCTTCCGCGCCGGGGGAGGAACAGTTGTGTTTGCCCTCCCGGGATCGAAAATGGGCTTCTCGCGACCCTCGGAGTCCGACAGGCAGCGGAGACCCGTCTCCCCAGTCCGTAATGGCCGTGTTTTCCCGCCGCAGCAGGCAAAAAAGGACGAAAAATAGAGGGGTGCAACACGAGGACTTCCCAGGGGGTCACCCATCCTAGTAATCCTCTTGCCCAAGCACGTTTAACTTCGGAGTTCTGATGGGATCCGGTGCATTAGTGCTGGTATGATCGCACCCATCAAGGGATGCGCAGTCAATCGTTAAGAGCCAGCCCCCACAGCATGGCCAATGGTTTCTCGGGACTGAGAACCGCCTTCTCGGGACGATCGGAGTCCGAGACACCGCCCAAACCCCTTTCCCAACTCTGAGACGGCCAAATTTCCAACCCGCAGCTCGAATCAACTACGAATGGCGCAGGGGTGCAACACGGGGACTTCCCAGGAGGCCACCCGTCTAGGTACTACTCTCTCCCAAGCGCGTTTAACTTCGAGGCTCAGACGGGATCCGATTCGCTGGTGCCGGTTTTTGCCCTCAAAGCTGTCGCGTATCCAGAGCTTAACTTCGAACGTTCATAACTTTTTTTGCGCGTGGAACCGCGTGCGCCGTAACCAGTCGACGGAAAGCTCTTTTTGAGCTCTATTAGGTTGTCAATGGAGCTTCGCTCCATTGACGCCATTCTTTGGGGTGAAATTCCACCGTTTCAGTTAGTTTTGGTCCTCTTCGAAGTAATGGTTTCCTCTACGCCAGTATTTCCTGATTCAATTCCCGTCGACTTTATCATTTTTGCGCGCTTTTCAATGCCCTTTAGACCTTTCCGCGACGGTGGACGAACAGTTGTGTTTGCCGTCACGGGATCGAAAATGGGCTTCTCGCGACCCTCGGAGTCCGACAGGCCGCAGAGACCCATCTCCCCAGTCCGTAACGGTCGTGTTTTCCCGCCGCAGCATGCAAAAAAGTACGAAAAATAGAGGGGTACAACATGAGGATTTCCCAGGAGGTCACCCATCCTAGTACTACTCTCGCCCAAGCACGTTTCACTTCGGAGTTCTGATGGGATCCGGTGCATTAGTATTGGTATGAACGCACCGATCAAGGGAAGCGCACTCAATCGTTAAGAGCCTGCCCCCACATTATCGCCAATGGCTTCTCGGGACCGAGAACCGCCTTCTCGGGAAGATCGGAGTCCGAGACACCGCCCAAACCCCATTCCCAACTCTGAGACGGCCAAATTTCCAACCCGCAGCTCGAACCAACTACGAATGGCGCAGGGGTGTAACACGGGGACTTCCCAGGAGGCCACCCGTCCAGGTACTACTCTCTCCCAAGCGCGTTTAACTTCGAGGCTCAGACGGGATCCGATTCACTGGTGCCGGTCTTTGCCCTCAAAACTGTCGCGTATCCAGAGCTTAACTTCGAACGTTCATAACTTTTTGTGCGCGTGGAACTGCGTGCGCCGTAACCAGTCGACGGAAAGCTCTTTTTGAGCTCTATTAGGTTGTCAATGGAGCTTCGCTCCATTGACCCCATTCTTTGGGGTCAAATACAACCGTTTCAGTTAGTTTTGGTCCTCTTCGAAGTAATGGTTTCCTCTACGCCAGTATTTCCTGATTCAATTCCCGTCGACTTCGTCATTTTTGCGAGCTTTTCAATGCCCTTTAGACCCTTCCGCACCGTGGGACGAACAGTTGTGTTTGCCGTCCCGGGATCGAAAATGGGCTTCTCGCGACTCTCGGAGTCCGACAGGCCGCAGAGACCCGTCTCCCCAGTCCGTAATGGCCGTGTTTTCCCGCCGCAGCAGGCAAAAAAGTACCAAAAATGGAGGGGTAAAACACGAGGACTTCCCAGGAGGTCACCCATCCTAGTACTACTCTCGCACAAGCACGTTTAACTTCGGAGTTTTGATGGGATCCGGTGCATTAGTGCTGGTATGAACGCACCCATCAAGGGAAGCGCACTCAATCGTTAAGAGCCTGCCCCCACAACATCTCCAATGGCTTCTCGGGACCGAGAACCGCCTTCTCGGGACCGAGAACCGCCTTCTCGGGATGATTGGAGTTCGAGACACCGCCCAAAACCCTTTCCCAACTCTGAGATGGCCA
Source organism: Carallia pectinifolia (assembly GCA_037832335.1). Lineage (NCBI taxonomy): Eukaryota > Viridiplantae > Streptophyta > Magnoliopsida > Malpighiales > Rhizophoraceae > Carallia > Carallia pectinifolia. The sequence continues at coordinate 10,823,731 of CM075443.1, forward strand.
AATTTCCAACCCGCAGCACGAATCAACTACGAATGGCGCAGGGGTGCAACACGGGGACTTCCCAGGAGGCCACCCGTCTAGGTAATACTCTCTCCCAAGCGCGTTTAACTTCGAGGCTCAGACGGGATCCGATTCGCAGGTGCCGATTTTCGCCCTCAAAGCTGTCGCGTATCCAGAGCTTAACTTCGAACGTTCATAACTTTTTGAGCGCGTGGAACCGCGTGTGCTATAATCAGTCGACGGAAAGCTCTTTTTGAGGTCTATTAGGCTGTCAATTGAGCTTCGCTCCATTGACCCCATTCTTCGGGGTCAAATTCCACCGTTTCAGTTAGTTTTGGTCCTCTTCGAAGTAATGGTTTCCTCTACGCCAGTATTTTCTAATTCAATTCTCGTCAACTTCGTCATTTTTGCGAGCTTTTCAATGCCCTTTAGACCCTTCCGCGACGGGGGACGAACAGTTGTGTTTGCCGTCCCGGGATCGAAAATGGGCTTCTCGCGACCGTCGGAGTCCGACAGGCCGCAGAGACCCGTCTCCCCAATCCGTAATGGCCGCGTTTTCCCGCCGCAGCAGGCAAAAAAGTACAAAACACGAGGACTTCCCAGGAGGTCACCCATCCTAGTACTACTCTCGCCCAAGCACGTTTAACTTCGGAGTTCTGATGGGATCCGGTGCATTAGTGCTGGTATGAACGCACCCATCAAGGGAAGCGCACTCAATCGTTAAGAGCCTGCCCCCACAACATCCCCAATGGCTTCTCGGGACCGAGAAACGCCATCTCAGGAAGATCGGAGTCCGAGACACCGCCCAAACCCCTTTCCCAACTCTGGGACGGCCAAATTTCCAACCCGCAGCACGAATCAACTACGAAAGGCACAGGGGGTGCAACACAGGGACTTCCCAGGAGGCCACCCGTCCAGGTACTACTCTCTCCCAAGCGCGTTTAACTTCGAGGCTCAGACAGGATCCGATTCGCAGGTGCCGATTTTCGCCCTCAAAGTTGTTGCGTATCCAGAGCTTAACTTCGAACGTTCATAACTTTTTGAGCGCGTGGAACCGCGTGTGCTATAATCAGTCGACGGAAAGCTCTTTTTGAGCTCTATTAGGCTGTCAATTGAGCTTCGCTCCCTTGACCCCATTCTTCGGGGTCAAATTCCACCGTTTCAGTTAGTTTTGGTCCTCTTCGAAGTAATGGTTTCCTCTACGCCAGTATTTTCTGATTCAATTCTCGTCGACTTCGTCATTTTTGCGAGCTTTTCAATGCCCTTTAGACCCTTCCGCATCGGGGGACGAACAGTTGTGTTTGCCGTCCCGGGATCGAAAATGGGCTTCTCGTGACTCTCGGAGTCCGACAGGCCGCAGAGACCCGTCTCCCCAGTCCGTAGTGGCCGTGTTTTCCCGCCGCAGCAGGCAAAAAACTACGAAAAATAGAGGGGTGCAACACGAGGACTTCCCAGGAGGTCACCCATCCTAGTACAACTCTCGCCCAAGCACGTTTAACTTCAGAGTTCTGATGGGATCCGGTGCATTAGTCCTGGTATGAACGCACCCATTAAGGGATGCGCACTCAATAGTTAAGAGCCTGCCCCCACAACATCGCCAATGGCTTCTTGGGACCGAGAACCGCCTTCTCGGGATGATCGGAGTCCGAGACACCGTCCAAACCCGTTTCCCAACTCTGAGACGGCCAAATTTCTAACCCGCAGCTCGCATCAACTACGAATGGCGCAGGGGTGCAACACGGGGACTTCCCAGGAGGCCACCCGTCCAGGTACTACTCTCTCCCAAGCGCGTTTAACTTCGAGGCTCAGACGGGATCCGATTCGCTGGTGCCGGTCTTTGCCCTCAAAGCTATCGCGTATCCAGAGCTTAACTTCGAACATTCATAACTTTTTGGGTGCGTGGAACCGCGTGCGCTGTAACTAGTCGACGGAAAGCTCCTTCTGAGCTCTATTAGGCTGTCAATTGATCTTTGCTCCATTGACCCCATTCTTCGGGGTCAAATTCCACTGTTTAAGTTAGTTTTGGTCCTCTTCGAAGTAATGGTTTCCTCTACGCCAGTATTTTCTGATTCAATTTTCGTCGACTTCGTCATTTTTGCGCGCTTTTCAATGCCCTTAAGACCCTTTCGCGCCGGGGGACGAACAGTTGTGTTTGCCGTCCCGGGATCGAAAATGGGCTTCTCGCGACGCTCGGAGTCCGACAGGCCGCAGAGACCCGTCTCCCCAGTCCGTAATGGCCGCGTTTTCCCGCCGCAGCAGGCAAAAAAGTACGAAAAATAGAGGGGTGCAACACGAGGACTTCGCAGGAGGTCACCCATCCTAGTACTACTCTCGCCCAAGCACGGTTAACTTCGGAGTTCTGATGGGATCCGGTGCATTAGTGCTGGTATGATCGCACCAATCAAGGGATGCGCACTCAATCGTTAAGAGCCTGCCCCCACAACATCGCCAATGGCTTCTCGGGACCGAGAACCGCCTTCTCGGGATGATCGAAGTCCGAGACACCGCCCAAACCCCTTTCCCAACTTTGAGACGGCCAAATTTCCAACCCGCAGCTCGAATCAACTACGAATGGCGCAGGGGTGCAACATAGGGACTTCCCATGAGGCCACCCGTCCAGGTACTACTCTCTCCCAAGCGCGTTTAACTTCGACGCTCAGACGGGATCCGATTCGCTGGTGCCGGTCTTTGCCCTCAAAGCTGTCGCGTATCCAGAGCTTAACTTCGAACGTTCATAACTTTTTGCGAGCGTGGAACCGCGTGCGCCGTAACCAGTCGACGGAAAGCTCTTTTTTAGCTCTATTAGGCTGTCAATTGAGCTTCGCTCCATTGACCCCATTTTTCGAGGTCAAATTCCACTGTTTCAGTTAGTTTTAGTCCTCTTCGAAGTAATGGTTTCCTCTACGCCAGTATTTTCTGATTCAATTCTCGTTGACTTCGTCATTTTTGCGCGCTTTTCAATGCCCTTTAGACCCTTCTGCAACGGGGGACGAACAGTTGTGTTTGCCGTCCGGGGATCGAAAATTCGCTTCTCGCGACCCTCGGAGTCCCACAGGCCGCAGAGACCGTCTCCCCAGTCCGTAATGGCCATGTTTTTCCCGCCGCAGCAGGCAAAAAACTACGAAAAATAGAGGGGTGCAACACGAGGACTTCTCAGGAGGTCACCCATCCTAGTACTACTCTCCCCCAAGCACGTTTAACTTCGGAGTTCTGATTGGATCCGGTGCATTAGTGCTGGTATGAACGCACCCATTAGGGGACGCGCACTCAATCGTTAAGAGCCTGCCCCCACTTTATCGCCGATGGCTTCTCGGGACCGAGAACCGCCTTCTCGGGAAGATCGGAGTCCGAGACACCGCCCAAACCCCTTTCCCAACTCTGAGACGGCCAAATTTCCAACCCACAGCACGAATCAACTACGAATGGCGCAGGGGTGCAACACGGGGACTTCCCAGGAGGCCACCCGTCCAGGTACTACTCTCTCCCAAGCGCGTTTAACTTCGAGGCTCAGACGGGATCCGATTCGCAGGTGCCGATTTTCGCCCTCAAAGCTGTCGCGTATCCAGAGCTTAACTTCGAACGTTCATAACTTTTTGAGCGCGTGGAACCGCGTGTGCTATAATCAGTCGACGGAAAGCTCTTTTTGAGGTCTATTAGGCTGTCAATTGAGCTTCGCTCCATTGACCCCATTCTTCGGGGTCAAATTCCACCGTTTCAGTTAGTTTTGGTCCTCTTCGAAGTAATGGTTTCCTCTACGCCAGTATTTTCTAATTCAATTCTCGTCAACTTCGTCATTTTTGCGAGCTTTTCAATGCCCTTTAGACCCTTCCGCGACGGGGGACGAACAGTTGTGTTTGCCGTCCCGGGATCGAAAATGGGCTTCTCGCGACCGTCGGAGTCCGACAGGCCGCAGAGACCCGTCTCCCCAATCCGTAATGGCCGCGTTTTCCCGCCGCAGCAGGCAAAAAAGTACAAAACACGAGGACTTCCCAGGAGGTCACCCATCCTAGTACTACTCTCGCCCAAGCACGTTTAACTTCGGAGTTCTAATGGGATCCGGTGCATTAGTGCTGGTATGAACGCACCCATCAAGGGAAGCGCACTCAATCGTTAAGAGCCTGCCCCCACAACATCCCCAATGGCTTCTCGGGACCGAGAAACGCCATCTCAGGAAGATCGGAGTCCGAGACACCGCCCAAACCCCTTTCCCAACTCTGGGACGGCCAAATTTCCAACCCGCAGCACGAATCAACTACGAAAGGCACAGGGGGTGCAACACAGGGACTTCCCAGGAGGCCACCCGTCCAGGTACTACTCTCTCCCAAGCGCGTTTAACTTCGAGGCTCAGACAGGATCCGATTCGCAGGTGCCGATTTTCGCCCTCAAAGTTGTTGCGTATCCAGAGCTTAACTTCGAACGTTCATAACTTTTTGAGCGCGTGGAACCGCGTGTGCTATAATCAGTCGACGGAAAGCTCTTTTTGAGCTCTATTAGGCTGTCAATTGAGCTTCGCTCCCTTGACCCCATTCTTCGGGGTCAAATTCCACCGTTTCAGTTAGTTTTGGTCCTCTTCGAAGTAATGGTTTCCTCTACGCCAGTATTTTCTGATTCAATTCTCGTCGACTTCGTCATTTTTGCGAGCTTTTCAATGCCCTTTAGACCCTTCCGCACCGGGGGACGAACAGTTGTGTTTGCCGTCCCGGGATCGAAAATGGGCTTCTCGTGACTCTCGGAGTCCGACAGGCCGCAGAGACCCGTCTCCCCAGTCCGTAGTGGCCGTGTTTTCCCGCCGCAGGAGGCAAAAAACTACGAAAAATAGAGGGGTGCAACACGAGGACTTCCCAGGAGGTCACCCATCCTAGTACTACTCTCGTCCAAGCACGTTTAACTTCAGAGTTCTGATGGGATCCGGTGCATTAGTCCTGGTATGAACGCACCCATTAAGGGATGCGCACTCAATAGTTAAGAGCCTGCCCCCACAACATCGCCAATGGCTTCTTGGGACCGAGAACCGCCTTCTCGGGATGATCGGAGTCCGAGACACCGCCCAAACCCCTTTCCCAACTCTGAGACGGCCAAATTTCTAACCCGCAGCTCGCATCATCTACGAATGGCGCAGGGGTGCAACACGGGGACTTCCCAGGAGGCCACCCGTCCAGGTACTACTCTCTCCCAAGCGCGTTTAACTTCGAGGCTCAGACGGGATCCGATTCGCTGGTGCCGGTCTTTGCCCTCAAAGCTATCGCGTATTCAGAGCTTAACTTCGAACGTTCATAACTTTTTGGGAGCGTGGAACCGCGTGCGCCGTAACCAGTCGACGGAAAGCTCTTTCTGAGCTCTATTAGGCTGTCAATTGATCTTTGCTCCATTGACCCCATTCTTCGGGGTCAAATTCCACTGTTTTAGTTAGTTTTGGTCCTCTTCGAAGTAATGGTTTCCTCTACGCCAGTATTTTCTGATTCAATTTTCGTCGACTTCGTCATTTTTACGCGTTTTTCAATGCCCTTTAGACCCTTCCGCGACGGGGGACGAACAGTTGTGTTTGCCGTCCCGGTATCGAAAATGGGCTTCTCGCGACCCTCGGAGTCCGACAGGCCGCAGAGACCCGTCTCCCCAGTCCGTAATGGCCGCGTTTTCCCGCCGCAGCAGGCAAAAAAGTACAAAACACGAGGACTTCCCAGGAGGTCACCCATCCTAGTACTACTCTCGCCCAAGCACGTTTAACTTCGGAGTTCTGATGGGATCCGGTGCATTAGTGCTGGTATGAACGCACCCATCAAGGGAAGCGCACTCAATCGTTAAGAGCCTGCCCCCACAACATCCCCAATGGCTTCTCGGGACCGAGAAACGCCATCTCAGGAAGATCGGAGTCCGAGACACCGCCCAAACCCCTTTCCCAACTCTGAGACGGCCAAATTTCTAACCCGCAGCTCGAATCAACTACGAATGGCGCAGGGGTGCAACACGGGGACTTCCCAGGAGGCCACCCGTCCAGGTACTACTCTCTCCCAAAGGCGTTTAACTTCGAGGGTCAGACGGGATCCGATTCGCTGGTGCCGGTCTTTGCCCTCAAAGCTGTCGCGTATCCAGAGCTTAACTTCGAACGTTCATAACATTTTGTGCGCGTGGAACCGCGTGCGCCGTAACCAGTCGACGGAAAGCTCTTTTTGAACTCTATTAGGCTGTCAATTCTCCATTGACCTCATTCTTCGGGGTCAAATTCCACCGTTTCAGTTAGTTTTGGTCCTCTTCGAAGTAATGGTTTCCTCTACGCCACTATTTTCTGATTCAATTCTCGTCGACGTTGTCATTTTTGCGCGCTTTTCAATGCCCTTTAGACCCTTCCGCGCTGGGGGACGAACAGTTGTGTTTGCCGTCCCGGGATCGAAAATGGGCTTCTCGCGACCTTCGTAGTCAGACAGGCAGCAGAGACCCGTCTCCCCAGTCCGTAATGGCCGTGTTTTCCCGCCGCAGCAGGCAAAAAAGTACGAAAAATAGAGGGTTGCAACACGAGGACTTCCCAGGAGGTCACCCATCCTAGTACAACTCTCGCCCAAGCACGTTTAACTTCGGAGTTCTGATTGGATCCGGTGCATTAGTGCTGGAATGAACGCACCCATAAAGGGATGCGCACTCAATCGTTAAGAGCCTGCCCCCGCATTATCGCCAATGGCTTCTCGGGACCGAGAACCGCCTTCTCGGGATGATCGGAGTCCGAGACACCGCCCAAACCCCTTTCCCAACTCTGAGACGGCCAAATTTCCAACCCGCAGCACGAATCAACTACGAATGGTGTAGGGGTGCAACACGGAGACTTCCCAGGAGGCCACCCGTCCAGGTACTACTCTCTCCCAAGCGCGTTTAACTTCGAGGCTCAGACGGGATCCGATTCGCAGGTGCCGGTTTTCGCCCTCAAAGCTGTTGCGTATCTAGAGCTTAACTTCGAACGTTCATAACTTTTTGAGCGCGTGGAACCGTGTGTGCTATAACGAGTCGACGGAAAGCTCTTTTTGAGCTCTATTAGGCTGTCAATCGAGCTCCGCTCCATTGACCCCATTCTTTGGGGTCAAATTCCACCGTTTCAGTTAGTTTTGGTCCTCTTCGAAGTAATGGTTTCCTCTACGCCAGTATTTTCTGATTCAATTTTCGTCGACTTCGTCATTTTTACGAGCTTTTTAATGCCCTTTAGACCCTTCCGCCCCGGGGGACGAACAGTTGCGATTGCCGTCCCGGGATTGAAAATGCGCTTCTCGCGACCCTCGGAGTCCGACAGGACGCAGAGACCCGTCTCCCCAATCCGTAATGGCCGTGTTTTCCCGTCGCAACAGGCAAAAAAGTACGAAAAATAGAGGGGTGCAACACGAGGACTTCCCAGGAGGTCACCCATCCTAGTACTAATCTCGCCCAAGCACGTTTAACTTCGGAGTTCTGATGGGATCCGGTGCATTAGTGCTGGTATGAACGCACCCATGAAGTGATGCGCACTCAATCGTTAAGAGCCTGCCCCCACAACATCGCCAATGGCTTCTTGGGACCGAGAACCGCCTTCTCGGGATGATCGGAGTCCGAGACACCGCCCAAACCCCTTTCCCAACTCTGAGACGGCCAAATTTCTAACCCGCAGCTCAAATCAACTACGAATGGCGCAGGGGTGCAACACGGGGACTTCCCAGGAGGCCACCCGTCCAGGTACTACTCTCTCCCAAAGGCGTTTAACTTCGAGGGTCAGACGGGATCCGATTCGCTGGTGCCGGTCTTTGCCCTCAAAGCTGTCGCGTATCCAGAGCTTAACTTCGAACGTTCATAGCTTTTTGTGAGCGTGGAACCGCGTGCGCCATAACCAGTCGACGAAAAGCTCTTTTTGAGCTCTATTAGGTTGTCAATTGAGCTTCGCTCCATTGACCCCATTCTTCGGGGTGAAATTCCACTGTTTCAGTTAGTTTTAGTCCTCTTCGAAGTAATGGTTTCCTCTACGCCAGTATTTTCTGATTCAATTCTCGTCCACTTAGTCATTTTTGCGCGCTTTTCAATGCCCTTTAGACCCTTCCGCGCCAGGGGACGAACAGTTGTGTTTGCTGTCCCAGGATCGAAAATGGGCTTCTCGCGACTCTTGGAGTCCGACAGGCCGCAGAGACCCGTCATTTTTGCGCGCTTTTCAATGCCCTTTAGACCCTTCTGCAACGGGGGACGAACAGTTGTGTTTGCCGTCCGGGGATCGAAAATGCGCTTCTCGCGACCCTCGGAGTCTGACAGGCCGCAGAGACCCGTATCCCCAGTCCGTAATGGCCGTGTTTTCCCGCCGCAGCAGGCAAAAAAGTACGAAAAATTGAGGGGTGCAACACGAGGACTTTCCAGGAGGTCACCCATCCTAGTACTACTCTCGCCCAAGCACGTTTAACTTCGGAGTTCTAATGGGATCCGGTGCATTAGTTCTGGTATGATCACACCCATGAAGTGATGCGCACTCAATCGTTAAGAGCCTGCCCCCACAACATCGCCAATGGCTTCTCCGGACCGAGAACCGCCTTCTCGGGATGATCGGAGTCCGAGACACCGCCCAAACCCCTTTCCCAACTCTGAGACGGCCAAATTTCCAACCCGCAGCTCGAATCAACTACGAATGGCGCAGGGGTGCAACACGGGGACTTCCCAGGAGGCCACCCGTCCAGGTACTACTCTCTCCCAAAGGCGTTTAACTTCGAGGGTCAGACGGGATCCGATTCGCTGGTGCCGGTCTTTGCCCTCAAAGCTGTCGCGTATCCAGAGCTTAACTTCGAACGTTCATAACATTTTGTGCGCGTGGAACCGCGTGCGCCGTAACCAGTCGACGGAAAGCTCTTTTTGAACTCTATTAGGCTGTCAATTCTCCATTGACCTCATTCTTCTGGGTCAAATTCCACCGTTTCAGTTAGTTTTGGTCCTCTTCGAAGTAATGGTTTCCTCTACGCCACTATTTTCTGATTCAATTCTCGTCGACGTTGTCATTTTTGCGCGCTTTTCAATGCCCTTTAGACCCTTCCGCGCTGGGGGACGAACAGTTGTGTTTGCCGTCCCGGGATCGAAAATGGGCTTCTCGCGACCTTCGTAGTCTGACAGGCAGCAGAGACCCGTCTCCCCAGTCCGTAATGGCCGTGTTTTCCCGCCGCAGCAGGCAAAAAAGTACGAAAAATAGAGGGTTGCAACACGAGGACTTCCCAGGAGGTCACCCATCCTAGTACTACTCTCGCCCAAGCACGTTTAACTTCGGAGTTCTGATTGGATCCGGTGCATTAGTGCTAGAATGAACGCACCCATTAAGGGATGCGCACTCAATCGTTAAGAGCCTGCCCCCGCATTATCGCCAATGGCTTCTCGGGACCGAGAACCGCCTTCTCGGGATGATCGGAGTCCGAGACACCGCCCAAACCCCTTTCCCAACTCTGAGACGGCCAAATTTCCAACCCGCAGCACGAATCAACTACGAATGGTGTAGGGGTGCAACACGGAGACTTCCCAGGAGGCCACCCGTCTAGGTACTACTCTCTCCCAAGCGCGTTTAACTTCGAGGCTCAGACGGGATCCGATTCGCAGGTGCCGGTTTTCGCCCTCAAAGCTGTTGCGTATCTAGAGCTTAACTTCGAACGTTCATAACTTTTTAAGCGCGTGGAACCGTGTGTGCTATAACGAGTCGACGGAAAGCTCTTTTTGAGCTCTATTAGGCTGTCAATCGAGCTCCGCTCCATTGACCCCATACTTTGGGGTCAAATTCCACCGTTTCAGTTAGTTTTGGTGCTCTTCGAAGTAATGGTTTCCTCTACGCCAGTATTTGCTGATTCAATTCTCGTCGACTTTGTCATTTTTGCGCGCTTTTCAATGCCCTTTAAACCCTTCTGCAACAGGGGACGAACAGTTGTGATTGCCGTCCCGGGATCAAAAATGCGCTTCACGCGACCCTCGGAGTCCGACAGGCCGCAGAGACCCATCTCCCCAATCCGTAATGGCCGTGTTTTCCCGCCGCAGCAGGCAAAAAACTACGAAAAATAGAGGGGTGCAACACGAGGACTTCCCAGGAGGTCACCCATCCTAGTACTACTCTCGCCCAAGCACGTTTAACTTCAGAGTTCTGATGGGATCCGGTGCATTAGTCCTGGTATGAACGCACCCATTAAGGGATGCGCACTCAATAGTTAAGAGCCTGCCCCCACAACATCGCCAATGGCTTCTTGGGACCGAGAACCGCCTTCTCGGGATGATCGGAGTCCGAGACACCGTCCAAACCCGTTTCCCAACTCTGAGACGGCCAAATTTCTAACCCGCAGCTCGCATCAACTACGAATGGCGCAGGGGTGCAACACGGGGACTTCCCAGGAGGCCACCCGTCCAGGTACTACTCTCTCCCAAGCGCGTTTAACTTCGAGGCTCAGACGGGATCCGATTCGCTGGTGCCGGTCTTTGCCCTCAAAGCTATCGCGTATCCAGAGCTTAACTTCGAACATTCATAACTTTTTGGGTGCGTGGAACCGCGTGCGCTGTAACTAGTCGACGGAAAGCTCCTTCTGAGCTCTATTAGGCTGTCAATTGATCTTTGCTCCATTGACCCCATTCTTCGGGGTCAAATTCCACTGTTTAAGTTAGTTTTGGTCCTCTTCGAAGTAATGGTTTCCTCTACGCCAGTATTTTCTGATTCAATTTTCGTCGACTTCGTCATTTTTGCGCGCTTTTCAATGCCCTTAAGACCCTTTCGCGCCGGGGGACGAACAGTTGTGTTTGCCGTCCCGGGATCGAAAATGGGCTTCTCGCGACGCTCGGAGTCCGACAGGCCGCAGAGACCCGTCTCCCCAGTCCGTAATGGCCGCGTTTTCCCGCCGCAGCAGGCAAAAAAGTACGAAAAATAGAGGGGTGCAACACGAGGACTTCGCAGGAGGTCACCCATCCTAGTACTACTCTCGCCCAAGCACGTTTAACTTCGGAGTTCTGATGGGATCCGGTGCATTAGTGCTGGTATGATCGCACCAATCAAGGGATGCGCACTCAATCGTTAAGAGCCTGCCCCCACAACATCGCCAATGGCTTCTCGGGACCGAGAACCGCCTTCTCGGGATGATCGAAGTCCGAGACACCGCCCAAACCCCTTTCCCAACTTTGAGACGGCCAAATTTCCAACCCGCAGCTCGAATCAACTACGAATGGCGCAGGGGTGCAACATAGGGACTTCCCATGAGGCCACCCGTCCAGGTACTACTCTCTCCCAAGCGCGTTTAACTTCGAGGCTCAGACGGGATCCGATTCGCTGGTGCCGGTCTTTGCCCTCAAAGCTGTCGCGTATCCAGAGCTTAACTTCGAACGTTCATAACTTTTTGCGAGCGTGGAACCGCGTGCGCCGTAACCAGTCGACGGAAAGCTCTTTTTGAGCTCTATTAGGCTGTCAATTGAGCTTCGCTCCATTGACCCCATTTTTCGAGGTCAAATTCCACTGTTTCAGTTAGTTTTAGTCCTCTTCGAAGTAATGGTTTCCTCTACGCCAGTATTTTCTGATTCAATTCTCGTCGACTTCGTCATTTTTGCGCGCTTTTCAATGCCCTTTAGACCCTTCTGCAACGGGGGACGAACAGTTGTGTTTGCCGTCCGGGGATCGAAAATTCGCTTCTCGCGACCCTCGGAGTCCCACAGGCCGCAGAGACCGTCTCCCCAGTCCGTAATGGCCATGTTTTTCCCGCCGCAGCAGGCAAAAAACTACGAAAAATAGAGGGGTGCAACACGAGGACTTCTCAGGAGGTCACCCATCCTAGTACTACTCTCCCCCAAGCACGTTTAACTTCGGAGTTCTGATTGGATCCGGTGCATTAGTGCTGGTATGAACGCACCCATTAGGGGACGCGCACTCAATCGTTAAGAGCCTGCCCCCACTTTATCGCCGATGGCTTCTCGGGACCGAGAACCGCCTTCTCGGGAAGATCGGAGTCCGAGACACCGCCCAAACCCCTTTCCCAACTCTGAGACGGCCAAATTTCCAACCCACAGCACGAATCAACTACGAATGGCGCAGGGGTGCAACACGGGGACTTCCCAGGAGGCCACCCGTCCAGGTACTACTCTCTCCCAAGCGCGTTTAACTTCGAGGCTCAGACGGGATCCGATTCGCAGGTGCCGATTTTCGCCCTCAAAGCTGTCGCGTATCCAGAGCTTAACTTCGAACGTTCATAACTTTTTGAGCGCGTGGAACCGCGTGTGCTATAATCAGTCGACGGAAAGCTCTTTTTGAGGTCTATTAGGCTGTCAATTGAGCTTCGCTCCATTGACCCCATTCTTCGGGGTCAAATTCCACCGTTTCAGTTAGTTTTGGTCCTCTTCGAAGTAATGGTTTCCTCTACGCCAGTATTTTCTAATTCAATTCTCGTCAACTTCGTCATTTTTGCGAGCTTTTCAATGCCCTTTAGACCCTTCCGCGACGGGGGACGAACAGTTGTGTTTGCCGTCCCGGGATCGAAAATGGGCTTCTCGCGACCGTCGGAGTCCGACAGGCCGCAGAGACCCGTCTCCCCAATCCGTAATGGCCGCGTTTTCCCGCTGCAGCAGGCAAAAAAGTACAAAACACGAGGACTTCCCAGGAGGTCACCCATCCTAGTACTACTCTCGCCCAAGCACGTTTAACTTCGGAGTTCTGATGGGATCCGGTGCATTAGTGCTGGTATGAACGCACCCATCAAGGGAAGCGCACTCAATCGTTAAGAGCCTGCCCCCACAACATCCCCAATGGCTTCTCGGGACCGAGAAACGCCATCTCAGGAAGATCGGAGTCCGAGACACCGCCCAAACCCCTTTCCCAACTCTGGGACGGCCAAATTTCCAACCCGCAGCACGAATCAACTACGAAAGGCACAGGGGGTGCAACACAGGGACTTCCCAGGAGGCCACCCGTCCAGGTACTACTCTCTCCCAAGCGCGTTTAACTTCGAGGCTCAGACAGGATCCGATTCGCAGGTGCCGATTTTCGCCCTCAAAGTTGTTGCGTATCCAGAGCTTAACTTCGAACGTTCATAACTTTTTGAGCGCGTGGAACCGCGTGTGCTATAATCAGTCGACGGAAAGCTCTTTTTGAGCTCTATTAGGCTGTCAATTGAGCTTCGCTCCCTTGACCCCATTCTTCGGGGTCAAATTCCACCGTTTCAGTTAGTTTTGGTCCTCTTCGAAGTAATGGTTTCCTCTACGCCAGTATTTTCTGATTCAATTCTCGGCGACTTCGTCATTTTTGCGAGCTTTTCAATGCCCTTTAGACCCTTCCGCACCGGGGGACGAACAGTTGTGTTTGCCGTCCCGGGATCGAAAATGGGCTTCTCGTGACTCTCGGAGTCCGACAGGCCGCAGAGACCCGTCTCCCCAGTCCGTAGTGGCCGTGTTTTCCCGCCGCAGGAGGCAAAAAATTACGAAAAATAGAGGGGTGCAACACGAGGACTTCCCAGGAGGTCACCCATCCTAGTACTACTCTCGTCCAAGCACGTTTAACTTCAGAGTTCTGATGGGATCCGGTGCATTAGTCCTGGTATGAACGCACCCATTAAGGGATGCGCACTCAATAGTTAAGAGCCTGCCCCCACAACATCGCCAATGGCTTCTTGGGACCGAGAACCGCCTTCTCGGGATGATCGGAGTCCGAGACACCGCCCAAACCCCTTTCCCAACTCTGAGACGGCCAAATTTCTAACCCGCAGCTCGCATCAACTACGAATGGCGCAGGGGTGCAACACGGGGACTTCCCAGGAGGCCACCCGTCCAGGTACTACTCTCTCCCAAGCGCGTTTAACTTCGAGGCTCAGACGGGATCCGATTCGCTGGTGCCGGTCTTTGCCCTCAAAGCTATCGCGTATTCAGAGCTTAACTTCGAACGTTCATAACTTTTTGGAAGCGTGGAACCGCGTGCGCCGTAACCAGTCGACGGAAAGCTCTTTCTGAGCTCTATTAGGCTGTCAATTGATCTTTGCTCCATTGACCCCATTCTTCGGGGTCAAATTCCACTGTTTTAGTTAGTTTTGGTCCTCTTCGAAGTAATGGTTTCCTCTACGCCAGTATTTTCTGATTCAATTTTCGTCGACTTCGTCATTTTTACGCGTTTTTCAATGCCCTTTAGACGCTTCCGCGACGGGGGACGAACAGTTTTGTTTGCCGTCCCGGTATCGAAAATGGGCTTCTCGCGACCCTCGGAGTCCGACAGGCCGCAGAGACCCGTCTCCCCAGTCCGTAATGGCCGCGTTTTCCCGCCGCAGCAGGCAAAAAAGTACAAAACACGAGGACTTCCCAGGAGGTCACCCATCCTAGTACTACTCTCGCCCAAGCACGTTTAACTTCGGAGTTCTGATGGGATCCGGTGCATTAGTGCTGGTATGAACGCACCCATCAAGGGAAGCGCACTCAATCGTTAAGAGCCTGCCCCCACAACATCCCCAATGGCTTCTCGGGACCGAGAAACGCCATCTCAGGAAGATCGGAGTCCGAGACACCGCCCAAACCCCTTTCCCAACTCTGAGACGGCCAAATTTCTAACCCGCAGCTCGAATCAACTACGAATGGCGCAGGGGTGCAACACGGGGACTTCCCAGGAGGCCACCCGTCCAGGTACTACTCTCTCCCAAAGGCGTTTAACTTCGAGGGTCAGACGGGATCCGATTCGCTGGTGCCGGTCTTTGCCCTCAAAGCTGTCGCGTATCCAGAGCTTAACTTCGAACGTTCATAACATTTTGTGCGCGTGGAACCGCGTGCGCCGTAACCAGTCGACGGAAAGCTCTTTTTGAACTCTATTAGGCTGTCAATTCTCCATTGACCTCATTCTTCGGGGTCAAATTCCACCGTTTCAGTTAGTTTTGGTCCTCTTCGAAGTAATGGTTTCCTCTACGCCACTATTTTCTGATTCAATTCTCGTCGACGTTGTCATTTTTGCGCGCTTTTCAATGCCCTTTAGACCCTTCCGCGCTGGGGGACGAACAGTTGTGTTTGCCGTCCCGGGATCGAAAATGGGCTTCTCGCGACCTTCGTAGTCTGACAGGCAGCAGAGACCCGTCTCCCCAGTCCGTAATGGCCGTGTTTTCCCGCCGCAGCAGGCAAAAAAGTACGAAAAATAGAGGGTTGCAACACGAGGACTTCCCAGGAGGTCACCCATCCTAGTACAACTCTCGCCCAAGCACGTTTAACTTCGGAGTTCTGATTGGATCCGGTGCATTAGTGCTGGAATGAACGCACCCATAAAGGGATGCGCACTCAATCGTTAAGAGCCTGCCCCCGCATTATCGCCAATGGCTTCTCGGGACCGAGAACCGCCTTCTCGGGATGATCGGAGTCCGAGACACCGCCCAAACCCCTTTCCCAACTCTGAGACGGCCAAATTTCCAACCCGCAGCACGAATCAACTACGAATGGTGTAGGGGTGCAACACGGAGACTTCCCAGGAGGCCACCCGTCTAGGTACTACTCTCTCCCAAGCGCGTTTAACTTCGAGGCTCAGACGGGATCCGATTCGCAGGTGCCGGTTTTCGCCCTCAAAGCTGTTGCGTATCTAGAGCTTAACTTCGAACGTTCATAACTTTTTGAGCGCGTGGAACCGTGTGTGCTATAACGAGTCGACGGAAAGCTCTTTTTGAGCTCTATTAGGCTGTCAATCGAGCTCCGCTCCATTGACCCCATACTTTGGGGTCAAATTCCACCGTTTCAGTTAGTTTTGGTGCTCTTCGAAGTAATGGTTTCCTCTACGCCAGTATTTGCTGATTCAATTCTCGTCGACTTTGTCATTTTTGCGCGCTTTTCAATGCCCTTTAAACCCTTCTGCAACAGGGGACGAACAGTTGTGATTGCCGTCCCGGGATCAAAAATGCGCTTCACGCGACCCTCGGAGTCCGACAGGCCGCAGAGACCCATCTCCCCAATCCGTAATGGCCGTGTTTTCCCGCCGCAGCAGGCAAAAAAGTACGAAAAATAGAGGGGTGCAACACGAGGACTTTCCAGGAGGTCACCCATCCTAGTACTACTCTCGCCCAAGCACGTTTAACTTCGGAGTTCTGATGGGATCCGATGCATTAGTGCTGGTATGAACGCACCCATGAAGTGATGCGCACTCAATCGTTAAGAGCCTGCCCCCACAACATCGCCAATGGCTTCTTGGGACCGAGAACCGCCTTCTCGGGATGATCGGAGTCCGAGACACCACCCAAACCCCTTTCCCAACTCTGAGACGGCCAAATTTCTAACCCGCAGCTCAAATCAACTACGAACGGCGCAGGGGTGCAACACGGGGACTTCCCAGGAGGCCACCCGTCCAGGTACTACTCTCTCCCAAAGGCGTTTAACTTCGAGGGTCAGACGGGATCCGATTCGCTGGTGCCGGTCTTTGCCCTCAAAGCTGTCGCGTATCCAGAGCTTAACTTCGAACGTTCATAGCTTTTTGTGAGCGTGGAACCGCGTGCGCCGTAACCAGTCGACGAAAAGCTATTTTTGAGCACTATTAGGTTGTCAATTGAGCTTCGCTCCATTGACCCCATTCTTCGGGGTCAAATTCCACTGTTTCAGTTAGTTTTAGTCCTCTTCGAAGTAATGGTTTCCTCTACGCCAGTATTTTCTGATTCAATTGTCGTCGACTTCGTCATTTTTGCGCGCTTTTCAATGCCCTTTAGACCCTTCTGCAACGGGGGACGAACAGTTGTGTTTGCCGTCCGGGGATCGAAAATGCGCTTCTCGCGACCCTCGGAGTCTGACAGGCCGCAGAGACCCGTCTCCCCAGTCCGTAATGGCCGTGTTTTCCCGCCGCAGCAGGCAAAAAAGTACGAACAATAGAGGGGTGCAACACGAGGACTTCCCAGGAGGTCACCCATCCTAGTACTACTCTCGCCCAAGCACGTTTAACTTCGGAGTTCTAATGGGATCCGGTGCATTAGTTCTGGTATGATCACACCCATGAAGTGATGCGCACTCAATCGTTAAGAGCCTGCCCCCACAACATCGCCAATGGCTTCTCGGGACCGAGAACCGCCTTCTCGGGATGATCGGAGTCCGAGACACCGCCCAAACCCCTTTCCCAACTCTGAGACGGCCAAATTTCCAACCCGCAGCTCGAATCAACTACGAATGGCGCACGGGTGCAACACGGGGACTTCCCAGGAGGCCACCCGTCCAGGTACTACTCTCTCCCAAGCGCGTTTAACTTCGAGGCTCAGACGGGATCCGATTCGCTGGTGCCGGGCTTTGCCCTCAAAGCTGTCGTGTATCCAGATCTTAACTTCGAACGTTCATAACTTTTTGTGCGCGTGGAACCGCGTGCGCCGTAACCAGTCGACGGAAAGCACTTTTTGAGCTCTATTAGGCTGTCAATCGAGCTCCGCTCCATTGACCCCATTCTTTGGGGTCAAATTCCACCGTTTCAGTTAGTTTTGGTCCTCTTCGAAGTAATGGTTTCCTCTACGCCAGTATTTCCTGATTCAATTCTTGACGACTTTGTCATTTTTGCGCGCTTTTCAATGCCCTTTAGACCCTTCTGCAACGAGGGACGAACAGTTGTGTTTGCCGTCCCGGGATCGAAAATGCGCTTCTCGCGACCCTCGGAGTCCGACAGGCCGCAGAGACCCGTCTCCCCAGTCCGTAATGGCCGTGTTTTCCCGCCGCAGCAGGCAAAAAGGTACGAAAAATAGAGGGGTGCAACACGAGGACTTCCCAGGAGGTCACCCATCCTAGTACTACTCTCGCCCAAGCACGTTTAACTTTGGAGTTCTGATAGGATCCGGTGCATTAGTGCTGGTATGATCGCACCCATGAAGTGATGCACACTCAATCGTTAAGAGCCTACCCCCACAACATCGCCAATGGCTTCTCGGGACCGAGAACCGCCTTCTCGGGATGATCGGAGTCCGAGACACTGCCCAAACCCCTTTCCCAACTCTGAGACGGCCAAATTTCCAATCCGCAGCTCGAATCAACAACGAATGGCGCAGGGGTGCAACACGGGGACTTCCCAGGAGGACACCCGTCCAGATACTACTCTCTCCCAAAGGCGTTTAACTTCGAGGGTCAGACGGGATCCGATTCGCTGGTGCCGGTCTTTGCCCTCAAAGCTGTCGCGTATCCAGAGCTTAACTTCGAACGTTCATAACTTTTTGTGAGCGTGGAACCGCGTGCGCCGTAACCAGTCGACGGAAAGCTCTTTTTGAGCTCTCTTAGGCTGTCAATTGAGCTTCGCTCCATTGACCCCATTCTTCGGGGTCAAATTCCACTGTTTCAGTTAGTTTTAGTCCTCTTCGAAGTAATGGTTTCCTCTACGCCAGTATTTTCTGATTCAATTCTCGTCGACTTCGTCATTTTTACGAGCTTTTTAATGCCCTTTAGACCCTTCCGCCCCGGGGGACGAACAGTTGCGATTGCCGTCCCGGGATTGAAAATGCGCTTCTCGCGAACCTCGGAGTCCGACAGGACGCAGAGACCCGTCTCCCCAATCCGTAATGGCCGTGTTTTCCCGTCGCAACAGGCAAAAAAGTACGAAAAATAGAGGGTTGCGACACGAGGACTTCCCAGGAGGTCACCCATCCTAGTACTACTCTCGCCCAAGCACGTTTAACTTCGGAGTTCTGATGGGATCCGGTGCATTAGTGCTGGTATGAACGCACCCATGAAGTGATGCGCACTCAATCGTTAAGAGCCTGCCCCCACAACATCGCCAATGGCTTCTTGGGACCGAGAACCGCCTTCTCGGGATGATCGGAGTCCGAGACACCGCCCAAACCCCTTTCCCAACTCTGAGACGGCCAAATTTCTAACCCGCAGCTCAAATCAACTACGAATGGCGCAGGGGTGCAACACGGGGACTTCCCAGGAGGCGACCCGTCCAGGTACTACTCTCTCCCAAAGGCGTTTAACTTCGAGGGTCAGACGGGATCCGATTCACTGGTGCCGGTCTTTGCCCTCAAAGCTGTCGCGTATCCAGAGCTTAACTTCGAACGTTCATAAATTTTTGTGAGCGTGGAACCGCGTGCGCCGTAACCAGTCGACGGAAAGCACTTTTTGAGCTCTCTTAGGCTGTCAATTGAGCTTCGCTCCATTGACCCCATTCTTCGGGGTCAAATTCCACTATTTCAGTTAGTTTTAGTCCTCTTCGAAGTAATGGTTTCCTCTACGCCAGAATTTTCTGATTCAATTCTCGTCCACTTCGTCATTTTTGCGCGCTTTTCAATGCCCTTTAGACCCTTTCGCGCCAGGGGACGAACAGTTGTGTTTGCTGTCCCGGGATCGAAAATGGGCTTCTCGCGTCTCTCGGAGTCCGACAGGCCGCAGAGACCCGTCTCCCCAATCCGTAATGGCCGTGTTTTCCCGCCGCAGCAGGCAAAAAAGTACGAAAAATAGAGGGGTGTAACACGAGGACTTCCCAGGAGGTCACCCATCCTAGTACTACTCTCGCCCAAGCACGTTTAACTTCGGAGTTCTGATGGGATCCGGTGCATTAGTGCTGGTAGGATCGCACCAATCAAGGCATGCGCACTCAATCGTTAAGAGCCTGCCCCCACAACATCGTCAATGTCTTCTCGGGACCGAGAACCGCCTTCTCGGGATGATCGGAGTCCGAGACACCGCCCAAACCCCTTTCCCAACTCTGAGACGGCCAAATTTCCAACCCGTAGCTCAAATCAACTACGAATGGCGCAGGGGTGCAACACAGGGACTTCCCAGGAGGCCACCCGTCCAGGTACTACTCTCTCCGAAGCGCGTTTAACTTCGAGGCTCAGACGGGATCCGATTCGCTGGTGCCGGTTTTCGCCTTCAAAGCTGTCGCGTATCCAGAGCTTAACTTCGAACGTTCATAACTTTTTGTGCTCGTGGAACCGCGTGCGCCGTAACCAGTCGACGGGAAGCTCTTTTTGAGCTCTATTAGGCTGTCAATTCTCCATTGACCTCATTCTTCGGGGTCAAATTCCACCGTTTCAGTTAGTTTTGGTCCTCTTCGAAGTAATGGTTTCCTCTACGCCAATATTTTCTGATTCAATTCCCGTCGACTTTGTCATTTTTGCGCGCTTTTCAATGCCCTTTAGACCCTTCCGCGCCGGGGGACGAACAGCTGTGTTTGCCGTCCCGGGATCGAAAATGGGCTTCTCGCGACCCTCGGAGTCCGACAGGCACCAGAGACCCGTCTCCCCAGTCCGTAATGGCCCTGTTTTCCCGCCGCAGCAGGTAAAAAATTACGAAAAATAGAGGGGTGCAACACGAGGACTTCCCAGGAGGTCACCCATCCTAGTACTACTCTCGCCCAAGCACGTTTAACTTCGAAGTTCTGATTGGATCCGGTGCATTAGTGCTGGTATGAAAGCACCCATTAAGGGATGCGCCCTCAATCGTTAAGAGCCTGCCCCGACAACATCGCCAATGGCTTCTCGGGACTGAAAACCGCCTTCTCGGGATGATCGGAGTCCGAGACACTGCCCAAACCCCTTTCCCAACTCTGAGACGGCCAAATTTCCAACCAGCAGCACGAATCAACTACGAATGGCGCAGGGGTGCAACACGGGGACTTCCCAGGAGGCCACCCGTCCAGGTACTACTCTCTCCCCAGCGCGTTTAACTTTGAGGCTCAGACGGGATCCGATTCGCAGGTGCCAGTTTTCGCCCTCAAAGCTGTCGCGTATCCAGAGCTTAACTCCGAACGTTCATAACTTTTTGTGCGCGTGGAACCGCGTGCGCCGTAACCAGTGGACGGAAAGCTCTTTTTGAGCTCTATTAGGCTGTCAATTGAGCTTCGCTCCTTTGACCCCATTCTTTGGGATCAAATTCCACTGTTTCAGTTAGTTTTGGTCCTCTTCGAAGTAATGGTTTCCTCTACGCCAGTATTTTCTGATTCAATTCTCGTCCACTTAGTCATTTTTGCGCGCTTTTCAATGCCCTTTAGACCCTTCCGCGCCAGGGGACGAACAGTTGTGTTTGCTGTCCCAGGATCAAAAATGGGCTTCTCGCGACTCTTGGAGTCCGACAGGCCGCAGAGACCCGTCTCCCCAATCCGTAATGGCCATGTTTTCCCGCCGCAGCAAGCAAAAAAGTACGAAAAATAGAGGGGTGCAACACGAGGACTTCCCAGGAGGTCACCCATCCTCGTACTACTCTCGCCCAAGCACGTTTAACTTCAGAGTTCTGATGGGATCCGGTGCATTAGTGCTGGTAGGGTCGCACCAATCAAGGGATGCGCACTCAATCGTTAAGAGCCTACCCCCACAACATCGTCAACGGCTTCTCGGGACCGAGAACCGCCTTCTCGGGATGATCGGAGTCCGAGACACCGTCCAAACCCCTTTCCCAACTCTGAGACGGCCAAATTTCCAACCCGCAGCTCAAATCAACTACGAATGGCGCAGGGGTGCAACACGGGGACTTCCCAGGAGGCCACCCGTCCAGGTACTACTCTCTCCCAAGCGCGTTTAACTTCGAGGCTCAAACGGGATCCGATTCGCTGGTGCCGGTTTTCGCCTTCAAAGCTGTCGCGTATCCAGAGCTTAACTTCGAACGTTCATAACTTTTTGTGCTCGTGGAACCGCGTGCGCTGTAACCAGTCGACGGGAAGCTCTTTTTGAGCTCTATTAGGCTGTCAATTCTCCATTGACCCCATTCTTCGGGGTCAAATTCCACCGTTTCAGTTAGTTTTGGTCCTCTTCGAAGAAATGGTTTCCTCTACCCCAATATTTTCTGATTCAATTCCCGTCGACTTTGTCATTTTTGCGCGCTTTTCAATGCCCTTTAGACCCTTCCGCGCCGGGGGACGAACAGCTGTGTTTGCCGTCCCGGGATCGAAAATGGGCTTCTCGCGACCCTCGGAGTCCAACAGGCAGCAGAGACCCGTCTCCCCAGTCCGTAAAGGCCATGTTTTCCCGCCGCAGCAGGTAAAAAAGTACGAAAAATAGAGGGGTGCAACACGAGGACTTCCCAGGAGGTCACCCATCCTAATACTACTCTCGCCCAAGCACGTTTAACTTCGGAGTTCTGATGGGATCCGGTGCATTAGTGCTGTTATGAACGCACCCATCAAGGGATGCGCACTCAATCGTTAAGAGCCTGCCCCCACAACATCGCCAATGGCTTATCGGGACTGTGAACCGCCTTCTCGGGAAGATCGGAGTCCGAAACACCGCCCAAATCCCTTTCCGAACTCTGAGACGGCCAAATTTCCAACCCGCAGCACGAATCAACTACGAATGGCGCAGGGGTGCAACACGGGGACTTCCCAGGAGGCCACCCGTCTAGGTACCACTCTCTCCCAAGCGCGTTTAACTTCGAGGCTCAGACGGGATCCGATTCGCAGGTGCCGGTTTTCGCCCTCGAAGTTGTCGCGTATCCAGGGCTTAACTTCGAACGTTCGTAACTTTTTGTGCGCATGGAACCGCGTGTGCTATAACCAGTCGACGGAAAGCTCTTTTTGAGCTCTATTAGGCTGTCAATTCTCCATTGACCCCATTCTTTGGGGTCAAATTCCACCGTTTCAGTTAGTTTTGGTCCTCTTCGAAGTAATGGTTTCCTCTACGCCAGTATTTCCTGATTCAATTCTCGACGACTTTGTCATTTTTGCGCTCTTTTCAATGCCCTTTAGACTCTTCCGCGACGAGGGACGAATAGTTGTGTTTGCCGTCCCGGGATCGAAAATGGGCTTCTCCCGACCCTCGGAGTCCGACAGGCCGCAGACACCCCTCTCCCCAGTCCGTAATGGCCGTGTTTTCCCGCCGCAGCAGGCAAAAAAGTACGAAAAATAGAGGGGGGCAACACGAGGACTTCCCCGGAGGCCACCCATCCTAGTTCTACTCTCGCCCAAGCACGTTTAACTTCGGAGTTCTGATGGGATCCGGTGCATTAGTGCTGGTATGAACGCACCTATCAAGGGATGCGCACTCAATCGTTGAGAGCCTGCCCCCACAACATCGCCAATGGCTTCTCGGGACCGACAACCGCCTTCTCGGGATGATCGGAGTCCGAGACACCGCCCAAGCCCCCTTTCCCAACTCTGAGACGGCCAAATTTCCAACCCGCAGCACGAATCAACTACGAATGGCGCAGGGGTGCAACAAGGGGACTTCCCAAGAGGCCACCCGTCCAGGTACTACTCTCTTCCAAGCGCGTTTAACTTCAAAGCTCAGACGGGATCCGATTCGCAGGTGCCAGTTTTCGCCCTCAAAGCTGTCGTCCATCCAGAGCTTAACTTCGAACGTTCATAACTTTTTGTGCGCGTGGAACCGCGTGCGCCGTAACCAGTCGACGGAAAGCTCTTTTTGAGCTCTATTAGGCTGTCAATTGAGCTTCGCTGCATTGACCCCATTCTTCGGGGTCAAATTCCACCGTTTCAGTTAGTTTTGGTCCTCTTCGAAGTAATGGTTTCCTCTACGCCAGTATTTTCTGATTCAATTCTCGTCGACTTCGTCATTTTTGCGCGCTTTTCAATGCCCTTTAGACCATTCTGCGCCGAGGGACGAACAGCTGTGTTTGCCGTCCCAGGATCAAAAATGGGCTTCTCGCGACTCTCAGAGTCCGACAGGCCGCAAAGACCTGTCTCCCCAGTTCGTAATGGCCGTGTTTTCCCGCCGCAGCAGGCAAAAAAGTACGAAAAATAGAGGGGTGCAACACGAGGACTTCCCAGGAGGTCATCCATCCTAGTGCTACTCTCGCCCAAGCACGTTTAACTTCGGAGTTCTGATGGGATCCGGTGCATTAGTGCTGGTATGAACGCACCCATCAAGGGATGCGCACTCAATCGTTAAGAGCCTGCCCCCACAACATCGCCAATGGCTTCTCGGGATCGAGAACCGCCTTCTCGGGATGATCGGAGTCCGAGACACCGCCCAAATCCCTTTCCCAACTCTAAGACGGCCAAATTTCCAACCCGCAGCACGAATCAACTACGAATGGCGTAGGGGTGCAACACGGGGACTTCCCTGGAGGCCACCCGTCCAAGTACTACTCTCTCCCAAGCGCGTTTAACTTCGAGGCTCAGACGGGATCCGATTCGCAGGTGCCGATTTTCGCCCTCAAAGCTGTCGCGTATCCAGAACTTAACTTCGAACGTTCAGAACTTTTTGTGCGCGTGTAACCGCGTGCGCCGTAACCAGTCGACGGAAAGCTCTTTTTGAGCTCTATGAGGCTGTCAATTGAGCTTCGCTCCGTTGACCCCATTCTTCGGGGTCAAATTCCACCGTTTCAGTTAGTTTTGGTCCTCTTCGAAGTAATGGTTTCCTCTACGCCAGTATTTCTTGATTCAATTCTCGTCGACTTTGTCATTTTTGCGCGCTTTTCAATGCACTTTAGACCCTTCCACGCCAGGAGACGAACAGTGGCGTTTGCCGTCCCGGGATCGAAAATGGGCTTCTCGCGACCCTCGGAGTCCGACAGGCCGCAGAGACCCGTCTCCCAGTCCGTAATGGCCGTGTTTTCCCGCCGCAGCAGGCAAAAAAGTACGAAAAATGGAGGGGTGCAACACGAGGAATTCCCAAGAGGTCACCCATCCTAGTACTACTCTCGCCCAAGCACGTTTAACTTCGGAGTTCTGATGGGATCTGGTGCATTAGTGCTGGTATGAACGCACCCATCGAGGGATGCACACTCAATCTTTAAGAGCCTGCCCCCACAACATCGCCAATGGTTTCTCGGGACCGAGAACCGCCTTCTCGGGACGATCGGAGTCCAAGACACCGCCCAAACCCCTTTCCCAACTCTGAGACGGCCAAATTTCCAACCCGCAGCTCGAATCAACTACGAATGGCGCAGGGGTGCAACACGGGAACTTCCCAGGAGGCCACCCGTCCAGGTACTACTCTCTCCCAAGCGCGTTTAACTTCGAGGCTCAGACGAGATCCGATTCGCTGGTGCTGGTTTTTGCCCTCAAAGCTGTCGCGTATCCAGAGCTTAACTTTGAACGTTCATAACTTTTTGTGCGCATGGAAACGCGTGCACCGTAACCAATCGACGGAAAGCTCTTTTTGAGCTCTTTTACGCTGTCAATGGAGCTTTGCTCCATTGACCCCATTCTTCGGGGTCAAATTCCACCGTTTTAGTTAGTTTTGGTCCTCTTCGAAGTAATGGTTTCCTCTACGCCAGTATTTCCTGATTCAATTCTCGTCGACTTTGTCATTTTTGCGCGCTTTTCAATGCCCTTTAGACCCTTCCGCGCCGAGGGACGAACAGTTGTGTTTGCCGTCCCGGGATCGAAAAT
Organism: Carallia pectinifolia; assembly: GCA_037832335.1. Taxonomy (NCBI): domain Eukaryota; kingdom Viridiplantae; phylum Streptophyta; class Magnoliopsida; order Malpighiales; family Rhizophoraceae; genus Carallia; species Carallia pectinifolia. The sequence goes on from CM075443.1 coordinate 10,848,905, forward strand.
GGGCTTCTCGCGTATCTCGGAGTCCGACAGGCCGCAGAGACCCGTCTCCCCAGCCCGTAATGGCTGTGTTTTCCCGCCACAACAGGCAAAAAAGTACGAAAAATAGAGAGGTGCAACACGAGGACTTCCCAGTATGTCACCCATCCTAGTACTACTCTCGCCCAAGCACGTTTAACTTCGGAGTTCTGATGGGATCCGGTGCCTTAGTGCTGGTATGATCGCACCCATCAAGGGATGGGCACTCAATCGTTAAGAGCCTGCCCCAACAACATCGCCAATGGCTTCTCGGGACCGATAACCGCCTTCTCGGGATGATCGGCGTCCGAGACATCGCCCAAACACCTTTCCCAACTCTGAGGCGGCCAAATTTCCAACCCGCAGCTCGAATCAACTACGAATGGCGCAGGGGTGCAACACGGGGACTTCCCAGGAGGCCACCCGTCCAGGTATTACTCCCTCCCAAGCGCGTTTAACTTCGAGGCTCAGACGTGATCCAATTCGCTGGTGCCGGTCTTTGCCCTCAAAGCTGTCGCGTATCTAGAGCTTAACTTCGAACGTTCATAACTTTTTGTGCGCGTGGAACCGCGTGCGCCGTAACCAGTCGACGGAAAGCTCTTTTTGAGCTCTATTAGGCTGTCAATTGAGCTTTGCTCCATTGACCCCATTCTTCGGGGTCAAATTCCACCGTTTCAGTTAGTTTTGGTCCTCTTCGAAGTAATGGTTTCCTCTACGCCAGTATTTCCTGATTCAATTCTCGTCGACCTTGTCATTTTTGCGCGCTTTTCAATGCCCTTTAGACCCTTCCGCGCCGGGGGACGAACAGTTGTGTTTGCCGTCCCGGGATCGAAAATGGGCTTCTCGCGACCCTCGGAGTCCGACAGGCCACAGACACCCGTCTCCCAGTCCGTAATGGCCGTGTTTTCCCGCCGCAGCAGGCAAAAAAGTACCAAAAATAGAGGAGTGCAACACGAGGACTTCCCAGGAGGTCACCCATCCTAATACTACTCTCGCCCAAGCACGTTTAACTTCGGATTTCTGATGGGATTCGGTGCATTAGTGCTGGTATGAACGCACCCATCAAGGGATGCGCACTCAATCGTTAAGAGCCTGCTCCCACAACATCGCCAATGGCTTCTCGGGACCGAGAACCGCCTTCTCGGGACGATCGGAGTCCGAGACACTGCCCAAACCCCTTTCCCAACTCTGAGACGGCCAAATTTCCAACCCGCAGCTCGAATCAACTACGAATGGCGCAGGGGTGCAACACGGGGACTTGCCAGGAGGCCACTCGTCCAGGTACTACTCTCTCCCAAGCGCGTTTAACTTCGAGGCTGAGACAGGATCCGATTCGCAGGTGCCGGTTTTCGCTCTCAAAGCTGTCGCGTATCCAGACCTTAACTTCGAACGTTCATAACTTTTTGTGCGCGTGAAACCGCGTGTCCCGTAACCAGTCGACGAAAACTCTTTTTGAGCTCTATTAGGCTGTCAATTGAGCTTCGCTTCATTGACCCCATTCTTCGGGGTCAAATTCCACCGTTTCAGTTAGTTTTGGTCCTCTTTGAAGTAATGGTTTCCTCTACGACAGTCTTTTCTGATTCAATTCTTGTCGACTTCGTCATTTTTGCGCGCTTTTCAATGCCCTTTAGACCCTTCCGCGCCGGGGGACGAAAAGTTGTGTTTGCCGTCCCGGGATCGAAAATGGGCTTCTCGCGACCCTCGGAGTCCGACAGGCCGCAGAGACCCGTCTCCCCAGTCCGTAATGGCCGTGTTTCCCCGCCGCAGCAGGCAAAAAAGTTTGAAAAATACAGGGGTGCAACACGAGGACTTCCCAGGAGGTCACCCATCCTAGTACTACTCTCGCCCAAGCACGTTTAACTTCGGATTTCTGATGGGATCCGGTGCATTAGTGTTGGTATGAACGCACCCATCAAGGGATGCGCACTCAATCGTTAAGAGCCTGCCCCCACAACATTGCCAATGGCTTCTCGGGACCGAGAACCGCATTCTCGGGACGATCGGAGTCCGAGACACCGTCCAAACCCCTTTCCCAACTCTGAGACGGCCAAATTTCCAACCCGCAGCTCGAATCAACTACGAATGGCGCAGGGGTGCAACACGGGAACTTCCTAGGAGGCCACCCGTCCAGGTACTAGCAAGTGTTCAACTTGAATCTTCTAGTTAGCTTTCAACTTCTTTTTGTAATGATCTTTTGTACTTGTAATGATGTTTAAGCATGGTACATCATGCTTTGCTGCTTTTGCTTTACTTTAAATTCAAGTAATCTAGCTAAGTGGGATTAGGTAGATACTTGAAAACTTGAGTAAATTGCTGTCAAATATGGACAGTTTGTATCTCACTTTCTTGTATCACTTAAAATGCTACTCATAAATAAAATGTTATATACACGGCATTGCTATTGCTGCTATTATTAACTCTCATTGTTCTTCTTTCACTTTTTTATCCTCTACTGCCTTCCTTTCTAGTTTTTAGCAGAAACTTGTGACAGTGTAATTTTTGATCAATTAGCATGTTGTTGTTTCTGCTGATTCAACTAACACTTTTGTTTCCCCAACTCCTATTGGCTTTCGCTATAAATGTTATGTAATTCTAACTCTTAGAATCTTCCCCATCGATCAATTCGAGCCTTTTTCGAATACTGTAATCATAATTCAATGAAATTCAACGGCCAACCAGTGGTTCTGATCACCGGCTGCAGTCAAGGAGGTATTGGTCACGCCCTTGCGCGTGAGTTTGCCGCCAACAACTGTGATGGGGAATTTTCAAAATATAAAAGGTCATGTCCCCTAGTTAATTAAGTACCTTTTATATTTTGAAAATTCCCCAACAATCCCCCACCATTATCAAAATTTGAAAATATAACAATTTTAACAATTCTGATTGTCAATTGCATAAGCGGTGGTGGACTACACCTTGAAACTACTACACAGTGAAGTGTACGTTACAATGGGTCCACATATCTCTCAATATGAGATTGCCAAGCCACCATTGCTCGCGCAAAGAGCAAATCTTACAATGGGAAGAGCAGACATATTCTTCTGAGACATGAACTAGTGAAGCAGCTGCTGAAGAATGGAGTGATTTCACTTGATTTTGTAAGGTTAGAGATGAACTTGGCGGATCCTCTGACCAAGCCACTAGGCAGGAAGCTAGTGGAAGATACATCGAGGGGAATGAGACTAATGCCTACAGAGAATGGTCAAGAATGACGGTAACCCAACCTATGTGATAGGAGATCCCTTGAAGTAGGTTCATATGGGTAATAACAAGTTATTGATTGACCTTGTGAGCACTATCAAATATATGAAGTCCCTTTCCTATGCTGTAGATAATGTAACGATTCCAGTGTTTGAGGGTGAGTTTATACTCTTAATGATTTCTATAGCCCTTATGGGTGGTGTGTTACTGGGATGCACACTTGATAGAATCACCTATATGAAAGTGGAGTGGGGCTGCTCCTATGAGATTCTGGCAAAATCTCTAGAGCTTTCATGAAAATAAACCAGGCAAGCGCATGGCCTAACAGCGCTGAACCGCATTAAACAACTCGATCTTAGAGAATAAGATATGGGGACAAGTTCACTGTTATTCACCAAGAAGTAATGGTTCATAGAAATTTTATTTCACCATACTTCTGAATATCAAAACTTGTGCTACCTAATCTTTGGTTCATAGCCCAAAAGGCACCATAGATGATGTGTCATATTCTCTAGTTAACCCAGCAGAGTTTAGCCTTTTAAAATATGTGGGGGATTGTTGGAAGAATGAAGGGTATTTTAAAAGGCTTGAATCCTACATGGGAAACAGAAGCCAAGTAGTACTTAATAAAAGAGTATATAATAAGACTTGGATCCCACATAGAAAAGAAATGTTATATACCACTTGTTTATAAACTAATATGTGTCTTACACTTTTACAAAACAAAAGACCCATAAGAGGTCTTGCGCAACCCAGTCTCGGGCCCGATAGGAGCGGGCCCACAGGACCTTACGCAGTGGACTGGCCTTGGCCGGTCCACCCCTGAACCCAATATTTTTGAGACTATTCAGACTCTTCGGTCAAACTAGCCATTTTTGGCTGTTGGAAAACTAGCCGTTGCAGCAGTTACAGTCATTTAACCACCATTATTCTGTCTATTATTCACCTTTATGGTCATTATTCACTTTTATGAACCTTAAAGGATGAACCAGTATATCAGCAACTCATCCTTCTCCAAAAAGACTACTCTCTACAGATACTCTTCTTCCTGCACATTCTTTTTGCTACATTCTGCTGGGTTAATCAAGATTAGATTTGTTTCTGTTACCTCACTATTTGAAGTGCACATTAGTGGGAAGGTCTGTTGTATCATGGGAGGGTAGCCGTTGCGACCTGGTGCACTGTCTCAGCTTGAGAACGGGGGCGGAAACTATCCTTAAGGACAGTGCCTCGCACGCCTCAGACACTGTTCATATCCTTTATTTGAATATTATTTGCATCCATTTTCTGTTGATTTTACTTATATTTCCTAACACACTAACGCACTGATTGTGTTGACTGCCTTCCAAATGGAGATGCTGTTAGTATTAAGAATAGAAGGGTGAGCATACAACACCATTTCACGGGGGCCTAAAGAGCCTGGAAGTTGAGGCCCTTAGAGTGTTCAGTCAAAGATATTTGTTGTTGTTGAGAGCTATAGCACCGCTATTGTGCCAAGGCTATTGATTTCTGCTCAGTTTGTTGAGAATCAGCCTCACCATATAAGTGGGGCCCGGACGTGATGATCCTGTTAAGAATCAAATGATCATGTATCAAATAAAATTGTAGCGGAATAGATACTAAAAATTTGATTCTCAAAAGTAAATCGGTAGCTTGATTAATATAATTATAAACTAAACTAAGAGAAAGAGGTTGTTACCAACGAATCAAATCTTCTCTTTTCTTTCAGGCTTATCCGGCAGATTGTCGCAAATTACCACTGTCCAAACATCTTACTTCTAACAGTATTCACGTAGGAACTGCAAAAGACAATTCTCCTAAATTTAAACTCTTTTAGGGAGGAGAGATGAGAGAGCAAACTTAAAAAAGAGTGTTAACTTTAAACGGTCAGAAAAACTATCTGGTGTCTTATGAAATTTATTTCTTATTAGATCTGAATAATTTTTATTTATTTATTTACTTCTTTATTTTTTCGGTGGGGGGAGGTGGGTTAAAGAGATAGTTCTTCCTTTGTGATACTTGAATTGTATCATAGATTTTCTTCTCAAAGTCTCCAAGTCAGTATAATTTACAAAATATGATTTGTTCATTTTTCTTTTTCTCATCTGGGTTCACTGGTTTTTCAGATTCGATGCCATATTTTGTGTACTTGTATCAACATCATGTGAATGATGTTACACATCATAATTTAAAAGCAATAATTTACACATCATGCGATATTTGAACAATGCCACCAATTGTTCAATGTTCAAAAGCAATCTGCTTCAGCCTTCCTAATAGCCGAGACCTGATTTTATTTTTGTTGCTCCCAAAAATTTCTCTGCACGCGCTAGCGTTCTTATAATCGTCCTTCTGTTTGCTCACTTTCTACCTCACAACCCCTCTTCCCCGGTATGAATGGAATAATATGTGGACTCTTCTAAGTGAAAAAGAAAAAAATTCTTTACATAAAAATGACAATTTCAGCACAGTAGCAGGGACGGATGTAGATGGTCAACAGTATATCCATATGTAAAATTCCATACAGGTAAATATTTGGTCAATTTCAAAATTAGAAAAAAATATTTAGTTGAGTGGAAAAATGTGTTTTGCCCTCCTTGAGGCCTTGGGTTCGAGACTCAAAAAGTTCAGCTAAATTTTTTGTCCTCCCTCAAATATTCTTCTAGATCTGTCCCTGCACAGTAGGGTCATCGCTCGTTACGTATGTATGTTTGTGCCTTTGGCTAACCTGTACGATGAGCTTGTTCATATCCTTCAGGCTAGACAGCAAATTCTTAAGAGCCTTCTCAATTCTTTTTCAAGTTTTTCATCCGCCTAAGGGACTAAGTAGGACGTGGATTTTTACCGGTCAGTCCTCTGTTATTTTTTACCCATCCCATAGCCACGGGATCTCCAAGTTGGATTGTTAAAAAAAGTGATGGGGTTAGATTTTAGAAGGAACCAAATAGTGTATTGGTAGATCTCTTTATTAAAATGGTGGTTCATGCACGATTAAAAAAGTAATGATACGAGGGATTGAGCATTTGCTCAACTGGTTGAGAGGATGTCTCTCAACCAGTAGGTGAAGAGTTCAAATCTCACTTCTCCTTTCTCAAATGTCCAACATGACTTCTTATAGGAAAAAAAAAAAAAGAATGATATTTAAGAAAAAAAAAAAGCATTGATTTTGAGGATTGGGCTTAGTACTGATACTAACAAAACGCCACAGAAAACAGTGTGACTACCGAGACGTACAAAGAAACATTACTGCAAACCCAAACCAGAAACATTACTTGCTCCAGATATCTTATAAACGCACATACTGGATCAGATTAACTTCTTCAAGCCTTCGCATTGCTGGTTGTTGCATCGTTCTAGTGTTTGGAACATAGCAGCCTTATCTTTGCTGAAAAATGGCTTCAAAACAGCGAACACTAAATCTCCTTGCATGCAGAGGAATCAAAAACAAAGAAAAATATCGGCTTACCGGTCTAGAGACGACACTCTTGCCACGATCATTGCGTTTCTCACTAACATCTTTAAGTGCATTGCGAAGAACCTTCCAAACTCGGTCACAAATTCATTTTTCTTACACTTGCTATTCTGTAGGATGTCGTTTGCAAGATACAACTGTGGAACTTTCTGAACCATCGCTGAACTGTGAAACTGTTTATCCCATGTAGCAACAACTGGCTCCGCTTAGCCCCGATGAAATATGCAGCAATGCGATAAAGCTACAGGATAGAGTTAAGATGGTAAAATGTGGACTCTCAGAGGTAACCGACTTTAACTTGATGGGGGGATAAATAGTAAATGAAAAGTGTCGTAGCAAGACCTTTATACGTGTATCAAGCAATGACTTTCAGATAAAATGAGATATTTCGCAAATGAGGTATAAGACTATCGCATTTGTATAAAATAAAAGCTAACAATACCATGTGTATTGAGCTTCATTATGTATCTAAGGTTTTGCAAACAATTTGTTGTTAGCAGTACGTTGAAGCTAATAAAACGTTAAATATTTCAAAAAGTAGCTACAGAGAAACCGAAATAATGAGCAATTTCAGGGAATAGCAAAGGTAGAATGTTCTCATCACAGGCAGTTAAGAAAAGTGCCCAAAAACGAAGTTGCAAGAACTACTCACAAAGATCGCCTTCAATTCCAATAACCCAAAAAGAAGAAGTAAAAGCAAAAAGGAAGAGAGGGGATACTTTCAATACACTGCTGGGTGCTGTTGAGCTTAAAAAGCTTGTCAGCCAGCATTTGTTCACTGAATAAACTATTCATCGCCACCTTCATTCACAATTTACACCCCCTTCCCTCCGCCCCACCCTCGCTGAAACCTCCAGCTACCACGCAGCAGAGCGACCAATGGCAAAACAAACCCAAAATCAAAAAGCCTGCCTTTGCCTTTGACAACAATAAATTTCAAAAAAAAAAAAAAAACAAAAAAAAACAAAATTGAAGGGCCAGCCAGTGTATGGCCCTCCACTTCACGACACCCAATTGAGATCAAAATGTTTGATCAAAGACGAGACCTTTAAAACCTAATGTGCAGCACCAAAAAAGGCTGCCTCCTGCAACTGCCAATTACAGAAGCAAGCACCCACCCAAATTGGAAAGCAGAGAATGGTGGGAAGGAACCGAAATGCCTCGTCAATGCAGAAGGAACTCAAGGATTGATTAAAACCCTGAAATGGAAGAGCTGGTCGTTGGAACGACGACGTTTAAAGAGGATTTTTAAAAGATGCTGAGCGCCGAGGGGAACTACGGGGTAGGCTGCGGAGAGAGCTTTTTATTTTTTTCTCTTTTTCTTTTTTATTTTCTTTTTTCTTTTTTTGGGGTTCGAGTCCTTTTTGCACAGTAATCGAACCAAACGGAATAAAAGATTAAAGTTGGAAGTCTCATCTTTATTGCGATAACTAATTTTTTATATCTAATTTTTTATAATTTTTTTAATTTAAAAGTTAAATTTTAAAATTTTTTATTTAAAATCTAAATTTTTATTTTTTTTTCAATTTAAATCATTTTGTATGATTTACCGTTAATTTTTTCGTTAAATCTAACGAAAACAGACGGAAACATGATTAAAGTTAACGGAAAAATTAACGGTTTCATTATAAAAGAACTTAAATAAAACACAAAATAAAAGTTTAGATTTTAAATAAAAAACTAAAAAGATTTAAATTTCAAATAGAAAAAATTACAAAAATTTAGGTTTAAAAAGTTGGTTATCCCTATCTTTATTTGATTAGATGTTTAGAATACTTTATTAAATCTTTGAGAAAAATTTTAAGTATTTGTTAATTTTATTATTTTTTTAAAGAGTAAAATTAATTTATGATTTAAAATTATTTAAATATTATTTTTAATTTTTTTATTCAAGTGAATCCTACTTATCATATAGTGTGAGATTATAAGTAAATTACAGACACTTAAAAAAAAGAGTTAAAATAAAAATCCCTAAAAAGTATTTTGTAAGTGTATAGTAATAAATATAAAATTTACATGTAAAATTTAAATTATTGAATTAAAAAATTATATTAAATTTAAAAATATAAATAAATTATTATATAAATTATGTATTTTTTCATATATTATAAATAAATCAAGTTATTGTACAATAGTGCCTTAAATTTTTTGCTGCGCTTTTAATTCGGCCGCATAGTTTGCTGGATTGGTCGTGCCAGCCAATAGAAAATGCCACATTTATATTTATATTAATATTTAATATAATCATATTTAATACACAATTTAATTTTAACTAGTTTTTAAGTTCACAGGATGTACGAGTTGTTTTATTTATTTTACAATATGAAAATTTTAATAGAAAATTAACAATTTAAATAATATAATATAATAATAATGTTAATTATGATATTGAAAACAAAAAAAAATAATAATAATAATGATATGGTGTCTATATGTACGTATTTCGCGACTGTGTGTGAAAGAGAGGAGACGTCAAATTTGAGTTGACGCTTGATCGGAGTTGAGGCAGCCGTAGAAAAGTAATATGGTGCATAAAACATCAAATGAAACTACGGCGGGGTAGAAAGAGATACCGGCGGCTTTAGGGTGTGTGTCCAATGATATTTGTTGATTTTTGGTTAGGCATCAATGTAATATGTATAACGTTAGTAAGAAATATAGTGGAGATATTTTTAAAAATAAAGGTATGGTTAAAAAGACACACATTATAACCTAGGGGATAAAACTTTATGATAGATGCATATATGATGAAATAAATATGTAATGTAAATATATAATTATAACAATAAGTTTTTTTTAGAGAAATTTATTGAATATAAATAAATTTATGATCAAAACTTTAATAACTCATGATACCCATCATGATTTACAAGCACTTACCTTAAAAAAATTGCTCGAACTAAGCAAATTATTAGTTGAAATTGATAAATTTAGTTGAGATAATGTAAAAGAATTATAATGCAAGCAATTATATTTATGATTTTTTAATGTATTTAATAGGTCTACATGCATTTTGAAATTATAATTCTATTGAAATTGAAATCCCAATCTTATAAAAATACCAAGAAAGAACGCAATGAAATTATTAAACTAATATTAAACTATTACAAGTAGTGAGAATCTATCAAAAAAAATCCTAAAAATATTAAAATTAAGAAAATGTTGCCGCATAAGTGTATGAGCTTTCTCTCACATTCAACGATTATAATATGTATGTAAATTAGTGGGCGCCCGGTTCATTGTGCATTAACAGGGTATATAAAAAATTATTGTTTATCTAGTATAAACTGTTCTATTTATAAAATACTAGGATGAACTCATGCTTCGCGCGGGCTTTGAATTATTTTACATAATTTTAATTGATTTTGTTCAACATTTAGGACTTGAATTTCTTATTTTTTAAAGTAAATATTTATACTTTCAAGTTCAACCCGTTACACGTTTTTTATTTGTAATTTTAGTTCATAAATAGTGGGCAAATGCAAAACATGTGACGGCCAAATGAAATCCTACAGATCCAAACTTTAGATCTTGGTAAACAACTACTGAGTCTTCACTCAATAAATTGAATTAAGATTTCTCTTGTTCTTTGGACTCCTGCATGCATCATCCATTTGTGACGAAAAAACTCTAATTTTTTTTTTAAAAATATTACTTGAACAATCTTCAAATTTTCATATCGTAAATAAATTTTGTAAGTCAGTGCACACATAACTTTAATTGTTTTAAAGAAATAAACAAAGGAAAAATACAGCCAGACAAACAGCAACAAAGAAACAATAAAAGAAAAGAAAAGAAAGAAAGAAGCGTGGAAAAAGTAGAGCTTAGAAGCAATTGAGTTGGACAAACAAACCCTGTGAGAAGAAATTTAAGAACTAAACCTATAACGAGATAACCGATTTTTTATACCTAAATCTTTATAATTTTTTTTATTTCAAACTTAAACCTTTTAAATTTTTTATTTAAGGGCTAAACCTTTATTTTTTATTCTATTCAAATCCTTTTACAATGAAACCGTTAACTTTTCCGTTAACTTTAATATCGTTTCCGCATGTTTCCGTTAGATCTAACGGAAAAATTAACGGTAAATCATACAAAAGGACTTGAATAGAAAAAAAAAATAAAGGTTTGGTTCTTAAATAAAAAATTTAAAAGATTTAACCCTCAAATAGAAAAAATCATAAAAATTTAGGTCTAAAAATTTGATTATCTCAACCTATAACGTGTCTAACTTTCAGTCTCCATTAATAATATAGGTAAGGATTTAACTGAACATCATTATGTTATGGTAATTTTACTCCAATTCCATGAGCTTTGCAAGGTTATGACATATATTAGAACTAAATGCCAACGTATGAAATATGAAGTTACTTTGTTATGGTGAGATGCTCTAGTTGGGCCTGTTGTGAGATACTGAGATTCCTTTGGAGCATAAAAGCTTACACAAACTACAAACTCAATTTAGCATCCAAATCCTCCAGTAACATTTAATTGAAGCATAGGTTTAACAAAACTTGAACAATCATTGTCCATACTTGATTGAAGATTTTATGCTCTGTCAATTGCATATTACCTTACTTCATCAGAAGCATAGACCCTATTCAAAAGATCTCTTCATCAGAAGCATGGACTCTTTGCCTGTTTTTCATCATATAAATTCTCCATCAATTAAAAAAGAACACCCCATCATATAGCCTAAACAAACGAAAATTAGAGGTGGGGGATAACTCACCGGAGAGGATTTGCGGTTGAGAGCACTTGAAAGCTTTCTCAAGTTATGCTTTTTCATCTTCAATTACGAAGAAACAGCCACCACCATTCTACTTTGCTAGTATATATATGAACTGAATGTTTGGCCTTTTATTGCATGATTTATTTCTTACGTTACTGATGACAAGAGGCTTGGAGATGGTATGTTTACGTTACTAATGAAGACACCCTTAAATTGGAAAAATGCTATTAATTAGTTCGTATAAATTAGGAGTAGTGTGCTATCAAAATATAGAAAATAATTATATGTAACATACAGCAACATAATTATAATTAGTAGCTATAAATGGTTATGGGATAATTTTAGGATTTAGTTTAGTAAAAGTAATTTAGGGAAGATAATTTAAAAAAATAAGAAAAAATAAAAAAAATCAATCACCTGCCACGTGACTACTACAAATGAGGGGAAGTTTTCTCTAAACTTTCCCTTTATACTAATTACTAGAAATGAACCCCGCGCGTTGCACGGGTTTAAGATATTTATTAAAAATAGTCTAATATAAATTTAGTAATATAGTAAGTCAGATATAAATAATTAAATTTGATTTTTGAGAAGTTATTACTAAAATAAGAAAGTCAATACTATAAGTTAAATTAACAGAATTCACAAATGATGTCATTGTTTCTATCTCCATGACTATCATATCCCCTTAGGTGAACCAACAAAATTACCATCTTTATCTAACAATTTATTTAGGGGAAACAATTGAAAGTATGAGTATTGTAAAAAATGCAACTACAAAATACCATGAGTAAAGAAAAGTCAAGATGAACTTAAAGTGTGTTAATAAGAAATTAACATAGTTTTAAAGCCAACAAACCTTTATTGCACAATCCACCCTTGCCACAAATATAATACCAAGATGCTTAGTGCCAGGTCTGTTGAAAATTCAAACAGTGTATTTAAAAGGAAGTTGCTTCTTGTAGTTCAAAAGTAAAAACACTGAGAAACTATGCTAACACAAATTTAACATGCAAAACGTGTTGATGAATAATACCTCAGGGTTGTAGGAAGGAGGAAACCTGGAAAGAAATACAATAAAAAGGAGTCAATACCATATCTCTCATTTCTATCAAGATATTTGAAGCATTATCTAAGAATGGACAAAATTATAAATGAAATAACCATTTAACGAATTTCAGTCACCAACTTCAATCCTTCAAAAAAATATATCATTGTAAGTAATTAAAAGATTTATTTTTTTTAGAAAGTAAATATATGAGTGAGAATAATAATTCTTAATTTTATGTGACATTCAAGCATCAATATATAGATCCAAACAATCAATACTTAAAAAAAAAAAGAATTTGAAAGAGAGAGAGAGTGTGGAGATTATAATCAACCTGCTATAAAGCATAATAAATGGGGTTATTAGATTATTAGATTTGATAGAATAGGCTAGACACATGAACACCGTATGATCTACACACATGAAACTTTTGTTGTTGTTTTTGGGCTAGATACTAAAAGAAGAAGAAGAAGAAGAGGAGAAGCAATCGTGAATGGGTTGCTGTGGATAAGTAAAATAATTGTGTGGGAAGAATAACAGTTAGTCTATGTTTAAGACAATAAATTTGGTATTAATTGCAATAAATGTTTATTAGACAAACGTTACAGCCCTTTTTATGGAGAAATTTTCCCACCGCACATAACGGCAATAATCTATTGGAAAATGTAATAATTTATTGAATTATACCGAAGAATTTTTTCCACCAAAGGGTCTTTTTTTCCTATCGTAGAGATAAAGAACAGTAACGGTAGAAGCAACACATAATAATGGCAATAAGGAGGTGATCAAGTTTTGTATTAAATACTACATTCCCTTTAAATATATTTTGTTCTAAAATAAAAGGTAATAGATGATAATTATATGATAATTATAAAGAGTTAAAGAAAAAAATTATGAAATTGTCACATAAGAGTTAGGATGAAAGGGAAACTTTCTCTAAATTTTTCTTTTATACTAATTAAATAGATTTTCAATGGTAATAATTGTGAAAGAATGGACATATAGCAAATTAATTAAAAAGATGAACAATTTTATGAAGCTTTTTTTGTTTTTATGAGAATTGAAGAGGTTTTCAATGGTAATAATTGCGAAAGAATGACTACAAAAATTTTCAGTGGTAATAATTGTGAAAGAATGGACAGGTAACAAATTAATTAAAAAGAGGAACAATTTTATGAAGCTTTTTTTGTTTTTATAAGAATTGAAAAAGTTTTCAATGGTAATAATTGTGAAAAAATAGTTACAAAAATTTTCAATGATAATAATTGTGAAAGAATGGACATGGAGCAAATTAATTAAAAAATGAACAATTTTATGAAACTTTTTTTTTTGTTTTTATAAGAATTGAAGAGGAAATTTGTAAGAATGCCAAGTAGGACCTAGAATCAAGGTGAAGCTTTTTTTGTTTTTATAAGAATTGAAGAGGTTTTCAATGGTAATAATTGCGAAAGAATGGTTACAAAAATTTTTAATGGTAATAATTGTGAAAGAATGGACAGGTAGCAAATTAATTAAAAAGATGAAGAATTTTATGAAGCTTTTTTTTTGTTTTTATAAGAATTGAAGAGGTTTTCAATAGTAATAATTGTGAAAGAATAGTTACAAAAATTTTCAATGGTAATAATTGTGAAAGAATGGACATGTAGCAAATTAATTACAAAGATGAACAATTTTATGAAGTTTTTTTTTTGTTTTTATAAGAATTGAAGAGGAAATTTGTAAGAATGCCAAGTAGGACCTAGAATCAAGGAGAAACTTTCTCTAAACTTCCCTTTTATGTTAATTAAATAGATATAGATTACAAATTTTGAGTATCAAAAAGATAAAATCCATTTGATGCGCTTCTTGTTTATGAATTACTCGTTAGCAACATAATAAATAGGGAAGAATTCTTATAAATTTTGTAACTGAAATGAAGATTTCTCACAAAGAAAATATAATATTTCTAATCAAGATATCATAATGGAGTTATATTATTTTTAACATTTATGCAAATTAGTATAAATTTTTATACAAATCACGACCCCATATGCATTGACATTTAAGCATATCAAAGCATAACGTGACTCAATTAAAATATAGATGACAATACAAGAAACAAGAATCACAAATACAAGAATTTCTCATAAGTTAATTTACTTGTTTAAACTCAACTGAAAGAAATCACTTTCTATTAATCAAAATTAAAATTAAAAACACGATCATACTTAAATTGATAATTACTTCTCAGAAAATGAGAATGATGTGTCTCGTTGATATTCTTATTTTAGGAGTAACTTTTTTCTCTTTAAAAAAACAGCAAGAAAAACATAAATGAAAATTTAGGAAGAATTCATTTTTTTGTTTTTTAAAAGAAAGCAGAGAGGGAAATTTGAGAGTAAATTAAAGAAAAGCCGCAATATAAGTAAAGTTGACAACATGACTAGAAAAGAGGAGCTGATTTTTATTTTTATTTTTATTTTTAATATAATTGTTTGACGCAGGACATGAAAGAACTCCTGTATAAGAGTGAGAGATATTTCAAAAAAAAAAAAAAACAAAGAAAGAAAGAAAAGAAGGGTTGCTTTCTTATCCAAATATTACAGAATTACACAACTAGACATATGATTGGCAATAAGGAATAGGCAAAAGTTTTGGAATGAGATGATTTTTAATCCAATAAAGTGACAGGAAACTAACAATTTTTTAATTTTAAATAATAATATTTATATTTTTAATAATAAAATTTCATTACTTCATTTTTTATTATTTAATATATATATATATATATATATATATATATATCATTAAAAATTACGATATTATTACTATCAAAACAGATCCTCAAACAAAAAATTTTGCCTCTAAATCCAAGCTCTTAAGAATATCGTTAAGATGAGGTTAGACATATACGACTCGGACCAGGCCGTAATAGCCTATTAATCAAGCCAAAAATCAACCAAGGCAGGACACATAATTCTATAATTTTGTTTAAAAAAATAGTATGTAATTAGGATTTAAATACTAGACCTCAAATTAAAAATCAAATACTTCCGCCATTGGAACATGTGATTAATAAGTTTTAAATGAAATCTATAATTCAAATCCTAGACCTCACCAATAAAAATTGCTCCCATCCCCACTCCAATTAAACCCCCAAAAAAGAATTGTGATCGATATTAAAATTTATTTCAAAAATTATTTATATGAAAGTTGAACACAAATCTAATAATCTCATTCCAAATTTGAATTTTAACCAGAAACGATTATTTAAAAAGGTTTTACTTTTATTTTTTTTATTAAATCCAAGGATTCTATATCTATAACTTTGTTAAAATCTCATATAATTCGAAGCTTTTATTCATTCAATTAAGTTATATCTTCATTTTTAATTTCTATTATACTGCCTTACTAAATTATTCTAGAACAAAACAAATTATTATTTTTTTCCAAAAGTATATCCTAAAATGACATGAAATAAACATAATAATTAATAAGAAAAACTAGTGTGTCACACTATACAGCCAGCCACACCATGCGGTGACGCGCGTGGAAAAAACAATGTAGTCTATACTTAACAAAATACAATCATGTTAATAATTTATGTAAAATTTTTTTTTTAAAAACAAAATTTAAAGCTAAGAAATTTTATTTTATTTTTAAAAATACTAAAGAACATCTACACTTTTACGTTTTACAGTAATACTCATCAAATTTTAAATTTTATTTTTATTTTTTAAATATTTTATAAATATAATTATACTAAATTAATAATCAGTTACATTTTATCAAATATGTGCGACGATACTGTACAGCTGCAAAGTGTCGATCTTAAACCATCCTCTAATTAATATAGACACAATACCAGTTAGGCACGAAGATGACCAAAGATACACAATAACCAATCAAGACAGATGCCCCGAACCCATATTGCTCGAGCTTGTGCTGAGCTCCTCGTCCAAATATTTAAGTATGATGTGACATGAAAGATATATGGACCATACCTAGACAAGACTAGGAGACAATAAGACCGCTTAAAATATAGAACGTGCCTGCACACACTGACCCAGTGTACATGTCTTAGACCAAGTTTACCGCTAAGCATGCGAGCTTTGTTGTTTGTGTGCACGGGCGCGTGGGAACAGGAAACATTAAGGCAAATGTCATAAAAAGGAAGTACGATTCTCCCCAGTTAAGTCGAACAAGTTGTAGGTAGAATGATCCACTCATATAGAGTTTTCAGTTTAAGTATCTCAAACGCTAAAAACCCAGGGATTAACATTAACAGTCTTCTGAAACCCAATCCTGATCCACTGTAGAACGACATCCGTTGGGGCTGGACAAAATCCTTCCCACAAGCAATGCCTGCAGAGATGCAAAGATGCAACTGTGCGACAGTACCTAACGTTGACTTTAACATAGTAAGCAGTGATCAGCTCATAAGAAAAACCTAAGGGCATCCTCAGATGTGAACAACAGCCTAATATCCCTACTGCTTGGTGTTTTTGCTCCGTTCTGCATGTTTGGCTGCAACCTGTTCTTCAGACAATGGTAGATAGTAGATCCGTGGAGTTGCCTTTGTCTTGCGAAAGAGGTCATCCAAAGTGACAATCGGTGGATCTTGTTTTTCCGGAAGTGGAGGTGGTGGTAGATGAGGAAGTCGTTCCTTGGCCAATGTCGGACTAGAGAGTGGTGGTGGAGGAGGAAGAGAGGGTGGGGGTGGAAGATGCTGCCTGGAAACCTGCTGGTGGGAAGAGGGCTGGGGCTGCAGAGCAGGAGCAGCAGCAGCAGTAGCACGAGTGACAGGAGTAGTTGGAGACAGTGGAGGAGCCTCCAGCCGCATTTTGACATCCTGTTGGTCAACAAACTCTGCAACCAGAAGGCGCCCACCATTGGGTGGCCATTGAAGGTTGTACACAGCATTCCGTGTCTCTATTGCTTCCTCTACAGAAGAATACTGCATCAAGAAAAAAAATTCTGATATTAAATAGTGATTCCTAGTAAGGACAGTGATCACAAGAACACATGCACATCCAAAGCCATTATAGTTCCCACGGAAAAGAATCGGATGGACTTTGGTACCTCGGAGAATCGAGAGAGAGAGAGAGAGAGAGAGAGAGAGAGTTCTTACAGTGACATAACAATGGGTTTTGATCTGGTCCATCCAGAAACTGGTCACAGTCCCAGTTTTACCCAGAAGTTCTTGCACAGCTTTTAGAGTAAAAGGACGCAGGAAATGATCAATGCGGAGTGAGTCAGTGGGAGATTTTTGTGATGATGGAACTGCAAAATAAGAACAGAGCAATAACCTGTTAGATAGTAAATCAGCTGTTACTGAACTTGCTGATTTTAAAGAACCATATCTCACCAATACGCTCCTTCGGCGCTTCTTCAGTAACGGAATCGTCGGATTGGGAGAAGTTGAGTCTGAAAGAAGGCTGAGATGCATCTCCGGTTGTGGTGGTAGGTGTGAGATTGGAGCTTTGTGCGTCAAGAGCCTTCAGACCTTCAGAATTCCATCTGCGCTGTCTCTTCAAAGGCTCAGTGGTCACAGCAGCTTCTTGACCTGCAAAACAGATCCAATCCCATGCAAAACAAAGCCAAGAATTCACTTGTCATAGAAAATCAAATACCACGTCATTTACATCATAATGTTTTCAAAAGCTTTAAAGACATCAACAGATGTAATTCATGAGCAGAAAATCATCCAAATAGTCAGCAATATAGGTATTGCAGAATAATCAACTCAGCACAATTAAATCCATCAATAAGGGGCAAAATGCAGAATCACATGGCAATGGTTTTATCAGAACACAGAAGTTCCAGTGGCCTTTGTCCTTAAAGCTACAATATCATGTGGATCTTGCTTCCAAAATACAGGCATGCATATTGCACAGACCAGGACTTACCACTAAGCCATAATTAAACAAACACTAAAACACTGAAGTCAAGGTAGGCCACACAAAATTAAAGATGTACTCCAATTCAAGCCCCTCTCACATGGTTCAGATCACTTAAAACTGAACCAAATTGCATAATTGTTTACCACAAAATACTGCATTAATAAGGGAAATGACTCCAGCAAGTGACCATATGGCTTCACCTCAGCTTAGATTACATGAATTCATGTGAAAGGAGGTATTATTCTTCCAATTGGTATTCTAAACTAAGCTCTGCAGTACACAGATCTGGATGAGAAAACCGGAGATAGTGCCTTCTGTTTGTTTATATCTTCAGAAACCATTCAGAGCACAACATGACTTAAGCAATCAAAATAAAGAAACCAACTCAGCTAAAGAAAAGGCAAGAAAAAGTAAATAGAACAAATGACCAAAATAGTGACAACAGAACTCGATCAAGGAAATGAGGTGTCATCAAGACACTGCAAACTCGTCTTTTCCAAAGGTGGCAAACACCTAGTCATAACAAGCATGGCAATCACCACAATACCAAAAATAGCCCCAAAACACTCAAACAGAGTAATCTCTAGCCACAAAAGGAAAAAAAGACACAGAAAAAATCCCACAAAGAGCACCTATCACTAGCATGGCCTACAACTCCACATGTTCTTTAAAAACATCTAATACAGAAGAAAATTGGAAAAAAAAAAACCACAATTGGAAGGATGGCATTTAACTTTCAGAGGAACAATAACCAAAGAAAAACCACAGTGATACAATTAGCACGTCATAACTAAATAATTCATGTCGCAACAGATTAGTAAAGATTTTAGCAGCAGACAAATGTGAAAAAAAAAAAAAAAAAAAACATTTTAGATGGCTATTTAGAACCTGTAGACTCATAAATGCAAAGCTCACCATTAAGCTTTCTTTTCTCAGATGGCACAGACATGCGGTTCTTATCCTGAGTATGTTTTTCCTTTTGCTGAGCAGGTAAGTCATTTCCCACAATATCAACAAGATTTTCCTGCTTCACAGCAGTCACTTCTTCTTTCTTTGTCCTATCTCCCAAGTCATCAGCATCATACTTCGAATCAACTTGCTTACTCTCCAGAACATCATCCTCCATAGAGTCATCACCAGAACTTCTATCTAAATTCAATTTTTCTGAATATCCCATTTCCACAGTATCATTTTTCTTGCTCACATCTGCATTTGTAGCATTGCTGTCATCTTTCTCTTCAACAGATGCCTTCCTCTCTTGTGGCTGTTCCACATCCATTGGATGTGATTCACCACCAACTGGGACAACATTACTGGATAATGGTTCCACAATCTCTGGTTTAACAACATCTAGCTCTAATTTGACATTATCAGCAATTATATTATCCTTAAGTTCAATCATTTCATTAATTGATAGAGAATCAGTAGAAATAGAATCAGATTTTACTTGAAACCCTAAGTTAGGGCTGACCTCAGATACCTGGTTTTCTGGAGCAGATGAGTCAAGCATGACATCCTTTGAAGGCTTCAAATCCCCATTCTCCAGCTGAGACTTTGAATCCTCATGATCCAGTTGGCTCATTGGAGTTTCAATCTCCAGCTGGGCCTTTAAATCTTCATTCTCCAGCTGGGGATTCAACTCCTCGCTCCCCATCTGGATACTTGAATTTTCACCGACCTCTTGTTTTTCACAATTTAGTCCATCATCCCCAACCAAAACAACTTCAGATACCACACTCTCAGCAGTTGTAATGCTAGTCTCAATTGAAGTTGCATTAACAGTAAGCTTTTCCGCTGAAGAAGAATTAGCACTTACTATGGTCCCTTCTTCAAATTCTCCTTCACCAAAGGTTTCCACACTATTGTTAATATCAAACGGAACTGTAAAATTATCCACCTTCTCGTTTTTGTTAGCAGCATCAACCAAAACATCTTGAGCTGTCTGAGTAACAATGGATATAGTGTCTGCTTTATTCTCATCAAGTGCAGGCTGAGAATCCAAATGAGGACCATTATCTGCTTCTTTCATGGCATTTTCCCTCTCAATGCGCAGTGCTTCATCCAAGCGTTTTATCAGATCGTCCTTCAAACCCTTAATTGTCAACTTCCGCCTTTTCAGCTCCTCTTTTAACTCTGCAACTTTCCACTGATCTATAGGTCGATTGTCAAGAACTGGGTACCGTGAAGACATCTTTTCCAATTAAAATAACTACACAACCCTGTATTGAGCACAAATTTTCATTTTTATTGGAAGAAAACTGAGAAAACACATCATGATATTGCAATATCCACGGAAAAGAACTTCTCTAAAATGATGTTACATAGAGAAACAAGAGTGAAAATACAACAGAATAGAATGTGACACATCCTCAACAGACAGGAAAAAATAAAAAAAGATGTTTGGTGTGTAGAATAGGAGCCGAAAGTAAAATACAGCAATATTGCTCAACAATTTTAAGTTTCAAAAATTGAGTGATGAAAATGACAATATTACTTGTGTGGTGCTATAGTTGGTTCGCTAGGAGGCTATAAAAGATTAAATTCTTACAGTGTTAAGACATTACATGACTGAAAAACTGAAACGGTTTAAAATGAATACGAATTTAATCACACATTACAAAATGATTTCTTTTTTCTATTTTAGGCGCGAAAAAAAAGTTCCAAAAAAGCACAAAAAGAATCAAATGCCTAGTGTTCCCTAACAAATTATAGAAGGAAGAATAAAGAAAGAAAATACAAAATAAACTTTCATAGGATACATTAAACCCATCGAACAAAAAGAGAAAAAAAAAATTAATAAAAATAACACTTCATATAAAGGTTCAGAAATAAGAATAAAAGGGATCAAAACCTCGAATGCACCAAATTAGAGTAAAAAATAACCAAAAAAAAAAAAAAGAAAACAAACCCTAAAACAATTCGAACATTGGCGAACACAGACGCTATTTGACAATGAATCAAAACATTCAAAGAGAGAAACCATACAGAAAATAAGGGATAACTCACCGCAATAGTTGGCTTGGCGGCCTAAAGAAACACCAATGGCTGTCAATGCCGGAAAGTAGAATCGCGCGAAACCCTAATTTCACCACGAAAGACCCACCGTTAGATATATCTAGAAGCCCAAACAATTAGAAAACACGCGCCCAATCCAAAGGAGTAATTCAGTCACTGCGCGGTTCAGGAAACGAAACTAGACAGCCGCAATTCGACTCAACGGAATCGGCTTGGCTTACTGAAACAAACAACAAGCAAAGCAAAAACAAAATAAAACCAAACACACAGGCAGACGAGATTACAATTTGTAAAGGTTTCTACAAGCACGAATAATATTATATATATAAAAAAAAAAAGATTCCCCTTTTTCTCTTTCTTTTTCTTTTTCTGGATATTTATTGTTCGTAACTTTCAGAAAAAAAGAAGAAGAGCAGCATGGATGTTTTGTTTTGTTTCGTTTGGTTTTTTTTTTTTTTTTTTTTTTGTCGTTTTGTTTTTCTATCAGCGACCCATATCATTTCATATCATTCTCTCGTCTCTAGGGTTTTTGTAGTCGCTGGGTTGGGGCTGTTTTTATTTATTTATTTATTTATTTTTCAAATTCTTAAAAAAAAATTAATGAGTTGGTTTAGATAATTTTAAAATATAAATAAATATGAATTGTTAGATAATTGAATTTATAAAAAAAATTAATAAATTATTAAATATTATTAAATTAAATTGCATAACTAATTTAAAATTATATAAAGAAACTCAGTCGAAACTTTGTCAACAATAACAACAAAGATTTTTTTTTTTAAGAAACAACAAAGCATTTTACTAGATGATAAATGGTTTAAATGGATGAAAAACATTATATTTACTTATATCTCCTTAATTTACAATCACATTGTTATACTCATTAAACTTTGGGTCATTTTCAAATTAAATTGTATGGGTTCAAATCAAAATTGCATGGATATAGACACAGACATAACGGACACAGATATGCTGACACGACAATTTTAAGAAAATTAGGATAGGAACATAGCATGCAAAAGTGTATTTAGAACAAATTCTCAAGGGTACACTTTATATGTACAAATACTATATATATATATATATAATGAAAATAAGAAATTATATTAATTATTCTAAATAACAAACATTATAATTATATTATTATATTATTTTTTTTAATTTTTTATACAATGGAAGATATTTTTTATATAAGTAATTATTTAGTCATTTTTTATACAACAAAGAAACCAAGTTTTTGAAAAAAAAAAAAGAAATGAAGCAAGTTTGGAAGGAAATATATATATAAAAAAAAAAACCAAGTTTTGGGATAAAAAGCAAAAGAAAACAAATCAAAAAACATTTGACATGAAAATTCTGGAACTCGAGGCCTTGAGAAATTAGAGGGGAGCACAAACAAACAACACCACTAGACTAATCTCTAATTTCTTTGACTTTTTAGCTTACAAAAATCTATAATGTAAGAATCAAGGGTAAGGGGCCATGGGCCTTAACTAGATCTTCCCTTGACGATATGGATATATGTGTATATATATACTCGTATTTATATACATATATAAATCTAAATTATATATATATATGCTTTTATATACACACATAAATTTAAATAAATATTATTTTTTAAAATATAATATAAATCATAAATTAAATTTTAGATTAAATTTAATTTTTGATGTTAAAGTAAATTTTATAATATTTTTTGAATATATCTGAGATTTTATAATATATACTAAATACTAACATAAGATAGTAATAGAATTTAAAAAAATAAATCTTGCCTCTTATTGAAACAAAAAAAAAAAGAATGAGGTTCGCCTATGTTGAGAGAAAAAAAAAGAAAAAAAAAAGGAGAAGAGGATGGTTTATCAATCATCTCACATGGCCCACAAGTCATCATTAATTTTTTTATTTTTTTTAAATTTTTTTCAAAACATGTTTTAACTATCTCTGACAAACCTCTTTCCTATATTTGACACGCGTGTTCGAATTTTTTTTTCAAATTTTTTTGTTTGACATTTTTTGATGTGTCCGACAAGTGTCTGAGGTGTGTTGGCACGTATCTGTATCCGACGCGTGTTTGACACATCATAACGCTCTAAAATGGAGTGTTTGTGCATCTTAAGCTCAAATTGGGTTACAATCAATGTACAAATTAAATCTATACGATCAAAATAATTTTTTTTGAAGATTAACTTTCGCAAGAGTGATTAAAAGTATGAGCCTTTAATTGGGAGGTATAGGGTTCAAATCGTAGTCATTTCCCTCACCTATCCCCCTTCTTAACGTTGAATTATAATTGTCGTTAATGGAATAATTGGGAGCAAACGTGACGAAATTCACGTAACTTAGTTGGTATTTTATGCTTATGTTGCAAAAATTATTCAAGTCCAAACAACATTTAATACCTACGTGATAGTGACTGACAAAGATTTTAACTTCAGACCGCAAAAATCACTTACGTTCAGTCAACAAAGTTACCATATAAGTATTAAATGTTGTCTGAACTTGAACGAATTTTACCATGTAAACATACAATGCTAATAAAAATAGATGAATTTCGTCATGCCAGCTATAAACTCATTAATAATGGCAATTTTATTGATCTATTCGTGTATTTTTTTAATTTAATAACCTTATTTGGACTATTTTTTGTTATTAACTCAAATTTAGATTTTTCGATAGTTACTAATCTAATAATAAATTTATCTCATAATTAAAATGGTAGAATCTATAGGGCTGTTAGGCTCTTAGTCTATAGTTGGAATTAAGCAGAATAAGACATGAATAATTTTTTTTAAGTATGTAGAGGATATTGTAGTACCCATCATTGATCACGTATATGGCTTGGCTTTCCTTTTTGGTTTAGTTGTTAGGAAAAATGTGTAGTTGGTAAACCTTTGAAGTTTTGGCTAAAGAAAACAATATGTAAATGAGTTCTCTTAATGTATTGTTTCTATCTTTCTCTCTAGAAATAAGTAGACTTTTATTGCAAGTTTTTATTCATGATTGCTTTTTTTTTTTTTTTTGAGTGAATTTTTGATTGCTTTAGTGAATATCTAGATAACATATTTAAGTCAACTTGTTCATGTAAGTATGTAGGGCTGAAAATGAGCTGAGTCGCTCATTAAGAATTTGGAGGCTTGAATTGATAAGGGCTTGTTTGAACTCATTTATTTAAGTAAACTAGCAATTCTCTAGTCTAATTTAGAAGCTCGTTTCATAAACCAGTCGAGCTTGACTTTGCTGAAGCTCAGCTCGTTAGAGCTCGTAAGTAGCTTGTTTAATGCGTTCGGTAAAGCTCGATAACATGCTCGATTAATGAATCATTTAAGAGTTTATTTTATAGTATCGTTAATAGCTCATTTTAAAAATTATTTAGAAGCTTTATTAGACTCATTTATCTGAACCATTCAAGTGCCCTTAAAAATAAAACGTAGACTTGCACAAAAACATAATTTTTAAATATTTGTCACTTTTTTGACTTTCTACTTCGGAAGATTCTTGATATTTATCTAACTAACAAAATATCTAAACGAACTTGAACCCACACTTGAATTTGAGCTTACTATTGAGCTTTATTACGAGTCGAGTTAAGCCAATCCCGAGCTTTACCAATACTTTATCAAGTTGAGCTCCATCCTTGTTTTTTAAGCTCGTCTTTTATAAACTCTAAACCGAGCTAAGCTCGAACATATACAAGCTGAGGTCTTCTCTACTCATTTACAGCATTCTAAGTGAGGATGAGATTATTGAGGTTGAATCAGATAGTATATGACTAGAGAGAATTGAAGATCTTTTCATATCTTTAATTTAATGGAAGAAGAGGGGAAAATGATAACAAAAAAATAACTACCTTTTCCCTTAGTGCTTGGGGATTGCTTGGAATGAATTAAATAAAAGAATTGAATGCAATTGTACTTATTAGGACTCACATGAATTTTTTTATAATGAAGCCCCATATCATCGACCATGTTTTAATTTCGTTAAATAAACTAGGTATCTTTGCTTCAGGGAATGCCTTATTTATTAAGTTCAAAATATCCCCAAAATGCTGTAATACTAAGGCCATAGAGACATGAGACATTTCAAAAGATACAATCTAATGGTAAAAGAAAGACTAAAAAATTCTTACAATCAGTATATAATTCTTATTGCCTTCTTCCAATAGTTTGTAGAAATTCTTAGCATCTACATTTAGCCCCTAGTCATTTAATTTTTCCTTAACATCCTTGAAATTGTCATGTAAAACCCAACCTTCATCATGGAAAGTCTATCTCGTGTATCCTTTTATAAAGCCTTGAAGAACTAAATATTCATAAACAACATTCCTACGGTACCAATAATGATTCATATATTTTTACAAGGGCAACATATTTTATCTCCAACTACAGTCTTAGCAAATGCATTATTCAGGAAGTCTTTCATTCAAGTATTTTGAACTCAATTTGTTAAAATGCATCCAACTTCTATCTTCTATGTTCATGAATAAACTTAAACAAAACAAAAAAAGTTTAATATAGTTAGACAAAATACACAAAGCATTGCAGTTTAACTGGAGTATAATATAAACAAAAAGAAAACTTTTAAATGCAAACAAAAATCGAAATGGAGCATTAAACAAAATAGAATCAGCATTTTAAAATTATTAAAAAAAATCGGCTGCAAACATCAAGCCTTATTGAAGTGCTAAGCAAGCATTTGATTTTTAGCCATCAGCTATGTGGACCCAGTCCAAATGTAAAAGCCCTAATTAGTCTTACCCCTACAGAATCTGTTATTACAAAAAAAAAAGTACGAGTTCTAGATTGTTGGTTTAGGACATAATATATCTTGCAAGGGATAGTGTAACAACAACTTTTGTGTAGGCTTTAGTAATCATAAAAAGTCTTTTAAGTATTCTATCTTGTATAATTAGATTCCAACCTTAATTAGGGCTTAATGTTTTATGTACAAAACCCATGAGATATATCATTAGTTATTTTCTCTTTCTTTTTTTCTTGACACTTTTGCCATGAAAGAGTAGTAGTTACTTATATAGGGATGCCCCTTATTAAAAATTTAGTCTAACATGCTTTGATACTATATTAGAATTTAGTGTGCATAAAGCTCATATAACTTTGAGTCTTCCATTTTTAGGAAACTCAAAGAAATTTGGAGTCCCTTATTTTCGAGAAGCTCGAATTATCATTGATATCAACTTGTATAAATAGACAATAAAGATTGTCCATCTATCTAGAATTCCTAAAGAAAATCTATCTAAAGATCCTAAAGTTCATTGTCTATTCAATTATAAATATTATAAAGATCCTATTAAGAATTACAAAGGCAAAAAATTCTAGATTATTTATAGAGATCATATATTCCAAAGATCAAAGATCTTAAGGATTAAAAATTTATCTGCTGCAACAGATGGATCTATAAACAAATCAATAGACAATCCCATTGGGTTGATATCCAAGGCAAATTACATGAACTGACAACTACAACAGAAGATCTAATAATCAAAGATCATAGACTTCAACATTTCCCCGTAAGTTGGAATATGAAGGTTATCAATGCCCAAATTGCACAGAAGATCTAAAGATCGTAAACTTCAACATCCTCTTTTAAGTTGGAGTAGAATATCAAGAATGTCCAACTTGCATTGAATAAAGAGAAAATGGTCGTGTCATTTACCTATTCCAATTAGCTTCATCATTTTTCCTCTTAAAATTGTGGAGGTAATCAAACTGCAACAAATGGCTATTAGAGGCCTAGAACTTTTTGGTTCACAATAGCAAATATGAAGATGAATTTTGGTAATAAAATAAATGATGCATGTGCAACTCGATATTTTCCTTTTGAAGTAAAATGAAGAGATAGATGAATGTTAAAGCCAAAAATGCAGCTAAAAATGAAGGCTAGATTTGGAAATTAATTCTTTTAACATCTAAATGATATTAAGACAAAGAAATTAATTTTTTAAACACTCAAATGTTGTTAGGACAAAGAGATGGGTGTATATTGGGTTTGATGTTGGGTTAACGTAGTTGGGTATGTCTTTCTAAATAGTTTATATACCCTCTTTAAACAATTAACCAACAAATAAAGTGGAAAAGAAGAGGGATCTCAAGCAATATGAGATCTATTTTTCTTTCGGAGATGGAACTTGAAGGTGTAAGAGATCGATTTTCTTTGAAGTAGTGCACGCAAAGAGATGAAAGGGGACAACAAAAGACTCTACTATTAAAGAAGAAGCAGTGTTAGCCATTGTGCTAGTCTTGCAAACAATCGATTAGTAAGCCACTAGCTGAAATCACACTCTATGTGTTGGCTGATTTTACAAAATCAGGCAAAAATCATGAAGTAAGGGTTTTGAAAAAGACAAACCCTTTAGTACATAATATTTGGTAGCAGGAGAATAAGAAGAAAAAAAAAGTGTATAGGATTGATCATGTAACCATATTGCTCTAATATCATGTTAAATTTCAGAATCTAACATGCTCTAATACTATGTTAGAATTTAGAGTGCAGGAAACTCAAACAAACATTGAGTCTTCTATTTTTAGGAAGCTCAAACACATTTGGAGTCCTTGACTTTTGGGAAGCTCAAATTTTTATTAATATCGACTTGTATAATTATACAACAAAGGAAGTCCATCTATTTATATATCCTCAAGAATATCTAACTATATGAAGATTCTAAAGATCACTATCTAATCAATTACAAAGATTATAGAGATTCTACATAGAATTACAAAGATTAAAGAGATACAAAAGATCAAAATGTTATGTTATTTATAGAGATCATATATTGCAAAGATCAAAATCCTAAATATTAAAGATGTGTTTGCTGCAACATATGAATATATAAACAGATTAGCAGAGAATCCCAACAAGCTAATGTCCTAGGTGAATAATGGACTGACAACGATAACAAAAGATCTAATGATCTAATGAGGACATCAGAAAAATTCAACGTGTCCTCTTGCAATTGCATGATCATGCTATGTATGATGTGTTCTCTTTCTCTAACTATATCTTTTGGACTCATGAGAAAATTTTATGCAAAGAGTTTTATGATTGGATATTGAGTGACATTAGATAGAGAGAGTTTGAGGTTAGGATAGTTATGCTCCAATTGTGAGTTTTCGGGTCATTTCTATTTATATTGATGTCCTAGTAATTCCTAAGTATTATTGGTGTCTAAGTGGTGTCCTTATTACATAATATAATTAGTCGAAATTGATTTTTGTATAGAATTATGTTTTAAACTTTTTCATAAATTTTCCTGCCTTTAAAAGTGATTTTGACTTTGAATTCTATGTAAAGATGAATCTAAAATTGCAGGTAATGACAATGATGATAGAGTGTCTCTTTCTCCAAAGGGGACACTAGTGAACCTATTGCCAATGAATGAGAAGTAGACATTCTTGGATAGTGTGCAATTTCACCTACTATTATTGGAATAGCATTCTTCACCTATCAGGTAGATCGAATCAATCAATCTCATCTTTGTTTTTTGTATTGAAGTGGATCCTATATATTGATACTTTCAAAGATTCCAATTGTTTTAATATGTAAGAAAATATTTCCTTTCTTTATGAGAGGAAACTATTTATATGTTAAAATTTAAGTTAAAAACTTTATTTATATGTACACATTTTACGTGCTTCTATCTTATCATACAATGCGCTATTAGTTTTTTTTTTTCCCTTGTCAGCCATTTGGTTGATCGAAACTCTTATGATGATTAACATAATACATTTTTAAGATTAAAGTTCATATTTGTTATTTCTTTTCTATTTTATATTTATTCTACAATTTTTACAAAGATTTTGAGTAATGAAGTAACCATTATTGCCATTTTATTTCGTTTATCACTATTTTTTCACTTATGTCTTTCAATAAATTTAGTTGAAAATCTTTTTCGGTTTTTCTTTTCTTTTTTGTAAGTAATTCCTTTCATTTGCATTGCTATCGTTGTTCTACTATAGGCCTTATTAGTTGTCAATAATATATGTATTTGTTCTCTAATGGTCTTATTATATGTAGGTTAGTTAGTTTCTTTGCATATGTTGGAATAACCATAGTAGTGCTTAATGTTTTTATGAAAAATTGTATATTGCTTCCAAAGTGCTAGGGCTCAATTAGTATTGTACTCATCTGCAAGGCTAGGTCAAGAGTTTGAGTCACAGTTCGAGTCAATTAACAAAAAAAAAAATTATAAATTGCTTTCTATAATCCACTATAACTTTGATTTTGAATTTTCTATTTGTTCCCAAAAGAATTTGGACTCATGGTAACAAAAGAAGTTCATGTGAATATGACTGATTCTTTGGGTTTTTGATAAGGGATTGGATTCAATAAATTATTTTACAAAGGTAAAAAAATAAGAGAGTAGAAAGATACAATTTAATGCAGGAAAATTTTGTGTTGGAAGAGGGGTACAGAAATTGAATAGTCCCAAAAACCTCTCACGCTTGCTTGAACTTGTGAGTAAACAACTAAATAAAAATTATAGCGATAAACCAATCATATAAGAGAACGCACAAATTTTTATGTATAAAACCTCACCAAATCAAATGGGGAAAACCACAAGATACTCTGGTCTATAAATCAACTTTGCTATAATTATTGAGTGAGTTACACGACCTCAATTACATTGAATGACCTTAATTTCAAACAAAAGAGAAGGCAAAATGGTTCACTAAGATATACTAGCTATGTTTTCTCAACAACTTCTCAAGATGTAGATCTCAAAATGATAATCAAAATGCACAAATAAAATTTTTAATGTTTCTTACTAGCCAACCCAAATTCAGCACAATCAGACTATAAATCAACGTTTGTCAACACGATTCACTAAAACTGTCACAGATGAGAGATCAGAGTATTACTAGAAATAAAAATCTCAGTTCTGAGGATAAGACCCCCAAATTTAGAAATCCAAAAAACGATCGAACTGTCCACAATTAAGATATATGTGTCCCCTAACTACTGACAAAGAATTAACTTGATCGAACCACAAATCACCTTTCGATTATAAAGTTGATCAAAGCTGCACGGAGGAATCTGGCCAAAATATAGACTTAAAAAGACTGAAGTAAACCAAACTTATTGTGCCCAAATATGATCTCTATCGTTCAAAATTAAGAAAAATATGTCCTCTACCAACTGTCCAACTTTTAGCTTGATTAGACAACATTTAGACTTTTTATTGTGAGGTAAATGGTTATTGCCTCAAACTGGAAAAATCTTTAGCGGTGATAACACTCTCTTTTCTCTCCTATTTATCACGTCTCTCTCTTAATTAGGTTTTTTAGCAAGCTAAATAGATTTTTATACATTTTGTATGAGTTTTGGCCTATGGGCTGAAATTCCCCTCAATGGGCTACGTGAAACAAAACACAATCAAACTTGTGCTGTCTTTACAAAAGAAGGAACCCAACACCGAACAATTCTCCCCCTCACAACTATGTGGATGTAATGGCCATCTCGGCTATTGTAGAATATAACTTAGACTTTTGGACAAAAACACAATGATTAGAAGTAGTCTTTCTGTAGCTTTGTTTCTTATAACGGACTCAAACTTCTTATACCATTGTATCGATGCTTGGTTCAAACCATGCAAGCTCTTTTCTACCTCATCATTCATGAGTCAATTTAAAGCTACTTGCAATCACTTTTAACAACTTCTTCATAATACTATGATTCTCCCCCTTTAGTTAACATTACATATGTATTAAGAGAGTACTAAGTAGAAGGTACTAGAATTATGCTATACTTCTGTGGCTGCAAAGGAGGTGGAGCTATAGGCAGGTTGTTATACCTCTAATTTGTCCTACGTATTGTAGAAACTGTATGTTTTATTACTATTTATAACTAAGACAGAGTCAACGCGCATTAAGAATGTAGTGTTTGTAGGAAATGAAAAAAAAAAAAAAGAACAATGGGTGAGTAGAAAAAGTGAAAGAATAATGTCAAATATTGTATTTTCTTTCTTTTTCTCTCTTTTTTTTTGGTGTCAAAGATAGTACAAAGGGAAATGAGAAAAAATGGACAAACATTGATGGAAAGGTTGTCCTGTACATTGTCGAGGGGCACTAAAAGCATCGACATAGACAGTCATGCAATAAAAAAATTGTACAACAACAGCTCAATTTTTCAAATTCAAAAAAAAAAAAAAGATCTTGTTTGAACGTCTTCAATTTCCAAAGTCCAACTTAACAACTCAGACAACTTCAATAAGTTAAGGAGGAGAGCAAATTTCTCTCCTAGATTTCTAGCCTTGTATTTCTAGCTTCATGTCCCATTTGTATCAAACAAAAAACATTAAATGTTGAGTAATGCAACAAGCCAAAAAAATACAAAATAGTTGCTTATAAGTTAGAACACTCCCAAACCAAGAAAGAGAACATGACCATGGAAGAAAGAGAAAGAAACCAGCAAAAGAAAAGACAAATTGAGATAAGGCATTGCAGTAATATTAATTGCCCAATCTTTAGAAAAACAAAAGTAGAAAAATAAAACAGTGCAATTGTAAAAAAAAAAAAAAACTTTTTTATTCACTTTGTATATTCCCAAATTTTGAAATTTTGAGAATCTATATAATAAAGATCACATTACTCAGATTTCTTTCATTTTACTCTTTTGTTCCTCATCATATCTTAGATTGTAAAAAGAAAAATGTCATGACAGGACTATAATAAGAACCAGATACATGGACTTTAGCTAATAAATTTATATTTTTCAACTAAAATGAAAATTAAAATGCGCTTTTATTTATTTGTTCTAATATCATCTACATGCTTTTTATAGTCTTTGACCCCATTTTGGCCCTTGACCCCAAACGATAAAATAAGTTAGTATTTAGTCTTTATACAAGTGTTCTTATCTAATATTTTTCTCTTAGTCCATTAGGAAACTCATTGGGTCATGAGCTACACAATGACGGTAATTCTCCATTTCCATATATCCAGTGTTTTCTATTCTTAAGATTAAAACTCAAGACCTCTATCCAGATATCTAAGACCTAACCATCGCGGAGTCCCATAAGGGACTATTATTTAATATTTTTTGCAAATGGGTAATCTAAAACTTTAACCCACCCATCCTCTTAACCGCACTACTAATTTTGGTAACTTATGCTCCTCAACCAACAATGAACACTATAGAGATCAAATCATGTGGCTCCTTATATTGATTATTATTCACATATCAAAATCTTAATTTAAAAATTTTGCATTTTTTTACTAGTTGGTGCTCAGAACAAAAACCCTATAGCCTGTATTTAATACTATACTACATTTTAGTTTTCATAAGAAAGATCACAAATGACCGGATCCACAAGCAAATTTTGGAATATAAAATATAATTAAGGTTGCGAATGAACTTGCTTTTAGATAACTGTGACTAGTTGATTTTTTTTTTTTTTTGAGGAGAGATGTATTCAGAATCAGAACGTACATCATGTTGAATAAGGCTACCAACATGACTTAACTATTGATCTTGCTGCAACAAACTAGAGTCGAAAGATAGAACTAATTTTGCTAACTCACAAGTCACCTCATTTAGGTGCCCCTTTATATGAATGATAGAAAAACTAGTGAATTTAGAAGAAAGAAAACTTACATCCTCTACCAAAGGGTCAACTAAGACACTAGTATGTTGTGGAGAACTGATAGCTTGCACAGCTAAGATACTGTCTGATTCCACACATATATGGTGAAAAAATAGCTCATGTGCCTTCATCATAGCCTCACGAAT
Source organism: Carallia pectinifolia (assembly GCA_037832335.1). Taxonomy (NCBI): domain Eukaryota; kingdom Viridiplantae; phylum Streptophyta; class Magnoliopsida; order Malpighiales; family Rhizophoraceae; genus Carallia; species Carallia pectinifolia. The sequence goes on from CM075443.1 coordinate 10,882,018, forward strand.
AGCATGCAAGTACAGTTCAACCCGCGTGACACGTAGTATTTAGATCTCTATTAAAACAATAATAAAATAAGTGTAATAATATGATTTATTATAAAATATTTTCTTATGTGGTGATTCATCTTAGAATTCAAAAGTAACTGATAAATAACACGCAGCGTGGGTTTAAAGCAACGCACACGTGTAACGAACTCAGGGCCAAGCCTCGCCAATTGGCGTCTAGGCCCAAAGGCAACCCGAGCATGTTGCCTCAGCAGCTCCCATGGCAGCTCGCATAGAGCTCGCTGGTGGAGCTTACTAGGCAGCTCGTTGTATAGACCTGAGTTCTTGTAGCTTTGAGCGATCCACTAACAGAAACTTATCATATCCATCGCACATGTAGTTAAAGTCTTTTCAAACCTCAGACTATTGTCATACCACAAGCTAGTATATAAGTCAGAGATGCACGTTTAAATAGGAGATTCGATCCATATCAATCTGATTGATCATTCTCTAGACAATAGGATTTCTTCAGACCCACAACTCCTAATCTCTCTAACTCTGACTACCTCTATAACACACACCCTCGTAAATGCCTCCATACACATTGATGGGACGCCTACCTTCGGTGCATCATCGCTACAGGGCAGCCGTAAGGACTTTACTAGGCCTTCTTGGTTCTTGACCTCTTACTGACTTAAGCATTGAGCTGCTTACGGCGGGGCAACCGTCAACCCAAGCCTTGTTGATTTGCAAGTTCATAGACAGCAGCTGAGTCCACGGTCAAGGACAACCATTGGTTACAAAATAGTTGCTTTGAACCAAAATAGCCTATAATCAACAAAGGCATGACTCATACTTCTATAATTTTGTTTTAAAAATAGTGTAACACTAGACCTCAAATTAAAAACCAAATAGCTGTCATTGGAGCATGTGATTAATAAGTTTGAGATGAGATTAGTAATTTAAATTTTAGATCTCACTAATAAAAACTACTCCCATTTCTACACCAATTAAACCCCCCTCCCCAAAAAAGTGATCAATAATTAAAATTTATTTCAAAAATTATTTATATGTAAGTGAAAACGAATCTAATAATTTCAATGCAAATTTGAATTTTACCAGAAATAATTATTTAAAAAGGTTTTATTCTTATTATTTATTAAATCCAAGAATTCTACATCTATAACTTTGTTCAAGTCTCATACAATGCGAGACTTTTATTCTTTCAATTAAATTGTATCTTCACTTTTAATTTCTATTATACTACCGTACTAAATTATTATAAAACATAACAAATAATTATTTCAAAAGGTATGTCCTAAAATGGATATGAAATAAACATAATAATTAATATAGACACAATACTTGTTTGGCACGAAGATGACCAAAGATACACAATAACCAATCAAGACACATGTACCGAACCCATATTGCTGGAGCTTGTGCTGAACTCCTCGTCCAAATATTTAAGTACGATACGACATGAAATACATGTGGACCGTACCAAGACAAGATTAGGAAATAATAAGACCCCCCAAAATATAGAACGTGCCTGCACACGCTGAGCCATTGTCCATGTCTAGACCAAGTTTACCGCTATGCATGCGAGTTTGTTGTTTGTGTGCACGGGCGTGTGGGAAGAGAAGAGTAAGGCAAATGTCATAAAAAGGAAGTACGATTCTCCCCAAGTTAAGTCGAACAAGTTGCAAGTAGATTGATCCACTCATATAGAGTTTTCAATTTAAATATCTCAAACGCTAAAAACCCAGGGATTAACATAACAGTCTTCTAAAACCAAATCCTGATCCACTGTAGAACGACATCCCTTGGGGCTGGACAAAATCCTTCCCACAAGAATGCCTGCAGACATGCAAAGATGCAACTGTGCGACAGTACCTAACCGTTGACTTTAACATAGTAAGCAGTGATCAGCTCATAAGAAAAACCTAAGGGCATCCTCAGATGTGAACAACAGCCTAATATCCCTACTGCTTGGTGTTTTTGCTCCGTTCTACACGTTTGGCTGCAACCTGTTCTTCAGACAATGGAAGATAGTAGATCCGAGGAGTTGCCTTCGTCTTGCGAAAGAGGTCATCCAGAGTGACAATCGGTGGATCTTGTTTTTCCGGAAGTGGAGGTGGTGGTAGATGAGGAAGTCGTTCCTTGGCCAGTGTTGGACTAGAAAGTGGTGGTGGAGGCGGAAGAGAGGGTGGGGGTGGAAGATGCTGCCTGGAAACCTGCTGGTGGGAAGAGGGCTGGGGCTGCAGAGCAGGAGCAGCGGCAACAGTAGCACGAGTGACAGGAGCAGTTGGAGACTGCGGAGGAGCCTCCAGCCGCATTTTGACATCCTGTTGGTCAACAAACTCTGCAACTAGAAGGCGTCCACCATTGGGGGGCCATTGAAGGTTGTACACAGCATTCCGTGTCTCTATTGCTTCTTCTACAGAAGAATACTGCATCAAGAAAAAGAATTCTGAAATTTAATAGTGATTCCTAGTAAGGACAGTGATCACAAGAACACATGCACATAGAAAGCCATTATAGTTCCCACGGAAAAGATACTTCTGCAATCGGATGGACTTTGATACCTGGTAGAATCGAGAGAGAGAGAGAGAGAGAGAGAGAGAGTTCTTACAGTGACATAACAATAAGTTTGACTTTGATACCTGGGAGAATAGAGAGAGAGAGAGAGAGAGAGTTCTTACAGTGACATAACAATGGGTTTTGATCTGGTCCATCCAGAAACTGGTCACAGTCCCAGTTTTACCCAGAAGTTCTTGCACAGCTTTCAGAGTAAAAGGACGCAGGAAATGATCAATGCGGAGTGAGTCAGTGGGAGGTTTTTGTGACGGTGGAACTGCAAAATAAGGATAGAGCAATAACCTGTTAGAGACTAAATCAGCTGTTACTGGACTTGCTTATTTTAAAGAACCATATCTCACCAATACGCTCCTTCAGCGCATCTTCAGTAATGGAAGTGTCGGATCGAGAGAAGCTGTGTCTGAAAGAAGACTGAGATGCATCTCTGGTTGCGGTGGTAGGTGTGAGATTGGAGCTTTGTGTTTCAGGAGCCTTCAGACCTTCAGAATTCCATCTGCGCTGCCTCTTCAAAGGCTCAGTGGTCACAGCAGCTTCTTGATCTGCAAAACAGATCCAATCCCATGCAAAACAAAGTCAAGAATTCACTTGTCATAGAAAATAAAATACTACGTCATTTACATCATAATAATTTTAAAAGCTTTAAAGACATCAACAGATGTAGCTCATGAGCAAAAAATCATCCAAATAGTCAGCTATTTAGGCATTGCACAATAATCAACTCAGCACAATCAAATGCACCAATAAGCAGCAAAATGCAGAAACACATGGCGATGGTTTTATCAAAATACAGAAGTTCCAGTGGCCTTTGTCCTTAAGGCTAAAATATTTCGTGGGTCTTGTTTCTCAAAATACAGGCATGCACATTCCACATGCCAGGACTTACCACGAAGCCATTCTTAAACAAACACTAAAACACTGAATTCAAGGTGGGCCACACAAAATTGGAGATGTACTCCAATTAGAGCCACTCTCACATGGTTCAGACCACTTAAAACTGAACCAAATTACATAATTGATTGCCACAAAATACTAAATTAATATGTGAAACGACTCCAGCAGTTGACCATATGGCTTCGCCTCGGCGTAGATTACATGAATTCATGTGAAATGAGGTATTATTCTTCTGATTGGTATTCTAAACTACACTCTGCAGCACACACATCTGGATGAGAAAACTAGAGATAGTGCCTTCGGTTTCTTTATATATTCAGATTATAGACACTGCAAACATCTTCTCCAAAGGTGGCAAACACCTAGTCATAACAAGCATGGCAATAACCAGCATACCAAAAATAACACAAAAACACTCAAACAGAGTAATCTCAACCCACCAACAGAAAAAAGACAGAAAAAAATTCCACAGAGAGCACCGATCATTCACATGGTCTACAACTCCACATTTTCTTCAAATGCATCTAATACAGAAGAAGATACCAAAAAAACCCACAATTGGAAGGCAGCATTTAACTTTCAAAGAAACAATAACAACAGAAGAACCACAGAGATACAATTAGTGCATCATAACTAAATAATTCATGTTGCAACAGATACTTAAAGATGTAGCAGCAGAAAAATGTGTAAAAAAAAAAAAAAAAAAAAAAGAGAGTACAGTTTAGATGGTTTTTAGAACTTGTAGACTCATAAATGCAAAGCTCACCATTAAGCTTTCTTTTCTCAGATGGCACAGCCATTCGAATCTTATCCTGAGTATCTTTTTCCTTTTGCTGCGCAGGTAAGTCATTTCCCACAATATCAACAAGATTTTCCTGCTTCATAGCAGTCACTTCATCTTTCTTTGTCCTATCTCCCAATTCATCAGGATCATACTTCGAATCAACTTGCTTACCCTCCAGAACATCATCCTCCATAGAGTCGTCACCAGAACTTCTATCTAAATTCAATTTTTCTGAATATCCCATTTCTACAGTATCATTTTTCTTGCTCACATCTGCATTTGTAGCATTGCTGTCATCTTTCTCTTCAACAGATGCCTTCCTCTCTTGTGGCTGTTCCACATCCATTGGATGTGATTCACCACCAACTGGGACAACATTACTGGATAATGGTTCCACAATCTCTGGTTTAACAACATCTAGCTCTAATTTGACATTATCAGCAATTATATTATCCTTAAGTTCAATCATTTCATTAATTGATAGAGAATCAGTAGAAATAGAATCAGATTTTACTTGAAACCCTAAGTTAGGGTTGACCTCAGATACCTGGTTTTCCGGAGCAGATGAGTCAAGCATGACATCCTTGGGAGGCTTCAAATCCTCATTCTCCAGCTGAGCCTTTGAATCCTCATTCTCCAGCTGGGGCATTGGAGTTTCAATCTCCAGCTGGGCCTTTAAATCTTCATTCTCCAGCTGGGGATTCAAATCCTCACTCCCCATCTGGATACTTGAATTTTCACCGACCTCTTGTTTTCCATAATTTAGTCCATCATCCCCAACCAAAACAACTTCAGATACCACACTCTCAGCAGTTGTAATGCTAGTCTCAATTGAAGTTGCATTAACAGTAAGCTTTTCCACTGAAGAAGAATTAGCACTTACTATGGTCCCTTCTTGAAATTCTCCTTCACCAAAGGTTTCCACACTACTGTTAATATCAAACAGAACTGCAAAATTATCCACCTTCTCGTTTTTGTTAGCAGCATCAACTGAAACATCTTGGGCTGTCTGAGTAACAATGGATATAGTGTCTGCTTTATTCTCATCAAGTGCGGGCTGAGAATCCAAATGAGGACCATTATCTGCTTCTTTCATGACATTTTCCCTCTCAATGCGCAGTGCTTCATCCAAGCGTTTTATCAGATCGTCCTTCAAACCCTTAATTGTCAACTTCCGCCTTTTCAGCTCCTCTTTTAACTCTGTAACTTTCCACTGATCTATAGGTCGATTGTCAAGAACTGGGTACCGAGAAGACATCTTTTCCAATTAAAATAACTACACAACCCTGTATTGAACACAAAATTTAGTGGAAGAAAACTGAGAAAACACATCGTGATATTGCAATATCCACGGAAAAGAATTTCTCTAAAACGATGTTACATAGAGAAACAAGAGTGAAAATACAACAGAATAGAATGTGACACATCCTCAACAGACCGGAAAGAAAAAAAAAAAAAAAAAAGATGTTTGGAGTGTAGAATAGGAGCCGAAAGTAAAATACAGCAATATTGCTCAACAATTTTGAGTTTCAAAAATTGAGTGATGAAAATGACAATATTACTTGTGTTGTGTATAGTTGGTTCGCTAGGAGGCTATAAAAGATTAAATTCTTACAGTGTTAAGACATTACATGACTGAAAAACTGAAACGCTTTAAAATGAAAACGAATTTAATCACACATTACAAAGTGATTTCTTTTTTCTATTTTAGGCGTGAAAAAAAAGTTCCAAAAAAGCACAAAAAAAATCAAATGCCTAGTGTTCCCTAACAAATTATAGAAGGAAGAATAAAGAAAGAAAATACAAAATAAACTTTCATAGGATACATTAAACCCATCGAACAAAAAGAGAAAAAAAAAATTAATAAAAATAACACTTCATATAAAGGTTCAGAAATAAGAATAAAACGGATCAAAACCTCGAATGCACCAAATTAGAGTAAAAAATAACCAAAAAAAAAAAAAAGAAAACAAACCCTAAAACAATTCGAACATTGGCGAACACAGACGCTATTTGAAAATGAATCAAAACATTCAAAGAGAGAAACCATACAGAAAATAAGGGATAACTCACCGCAATAGTTGGCTTGGCGACTTAAAGAAACACCAATGGCTGTCAATGCTAGAAAGTAGAATCGCGCGAAACCCTAATTTCACCACGAAAAACCCACCGTTAGATATATCTAGAAGCCCAAACAATTAGAAAACACGCGCCCAATCCAAAGGAGTAATTCAGTCACTGCGCGGTTCGGGAAACGAAACTAGACAGCCGCAATTCGACTCAACGGAATCGGCTTGGCTCCCTGAAACAAACAACAAGCAAAGCAAAAACAAAAGAAAACCAAACACACAGCCAGGCGAGATTATAATTTGTAAAGGTTTCTAAAAGCACGAATAATATTATATATAAAAACAAAAATTTCCCTTTTTCTCTTTCTTTTTCTTTTTCTGGATATTTATTGTTCGTAACTTTGAGACAAAAAAAAAAAAGAAAAAGAAGAGGGGCAGCATATATATATACATTGTTTTTATTGTTTTTGTTTTGCTGTCATTGTACCGTACCATATTATATCATTCTCTCCTCGCTAGGGCTTTTGGGGCTGTTGGGTTGGAGATGTTTTTTATTTTTCTTAAAAAAAATTTTCCCTAAATCTAAAAAATAAATTTAATGACTTCGTTTACTATTCAATAATTGAATTCATAAAATAAAAATAAATAAATTGTTAGAGATGTTATTAGATTAAATTATTTCATTACTTTAAAATTATTTAAGTAAACCTATCTATTATTAATTAATTCAAAATTTTGTTAAGGAAAACAGTTAGATAAATGAATTTTATCTGTGTGGTAAATGGTTTAAATGATTTAAAAATGTTAATTTTTGCTTATATCATTTTAATTTACAACCACATTGTAATACTCTTTGAACTTTGGGTCATTTTTAAACTAAATTATATGGGTTCAAATTGGGTTGCAATGAATTTATACATCAAATCTACACTATCAACATTAATTTTGTAACATTTAATATAAATTAGAGTAAGAGAAAAAAAATAAATGTTTTATAAGTTTATTATTAAGTTAGTAACTTTTGGAAAGTCTAAACTTAGGTTAGCAACCAAAAAAAAAAAAATTAAATAAGATCGCTAACTTTCAGGGGAAAAAAAAAGTATGTGAATAACTAGTAATATTAAATCGCCATTAATTAAAGAGTTGGCAAGTAACATGACAAAACTAACTTATCTTAGTCGGTATTTTATGCTTATATTGCAAAATTGCTCAATTTCAAACAACATTTAAGGCCTACGTAACAAAGAAAAAAAAAGAGTTTAACCCTTAGACCGCAAAAATACTCAAATCCAATTAATAAAATTGCCACAAAAGGGTTAAGGAAGCGCTTTCCATGACAAAATCACTCACACTAAAATATTTTTCTCGACGATGCACACTAGCAACATGCTTACAATCAACATTACTCAAAGCAATTTTGTGTTTAATCTCAGCATACATGTCATGAATGTGTTTGACAAAATTTCCAGTAGGTTTAGAAAAACGAAGATCAGGGGAAAGGGTATACCCATGAACAATCTCAAAAAGACTCTTAACAGTGGACCGATTAACAGAATTATTATAAGCAAACTCAGCTGTTGGTAAGATCAAATCCTAATTACCTTTTTTCTCACACACAAAACACTTAAATAAATCTACTATAATTCAGTTAACTACCTCAGTTTGACTATCTGTTTGAAGGTGAAATGCATATGAAAATTTTAAACAAGTCTCAAACAATTCTCAAAGTGTCTACCAAAAATAACTCTCAAATTTAACACCTCTATCAGACAAAATAGAAAGAGGTAAACCATGTAATTTAACAATTTTCCTAAAAACTATTTAGCAATATGAGATGCATCAGTAGACTTATTACACAGAATAAAATAAGTCAACTTAGAAAACCTATCCACAACAACAAGTATGCAATCATGACCATAAGCTGTCTTAGGTAAACAAAGCATAAAATCCATACTAACATCACGCCAAGGTGCATGTAGAATAGGAAGTAGAGTGTAACTTTAGCAACTTGACAAGTGTGACACTGAAATACAAGTGTACACACATCTCTTTTTAACGAAGGCCTGTAAAATCTATCTTCAACAAGTGCAATGGTCTCATTCCTTCCTAAATGACCAGTTAACCCACCGGTATACATTTCCCAAACCAACGAAGTGATGTACGTAGAATGCACGATTTGTTGGCTTTAAACAAAAAACTATCATGCCCAACGACACAAGCATTATATTCCTGAAGGACAAACACAACTTGACTCAGAGCATCAGTATTTTTGTTTTCCATACTAGAATAATGTTTAAGCACAAAAGAATACTCATTTAGAAACTCAACCCATTTAGCAGAAAACAAAACAAACTCTTTAGGCAATAGATAGTACCTCCAATAACGAAGAGTCTGAACAACAATATAAACTCCTTATTATAAGTAGAATACTTCTGCTTTACTTAATTGAGTTTTTCGTTGAAAAAGGCAATGGGGTATCCTTCCTGACTCAGGACTTCTCCTATACCAACTCTTGATGCATCATAGGCAACTTCAAACACCTTGTTGAAGTCGAGATGTCTCATAATGGAAGCTTCATTGATTTGCTTCTTGATGTCATTGAATGTTATGGTAGCTTTACTAGACCATTTATAATCTTCCTTCCTCAAGCAATCAGTGATAGCGGTTATAATAGTACCAAATCCACTAATGAACCTCTAATGGAAAAAGGCCAAGCCATAAAAACTACGAGCTTCAACAAGAGACTTGGACTCATGCCACCCTTGAATAGGTCTAACTTTCTCAGGATTCGCCACTATACCACATGAAAAAACAATAAATCCTAAGAATAACATCTCAAATCGTAGAAATGTACACTTTTTAAATTTAACACACAGTTTGGCTTCCCTAAGAGTGAGCAAAACTGATCGCAAGTGAGCCAAATGTTCTTTCTCGGACTTACTATAAATCAAGATGTCATCAAAATAGACCACTAAGAACCGAGCAATAAATGACTTTAAAACATGAGTCATAACCCTCATAAAAGTACTATGAGCATTTGACAACCCAAAGGACATGACTAGCCACTCATACAACTCATCTTGCATCTTAAACTTAGTCTTTCACTAATCCCCAAACTGAATGCATATACAATGATACCCACTACGAAGGTCTATCTTAGAATACTCACTCGGGGGAAAACATTTGAGGAGTTCAAGAGGCATCACATCTGCGAACTCACCCAACAGATCCGCAACATTGTCAAGCACCTCCGCAACAACACTTTCTTTGATCTCCATCAAAGCCGTAAGGTAGGTGACTTCTCCCTTCTTCAGCCCATGCTCCACTTGCATAATTGACAACATACCACTTGACTTCCTACCAATACTAGAAGAGGGAATGAACATTCTAGAAACAAAACAAGGATGATCCTCATACATTATCATGAGATTACCTAAGTGAGGCAACAGAGCAACCTTTGCACTCACAAAGAAATCATATAATTTTAAAATATCCAAAGGCACCACAGTAAAGTTAAGCTTACCAGACTAACTGCCCATAGCTACCTCCACACCCAATGTTATGCCAATCACGTCTCAGGCTGCCGAGTTGACAGCTTTCTTTCGACTCCTGGTCTTAGTGACTTTCAGTCCCGGTAACTCCACCATCCTCTCAGCAACGATGTTGTGCGTAGAACTCATATTAGCCATCACCATCAACTCTTTATTACGAACATGATCTCCATATACATCAAGCTAGATTATGGGGCTCGCCCTGATTGCACAACACTAATACCTACAGAGGATTGACACGAGAGGGGCCAACATCATCTGAGACACCACTTTCCTTTACAACTATGGGACTTAACTTCTCCTTCTTAGGGCACTCCTTGGCCCTGTGTGGTATATTATAGATGAAACAACAAGAGTTAGACTTGTCTTTATCTTGTTCCTAGTAGACAACTTTACCTTTATCCTTACCGCCATCGTTGAGCTTATCTTTTTTGCCTTCCTTCTTCTTTTTGCCCTTATCTTTGGGCTACTTCCCAGCATCAAAATCAATAGACTTGTTGATTTGAAAATTAATTATACCATCAACTACAACCATAGTAGAAGGTAGGTCCTTCACACATTGTCTTTTAAGCTCGAGTTGAGCCCAAGCTTGAAGGCCGGAAAGGAAGTTGAAAAGCTTGTCCTCATCTGACATATTTTGGATGTCAAGCATTAAGGAACTAAATTCCTTCACATAGTCACGCACCATGCCACTCTACTTTAACTTCTTTAAGGACTCCCTAGCAACCCATGATGTGTCGTAGGACAAAAACTAGTCCTTCAACTCATTCTTTAGGCTTTTCCACGTCTCGATCTTAGGCCTGCTCGCACTTGCATTGTCATGCAACCCACTCTACCACCACAGCTTGGCATCCTTGGCTAGATACATGCTGGTCAGATTGACCTTCTCATCATCCAGCACTCGGGCAGGTTTAAAGCACTACTTCATATCCTACAGAAAATTCTTGATCTCCTTGGCATCCCTCACTCTCTCAAAGGCTTTAGGCTCTGGCACCTTCATCTTGGTCAAGCCATCTATGACAACTCATCCTGATTGAGAGGCTACAGCCTTTTTGAGTATGGCTATCTCTACTGCCATCTCATCAATCCAAAAAGCTGTGTTTGAAGAGGCCACCACCTCATGTTACCATTGCAGATCGATTATATACTACTCATAAAACGCCAACGTATAGAACACGGTGAAGTTTGGATCCTCTGGAATTTCACCGAGGACCTCAAAGAGCTTGGCTATGTGCTCACGTACCGCATCAAGACCCAAACCACCTGCCCTTGGTCAAACCTTCAAGCTTTAATACTAGCTGTGACAGAGCTAATTTTCTCACTCAAAATTTCGCCTTATGATGGCACTAAGTCGCACTTAGTCTTAGTCAGCCGCACACGCAAGGATTGGACAATAGAACATTGTAACAAGACACATAACTCACACACTCAAGAGAGGCACAAAAGCATACGGGAACCTTCCCCAACCTTTATTACTTATCTCAAAGTAATACCAAGGATCAATGCCAAATGAACTCTCGACAGTATTTCACTCTTTCTCTTTGAGTAATTTCTCTCACTGAGTGCTAATGGCAACCCATATGGCCAATTTATAGTTGGTACCCCCAACTATCAAGGGTTTGGAGATAACCATTATCTCCGTATGATCTCTATTATGGTTGATAATCCTCATCTTCCCACAATCTTATCCACGACATGATCTTGATAAGCCTTATCTTCCCACGATCATCTATCACTTGATCTCGATAAACCTTATCTATCCACGATCTTTAGCTATGCACGATTTGATGAGCATCACCCCAATGCTCGGCCAACTGGACAGTACCACACCTACACGTCCCCATGATCCCACGTCATAGGAGATCAGTGCCACGCAGTGCCATGCAAACTTGGCCAAATCCCAGTCTTGTGTTTTGGGCCTTTTGGCCCAATCCCATGGCCCATTTAATGGAGCCCACAAACATATAGCCTAGCATCTTTTGTCGAGCCCAAGCCTTGGTCTACCCTGGGACCCATAAATAGGCTTATGCTTATGCTGACCGTCTCAACTTTCACCTTGCCTCAATGAGTGCCCAGCCACTCCAAAGTCTCATGCTTAGAATTGGTGCAAAGTGTCACCAACTCCAGCATACTAAGTGTTCAATGGACTAATAGTTGGCCTCCCTCCCTTGCTAACCTCCCTTTGTTGGCCCCCCTCCCTTACTGGCTTCCTTTTCTAACTTGCCTTGCTAACCTCCCTCAAAGACACCAACATATGCAGCACGATGAGCAGCCCATTGTGAGCCCTACTGGCCCACCGAACAGCACGGTGCTTAGGGCCCAATGCACTGCTAGCCTCTTCCCCTTGCTCGGATCCCTTCCTAGTTTTCCTTTTTAACTTCCCTTTTAGGTAACAACGTGTGCGGAGCATGCTTGCGTGTAGCAACTTGTGCAGAACCAGGCATGCTCCAAGTCTATTACTTAGCCCTTTTTAAGCTCTATCTGGTGGCCTTGGCCGATCTTCCCATAACATCGCTTGTTGAGTGATACGGGCACTTAAAGAATGGTCGCTTGTCTAGACTTCAATAGCGGAGTCGCGCTCGGCTCCATTAATATTCGGGACGTGAGTTGACCCATTTAGAATTGTTGAATAGTTTAACAAATAAGAGTTACTCCAACCTCCAATCTAAAAATCTGATGACTGACACGCTCAGTAGGATCTTTCTTTTTGCTCAAAAAGAAAAAAACTCTATTCTTGTGCATATTTGCTTCTCCGATGAATAATTGATGAGCACTATTACATAGCAGCGTTTATTGAGTAACATGGTAAGCACTTGAGGGCTATAAATTAGTTTTCTACATTAATCTTCGTATAGTTGTGAGACCAAGAAACATGAGATCGATCCACTTTTTTCTGCAAACTAGTGAAAAGGAACAAACATAATAAAAGGAATCTTTAAAATTAATAAAATCATAATAAAGGTTTTTAATTGCCAATAGCAATAAGTAAATTTTTAATCTTATAAGTTTAAATTTTTTTTAATTGAGTCATACACGTTAAGGTGTTTTCATTTAAGTTTTAAACGTTATTGTTTTTATAACAATTGAGTCAAATCCTTGATAAGATATTGTTTGACTGTTAAATTAATATTTTGATTGATTAAAAAAGTATATTTAAAAGGAAATACATGAATAAAAATATTTGAAAATGAATTTAAAATGTTTATACCGTATAAAAAGTGTATGTTGTTAATAAAAAAACATATTTTACTTTAAAAATCTATAAAAATTAATAAAAATGAACATTCCTAATAATTTTTTCAAAAATACATATCAGATACATATTTAAATTTTTCTTAAAAAAGTAAAATATTTTCAAAAATTCAAAAATAAATTCCAAAAAAATCTATAAAATTCTAAAAATTGTTTCATTTAAAATTAATAAAAATAAGCTAAATAAAAGAAAGAAAAAAATAAATCATAAGCATAGTAGGTATAGTCTAAGTGGTTGAAAACAGTGATTATTAATCGTAAGGTCTGGGGTTCGAACTCCGATCTTGCCCACGTAATTGCCCTCCCCTGCCATTGCTCTAGCAGGTCCAAAAGAACAAAAAAATAATAAAATAAAAAATGCAAAAAAAAATTTAATTCAAAAATAAATATAAATAATTTATAAAGTTTAAAAATTTCAAAATGAAATTTCATTTTCAATAGAAACATCAAAATTTTTAAAAATAAAAGACAATGATGTTTAAAAAATTTTAAAAAGTCAATAAGAACTAAAAAATTGTAAAGTTTCTTAAAGTTCAGAAAAAAAACATCAAAATTTAAGAAACTGAAAATTTTAAAAAAGTTAATATTCAAAAAATTATCAACTTTTGGTATCTTTTTTAAAATTTTGAATAATTATTTAGAAAAATTAAATATTTTTAATTTTTTTTAAAATTTGTTCAGTAAAAAAAAAACAACAAAATAGATTAACAAATTCCTTTGTCTCTCCAAAGGCTCTGTCTCTCCCCTTTCTTCTTCTCTGGTTCTTCTTCTATGCACGATCAATTCTTCTACAAAGAATAAAAAGTTAAAATTTGAATCCCAAAAATAAAAGCTTTACACCAATAAAGAATTTTTTTTAGAAAAAAATAAAAAGTTCGAAGAAGAAAAAGGATTGATCATCAGTTTATTACACACATGAAAGCATGAACAAGCAATTTGCCCTTGCCGTCAACCAAGGCAACAATCCTCAAAACATCAAGAGACTCTTGGAGATCGTCAATCCGGCCAGCCAAGACGTTGAATTACTTCTTGTGGAATAGATCATTGTAGGCGCCCTAGATCCGGATGGTGTTAGTGACATCGGCAGAGGCGACCCACTCACCCTTAGAGTGTTAGTGGGCGACGGTGACATGGTAGCCATGTTTGCTGTATACAGAGAGGTCGAGAGGGTTGTCAAGGTTGAGGATGACGACGAAGTGGTTGTTGGTATAGAGGATGGTGTTGGTCTTGGGGTGGTCGGCAATCAGAACCCCGACCTTGCTCCGTCGAGGATACACATGCCTAAAAAAAATCGCACATTTTTTTTTCTTTCCTTTTAATTAAACTAACGTATAAAAACTGTAATTTTTAATTTTTCCCCCAAAAAAAATTACACATAAATTTTATTTTTGAAAATTTTTTACATTTTTTAGAAAAATTCCATGATATGTATTTTTAAAAAAATTATTAGTAATCTTCATTTTTATTAGTTTTCGTAGATTTTTAAAGTAAAATATATTTTTATTATCAAAATACACTTTTTATACGAAATAAATATTTTAAATTGATTTTCAAATGTTTTTCTTTATGTATTTTGTTTTAAATATAATTTTTCAATCGGTCAAAATATCAAATTAATGGTTAAACAATCCTCTGTCGATGATTAGACTCGATTGAAATGAAAATAGTAATTTAAGACTTAAATGAAAATATTTTAATGTACAGTACTCAATTGAAAAAAACTTAAATTTATAAGACTAAAAATTTGCTTATTCTATTGCCAACATTATAAACCACTGGACTCTTATATTGTAAATTAAATTCATATGGAAGTAAAATGTAAAATAGACAAATTACGTAGAGGCTAGTAGGGGTGTTTGCGGGTCAGATTGGGTCGACTTGAGGGTATATCCGATCCAATCCGCCGTCGGCAGATTGGATAATTTTCCATTCGCACCCAATTCACCATACAACCCAATCCATCCAATCCAATCCGCCAACGGTGGGTTGGATTGAATCGGTTTGGGAGGATTGACATAATAAAAAAATTATAATTTTTTTTCAATTTATACATATCATCAATCATCAATGTTTTTACTTATTCTTACCAACTTTATTATTATAATGTATTTATCATATCCATTCGCAATTTTAAATATTCATGAGAATTAATCAAAATTCACTAAAAGACTATGTTATATCAATTTTATTTAGTAAAAATACAAATTATCAAACAGAAAAATTTCTTATTTGTGCTTCCACTCGGCAAATAAGGTTGCATCTCTCTCTCTTTTTCTCTCTCTCTCTTATAGTGTCTAATATCTCACTTGTGCTGCCAAAAAATAGAGAGATAGAGATACTACGATTTTTTCTTATTTTTTAAAATAAAATTGCATGATAACAATTAGAGAATATGATAATAATACGAGAATAATAAAATAGTTTTTTACTTCTAATTTTATTAATTTATAAAATTATATGAAATGTGATTATTTAATTTTAATCTGATTAATATTAATAAATTTAATTCACAATATCAATTATATATATATATATCTGTGTGTGTGGGCGGATTGAGTCGGATTGGGTAGATTGAACCCCTCAATCTGCATCCAATCCGCCCTTAACGGGTTGTAAAATTTTAAAATCGCAACCAATCCTAATTTTGGCGGTTTTAACGAGTTCGGATTAATTTAGATTAGATTGATCGGATTGGGTCAGATTAGTTAATTTTTGAACAGCTCTAAAGACTAGATGCATTGAATTCTTGAAGAAAATATGTTGCAAATATAAATTAAAAAGCACCCACATGTGCAGGAGCAATTGAGACTTTTTGCCTTAATAGTATTAGAGTCATTCCATTCTCAATCAAAATCAATTCTAAAAAACCAAAAAAAAAAAAAAAAAGACTGTTTTTAGCATTCCTCTACGTTTATATGGGATAAACTCCATGATTCAAGCACCAAAGCAAAAATTTCCTTTCTCATCTTTTTCTTTTTTTTTCCTTGCATCCTAAGCATGAAAAGGTTTCTGCATTAGAAAACACAATATGCTATATATTAATGTTTCGTGCGGCGTCATTAGCAAGAGGTGAAGAGCAAAAAAAATATTACAAAATATTAAGTATCAATATTTAGATAATAATAAAAAGTGACATAACTTACTAAATGATCATAATTTTAAAAAAAAAAAAATAATTGTGTGACTCTTTAAGTTTTGTAATGAAGCCCAAAAATATCAGCTTGCAAAGCTTTTGTTTAGGATATTGCGGTTTTGTAGGACCGCCACCTTTGTTCTGCTTTGAATTAGACGAAAAAATGCAAATATATAAGCAGCAAACTGCTGCATAGAAAAGCCCCAAGAGTAAAGAAGTAGAACTACTGCCTTAAGAAAAAGCTTTTCCTCTGCTCATTAGAAGGCAAGTAAGGAATCCATTGTCGTTCAGGGAAGCTTCTTATAGCTTATTGGTTAGCTGTATTTTCGATGGCATAAATCCAACCAGCCACCTTTACATCTTTCCTCAAATTGAAATATCCTCTTATTGAACTTAGCTTTTCTCAATAGAACATCTCTCTCTCTCTCTCTCTCTCTCTCTCTCTCTCTCTCTGTTTTCTGCTTTCTTTGACAGCGTCAAGCTCCCAAAACTTCTATTGAAACTTGAAATTGTTTTCTGGACCGGTTAGCCTTTCAGCGTCACAACCTTCATTCAAAGTATGGGAATTGGAGGAACATTGGAGTATTTATCTGAGTTGGTGGCAAGTGCAGGCCATAAAGGGAAGAAGAGGAAGCAATTACAGACTGTAGAGCTCAAAGTCAGCATGGACTGCGATGGCTGTGAGCTTAAGGTCAAGAATGCCCTGTCTTCATTAAGTGGTATATGTTGCCTAATATCCTCATTCTCTCTCTCTCTCTCTCTCTCTCAGTCTGTCCTCCTCTACTTTCTACTGTCCTGTGAATTTGAGGCTGAAAAACTTGGCTTTGCTTCTATATATTTATGTAGGAGTTAAAATGGTTGAGATAAACAGGAAACAGCAGAAGGTAACGGTAACAGGGTATGTTGATTCAAACAAGGTGTTGAAGAAGGCCAAGTCAACAGGGAAAAAAGTTGAGATTTGGCCCTATGTTCCTTACAGTTTGGTGGCTCAGCCTTACGCAGCTCAGGCTTATGACAAGAAGGCACCTCCTGGTTATGTCAGGAAGGTAGAGAACAGTACTTCCACTAGTGGGACTGTAACCAGATATGAGGACCCCTATATTTCCATGTTCAGTGATGATAATCCGAATGCCTGCTCGATTATGTGATGGCGCCTTAAGTAATTGCGCTGGCTAGGAGTGATATCCAGATATGAGCTTCCCCTGCTTGTGTGTCTATTGAGAGACCATTAAACCGATTTCCAATCCGAGTCCTCATACCTTTTGTAAATTGTTCTTTTTGGGAATTGGTTGTTATATAATTGATTAGCAAGATTATGAGCAGATTAACGAGTTCTTGAATGTTTTATTACTTTACTTTCTGAGCCATTTTCTCTTTGATTCCTCTGTCCCTGGTCTTCTTAGATGGTTCCAATCGGTGTTCTGTAATTTAGCGGTAGTTGTTTTGGGGGGGCCGGTTTAGAATAAGTTTAAAAATACTGTGGGTTGTTGTGATTCACCCATCGTAGGCCTACAGTAGCTCACTATATGTTGCTATTTCTGCTCGTGATGTCCTGGTTTCTTCCTTTCGTGCCATGGTGACTTTGGTCTGCTGACAGCTAATCAGCTATTGGGATCAATCACCACGAAAAGGAGTGCCTGTTTGTAGCATTGGCGAAAGGAAGATGTTGCTATGCCCTTGTTTGGTTGCCATCATCAGTTTTCTATACAAGGAGAGTGCACGACTGCACGAGAACATGACATGTGAGATGGCCCTACGTCCCATTTCAAATATGGCAATTCGTCTTGTTAAAAGAAAATTTATAAAATAAAATAAAATAAGAGGCAACCCTTCACAATAATTTCAAAGTAATTGGAGACCGAAAGGAAATTTCTACGTCATCTAATAAGGATTTTTTTTTTCTTGGATCCTAAGTAATTAAGGTTCAAAATTTCTGCTTAGTTGTCCAATCAAAAAGGAATCTCATTATTAAAATTAAAGAGATATTTGGTTTTATAATTATTAATTATTCTAACTGTTATTAATTATTAGTTATTATTGTTAATTGTTGATTATTTTTTTTATTGTTGATTAATAAAATAAAATTATAATATTTAGTTAAATTAATATTAATTATTACTAATTAAAAAATAAAATAACTAATTTAGACCATAAATTTTTTTATTATAATAAATAATTTTTTTACCTTTACTTTATAAAAATATATTTTATCTATTTGTAAATAAAAATTTAAAAAATATGTGACTTGATAGTCAACTATAATTTTTTCAATAAAAATTATCATTTTTACTAAATAGATTACTATGTCAAAAAACTAATATTATCTTTACATATTGGACATATAAAATTATTTGTTTTGATTTTTCTTTTTTTACAAAAATAAAAAAATAATAGTTTTTATTTTTAAAAAAATTATTATTTTATTTCTCAGTGAGCCGCCGTTAGGTGTGTTAGCTTTTTCCGTCCAACGTACTTTTGTCATTTTGTGCACCATGGCCACATCCACCCATTTTCTACATTTGAGGAAGGGTAACATTGGAATTTTTTGTTTTATCACCCTTTCTCCTTACTTTATTTTAAAAAGCAACTCAAATCTAATTTTCTAATCCTTTATTTTGTAGAGATAAAAAGAAATTTCAGCAGTAAATTAAAAAAATTTTACCAAACACTCTAATATTCTTTTTTTTTTTAAATGAATAACAAGTACGAAACTCAAAATCAGAAAGCTCCTAAAACGCATGCAAAGAATTATGCTTTGTCAGTAGAATGAGGATTAGAGCTAAAACTCTACATCTTACCCTTATCAGGTGTTATAAAGGTAGGAAAGTAAAAGATTGGTCACGACTCACGTGGAAAATTTTTCATTCTTTTTATGTTTCGAAATTAAAAGAATAATAAAAAGAAGGAAAGTTATAGACATTCGATAGGAAAGAAGTAAAAAAATATGTATAATAATATTAATTTTACTTTTCATTTTTGGGGTAAAAAGTAGGAGTATGGGTATTAAAAAAATTGTCTTGCTCTAAAACCAAAAAAAAAGAAAAGTAAGTGGCCAGCTTTCGTTCCCCATCTGTTAGGGAAAATTTTTTGATGGACCCCAAGAAAAATACTTACTTTCTCCACCTCCATTCCGATGCATTCCCTTCATTCAAGGACCAACATTTTCCACTTTCTATCCCCCAAATTCTCCCCACCCCCACCTCCACCCCCTTTGCCCTCCATGCAGGTCTTATGCACTGGAGTACAATTTTTTCAGTTAATGGAATCAAGGTTCAGTTCATCCATCCCCATGGGTTGCCCCAAGACACTCTTCCCAACATTAGAAATGACGAGATTTCAGGTTCCTTTTGTCACCAGGAAATGACAAGAGCTTGGGAAACAAGTTCCCAACAAAGCTGCATCCTTACTTTATTCAAACCAAAACTGAGAAAAGAATCTCTCTCTCTCTCTTTTTTCAACTTTTCTTTGATCCAAAGGAAGCGTAAAGATAAGAGACAATTCTACAAATAAAGTGGTTCAAGAGCAATACCTACCGCCTACAGCTTTAGAATTTAGAACGCACATTTTGTTTGATCCGAATTGAAAATGCGGTCAAGCTGAAAGTTGTTTTTTTGGCCACTAATAGGTTTATTTCGCAGCAGTAGTTCTCTTTATTTTCAAAATTATAACTCAAAATTTCAAAAATGAAAATTAAATTATGAATTACTAAAATGTCCCGTAAAAGACACCCAAAATCTTCATTGCAGAAGTTGACCGTGTTGAGACTTAGTTGAACCTTAAATGTAACCAGACAACTCTTACATGGGCTTAATAAACTATAGAGGGCCTCTCTGATGTAGGACGAGATCTATGTTTGTAGGACCTATCTCGAATGAGAATAATCCATCATGGACCAGGCCCACGTAAAAGTTTTGAGCTAACAGCAACTTTATGAGATGGTGGCTTGGAGGATGTAGGTGTTACCTAACAAGCGAAGAGACATCTCTTGTACATAAATCTGATACATCTGCCATTCTAGTGCTGAACAAAGGACAAAAACTAGGCTACTGTCAACAAAATAATCAATCCCGTGAGGAATACATTAGGTATAAAATTATAAACCTATTTCTATATGCACAACTTAGAAAGCCAGCTATCTTAGTAATCTGGATTCTTGATAGACCCCTGATGAAAAAATAATGAGATTCCCCTGTAAACACAGCTGCATCAGCCTCCAATGCCATTCATCCTTCAATGACAGTAATTGTCAAGGGCCAGACTGGCCTTGAATTTTGACATGCACTTGGGAACTTTGCTCTTCATGGCTCTGAAATTTGAGTATCAGCTCCTTTCTAGTAAGCTCAATATCAGATAATAGAAAAGAAAACAGTATGGTCAGAACTATCTTTTTCTGGTCAATTTAAAGACTTGTTGGGCCATCGGCAACTGTTATATCTTCTAAATCTTCTTTTCTCCAATCCAGTGAATTTAAATTTGAGATCCCCAATTTTGAAGTTGAGGTTCTCAACCACAAGGGTCGAGGATATAGAATGGTGAGAACTACACGTATAGAACCTTGTCTATTTCCTTGCTTTTATAGTGAAGCGGAAGGTAGCAACTTTGAGTCCATAATTGGCAAGTTTATTTTGTTTTTGGTACAATTGGTGAGAATCTTAATCTACTCAATGTATAAACTGCTCCTCCAAGTGCCAGAGAATAAGTATGTGTGTGCATTTTTTTTTTTTTATCTTTTTTTTTGTCTTTGTGGACAATCAAAGTGCTCAGGTTGATAGATTGGGCTCCTACAAGTACACTTCTGATCTGCATGCAATGGTTCTGCTTTCAGTCAACAAATTCTAAGCACGATTTATGACCAGCTTATAGCATGTTCTTAGCATGCTGATTTTAGAATTCTAAACGCTGCTTGCATTAAAACCTATCCACTAATATGCAATGATGGATTTGTAGATTCTGTGGTACTCACCTGATTTACACTGGATTTCGATCTGCTCATCACAATGTGAGACTGGACTAGACTTTACTTTCTATTTCCTGAGTAGATGCCAACAAAATTGATATCATAGAGAAGAGTTGCATTACCAGGGATATTGCAGTCACCTGC
Organism: Carallia pectinifolia; assembly: GCA_037832335.1. NCBI lineage: Eukaryota > Viridiplantae > Streptophyta > Magnoliopsida > Malpighiales > Rhizophoraceae > Carallia > Carallia pectinifolia. The sequence goes on from CM075443.1 coordinate 10,903,379, forward strand.
ATTGTCAGAGATTTTTGAGCAACGCTAACTCAATGCATTGGTAATTTTTCTTATTTTGTTGTACAGTCTAGTGGAATCTAGCTGAGCGGACCACATGATAATGGAATTAAGCGCAACATCATTCGTTCCGGCAAAGAATTCAAGGGCTTGATACAATTCTAGCAGAGATGTGACAAAATTTATTGCTCAATTCATGGCAGCAATTCAACAGACAAGGGCCAGAATCAATACTTTCTTTTACCATAAAAACAAATATAGAGTTGGAGACGGAGAGAGAGATGAAAGCTCTGTGACATATTCTAAACTATTGTTAGGTAGGATACTTGACAAATGCACTATTCTGAAATTATTTCATCTTTATATCATTGAGTAGTTGATTGTCCATCCAGAAAAAAAAAAAAAAAAGTGATTGAATTAGTAATTTAGGAATGTCACCTGAAAAGCATCCTGCAGGTTCTGGTCCATATGCTAAATGTGGAGGAATTTCAAGCTTACGCTTCCCACCTGCGGGAAGTCAGTATCAGAATTAGTCCTCCATTTAATTCAGGCAAACAAGAATAACACAGACAAGAATAACCAACGAAATTTTCTGGGCTCATACCTACTTGCATTGGTGGTACTCCTTCACCCCCAAAAATTCCCTGATCCAATCCCTTAATTACCTGAACAAATATTTTGGTGTCTAAAATAGTTGCTCAACATGGTGAAATGAAGAAGAAATGGAATTACGCGGCATTAATTGTCATATCCTGACAACTAGCAGTCTCCCTCCCATTTTCAAATGTTCCAAGCATACGTAAGTGGTCATAAATTGAGAGGTCAGCAAACAATCTTTGCATTTCAATGATTGACAAGATAATTGACCTGAACTCATAATTCCAGACCTAATATATCGCCCACCTTGCCAACGCCAATCCGCATGGTGAGCGGCCTCCCACGTTTATAGCTGCTGTCGAAGACTGTTCCATCAGCGAATCTTGCAGTATAATGAACCTGCAAGGTCATTCAGAAAAACATGGTAACAACCAAGACAAGAATGATGTGCTATGAAATTACATATTGTTGTCTAATACTTGGTCTCCTGATTGGCTTTTCCATAATAAGCCGCTATAAAGACATCCTGCAGTAATGCATAAGAGAATCATATGCCAATAGACATATCACAAGCAGAGCATAACGACAGAGGCCCAACACGACTTGCCACTGAATTATGCATAATGGCTTCTGAGAATTTGAAAACAAAACACTTTCATTGTTCATAATATCCGATCAGTCATTGAGGGTAAAAAGATTCATCATTATTTTATTTAAAAAAAGAAAAAAAAAATTAAATCTACAATTTTGAAGGCCTAACCCCCACTGCTGAAATCGAAAATGTGGGGAAATAAAAGAAATTGAAAATTAAAAAAAAAAAAAGGTGGGCAAAAAGAATGTATTTCCTCCCTAAGTTTTGAACTCACGTTGATGAGTTCGCCATATGGGGCCTCCTTACCAGACCCCACAGAAACATCACAATAGCCAAGTCCAGAGCTAACAAAGTTGAGGTCGCACAGAGGCTCTCCCACAGTAGCATAGTACTCAATCCTGGTGGCATTAGCATCCAGTGGCGCCAAAGCAACAACTGAAGCTGCTAAAAGGCCAAGGCCCACATTAAGAATGCACTTTTTGGTCACAGAAACTGAATTCCAAGAAAGATTGGGTCTTTGAACGCGGTATGAATGGGAGAAACAGGAAACTGGAGAGAGAGAAGATGTGGGTCTGGAAGTGAAATTGGAATTATGAATGGAGGAGAAGGGATTGGGGGTTGCAATGGTGAGAGCAGAGAGTAGCAGTGCTGCCATTGGATTTGTTGGCCAGCGTCGCTTCTTGCGCTTATCCAATCCAGACAGGGCCGCGTTATGCGAAGCCCTGGGCATTTGATTTCCACCGAGAATGGGTGGGGCCCAGCTTAAAACAATCTGACCGTTGCATATAGATACGGAAACGCTGTAAGATGGGGATTAGAGCGTACGTGGCTCTAAAATAAAAAAGAGTGTACCTAATTCTACTTAGAGCAGTTTATTTTTTATATTTAAATTAAATTATTAATTAATTTGAAAAAATTTAAAATTATAATCATATTAACAAAAAAGTGAAATCAACAAAATTTCAGTGAATTTGATCAATTCGATGGTTTTTGAATTTTCACACTTATGATCAAGGATGCACGGACACGCCTATTTTAAGGAAGTGTCCGTGTCGGACACTTCTCGGACACGGACACGCCTCGGATACGGCAGGGACACGTGTCCGACACGCCAAAAAGTGTCCATAAAAAAAAATTTGAAAAAAAAAAATCGGACACGGCTCGGACACGGCTAACAAAAAGAAAAGTAAAAAAATGAAAAGGGATGGGTCTGCCGTTGCCTCTGTTTTTTTTTTTTTATTCAAATGAAGGAGAGTAGGAGTTGGGAAAGATTTAAATTTTTTTTAAAGTTATTATTTTTTATTAATATTTATTATTTAATATGTATTATGAGATTTTAAATATACTTAAAAAATATATTTTATAAGATTTATTTTAATAAAAATTATTTTTATATATGTTATATTTTAAGTTATAATTTATATTTTATTTTAAATAATAATATTTACTTATATATATATATATATATATACATACGTGTCTATGCCGTGTCCGTGTTCTAATTTTTTTAAAATTGACGTGTCGCCGTATCCGTATCCGTCGTATCCGTGTCGCCGTTTCCGTGTCTGTGCAACCTAGCTTATGATGTGTTTGAATTTAATGGCCTGTTTATTTTGCTTTTTTTTGTTAAGGTAGGAAAACAATTACTTTTTCAAACATTACTATAATTATTATACTATTAATTTTTCACCATTATTTTTCTATACCTTTTTTCTTTATACTTTCTCCATTTATTTAAATAATTTATTTTTCTTAACACTTTTTCTTTCCTAAATTTCTATTCAACTTTTCTTTTCTTTACTTTCTCCACTTATTTAAATAACTTATTTTTCTCATCATTTTTTCTCTCACAAATTACTATTTATTTTTCTTTCTCTACACTTTTTTTCTCTGTACTTTCTCTACTTATCTAAATATCTTATTTTTCAAAGCACTTTTTTTCTTATTCTTTTTCTTTTTACACATTTCCTCTCGGGATAAATATTTTTAAAGTCCTAAATCTTTAGGTTTTTTTACGTTTGAGTCCTAAACCTTTTTAACATTTCATTTGAGGTCTAAATCTTTTAATTTTTTACTATATCAGTCCTTTAAATTACGAATAGTAGTCAATCTATTAATAAGTGAGTTTAATTTAATAAAAATCATTTAAAAAAGTTTAAATACATGAGTTAAATATTTTTTTCATCAACAAAATATGCATATTAAATATTTTTTTAATCAACAAATATACGAATTAAATAGGCAACATGTATATTTTTTTATAGAAAAGACATTCAATTCATATATTTAATCTTTTTAAAATAATTTTTTATAAAGTTAAAATTATTTTTTAATAAATTGATCACTTTTGTTAAACAGAGGGACTAATTTGGTAGAAAATTAAAACGTTTAGGACTTAAATGAAATGTCAAAAAGGTTTAGGATTTAAACGTAAAAAAACCTAAAGGTTTAGGATTAAAAAAATCCTTATCCCATTTCCTCTCAATCTAAACACATCATAAAGTAAGACGAGAAAGAAAGTTAAGAGAAAAAATAAAGAAAATAAATAATAGTTTAATTAGTTGTTTGGATATGGTAGAATTAAATGAAAAAAAAAATGAATTGAAAGGATAATATTTTGTTTAGATGTTAGGAAAAAAATGTGAGAAAGAAAATTATTGTTAGTTAAAATGACACATGTACCCTCTTTTCAATATGAATGTATGATTTCATAATTGGATAATTTGGTACGTTAGTAATAATTTTTTTTTAATTCTCTCCTTCCTTTTTCCCATTTGTGTTTAAATAACAGTTAAATAGAGGAAAGAAAATGAATAAATTTTATGTTGTCTTACTTGGATAGCAAAGCAAAAGAAATTTTTGTTGTAAAATTATCCATTTGTCTATGCGTAGAGAAAAGTTAAAAAAGCAAATAACAGAGGCAGTTTTGTAATTTCACAAAAGGTTTCTGTTTGCAATTCAAAATTACCTTTTTTCTCACCAATTCGCTAAGGCAGAAAATGGTAGGCCCCAGTGTAAGCTTTCTCGCTACTCTCTCAAGCTTCTCATTCTAATTCAATAAACTTCTCATTCTCATTCAATATCCAAACAAAAAATTATTCTCTTTTCACAGCCTTTTCGTTCCCTATTTAGTCTTTCTCATCCTTTTCTACTAAACCGAAAAAAGGTTAATAGTTCTTAGAAAACTAACATTATAGTTAAAACCAATGAATAGTAGTAATCAGGTTCAAATTACAACCAATGTATTGTGATTGTGTTGGTTAAAATCAAATCTTTTGTGTGTGTGTCTATTATAATTGACTACAATCGTAATTTAATGAATTTTCCTTTTGCAACACTATATAATTGAGATTAAAATCATAGGATGCAATTTAAAATCTTTTTACAACATGTAGATAATATCAAAATTTTCGTAGCACCTGCAATGTCAAAATTAAAGAAAAATTGATTGAGTATGCTTACAAATTAGTATTTGAAAGTTGTACAAGTTCGGAACAACAAAGAGTGATTCTTAACCTCTAATTATTCACTACACATTTGAAAACTGAAGACAAAATTTTAGAATTAGAAAGCAGAAAAAATAAAAATCCGACGGGGAGAAGATTTAAGAGTTAGATTATTTTTTAAGTGGCGATGAGTGTATTAGGTGATCAATGAAAGTATTCTAGCCCATGAGTGTGTTGATTTGTATGTATGAAGTTGAAGATGGTTGAATTTTTTTCGTGAGGCCTATCTCTCTGTAAAATATATTCTTTAGTTTTAATAAATGTTAGGCGGCTAGTTTAATTTTAGCAGTTTTTGAGTATCAACATCGCAAGCAAACTATACAATACAGTTTGATTATATTGCCAAACATACATAATTCATTTGGCAGTTTTTAGGTTTCAGATTGATTTTAGTTAGGTTTGTCGGATTAATGAATTGTGGTTTTATGTATACCGTAAATAGGGTTGGCTTGCATACGCTTGAGTATGAGCACCATCAAATTACACCACTGCAGAGAATAGGATAGGACCATGTGGGATAAGTTTAGTATTGAGTTAGTATGCATCTGGTTTTAGAATGGGTGCAACTGCAGGAGCTTTTATTGGTTTTGCTCGGTACCTGCAACAAAGATTAATAAAAAAAATTGTATATTTTTTTTATAAAATTAAAATTTAGATTTAGATAATTATTATTCTAAAATATAAAGTATATCCATTATATGAGATTTTAAAAAAATTTAAAATAATAAAAAATAATATTTACATAAATATGTGTATTTTTCAATACGAAAAAAATATTGTTTTTTCACTTTTATTAACATTTTCTTTTATTCACTATATTCAGCATACTTTAGTATCAGTGCATCTATTATTTTTCTTTTAGAATCCGTGTAATTAAATTCAAAACAATCTAATTTGGGTCAGCATCATCAAAAATAGTCTATCAGTATCAACAATCTCTATAAAGTGTTCACATTGCTTTGACATGAAAACTGATTCGACGATACTCACATACACCAGCCAGCGCAGTCAGCGCCTACGTTGAGTTAACAAATCTTCAATTTTGGGTTAACAAATCTTGAATTTTTACACTATTATAAGCAGATCAAATTCAATTTCGAGTTAACAAATCTTCAAGTTATGTACAAAAAAAAAAAAAAAAACAAGTCTTCAATTTTTAAGATCTCGATCATTGAACCATTCCCCCTGTTGGTCTCTCTCTTATCTTGAGCTCTCACTCCTCTGGCTCTCTTTTCTCTCCATATATCCTTCCACCATTATTCACCATTAGACCACATATAAAAGGCGTGAGAAAATGTTTGCGCGGAGGAAGATGAACGGAGACATATAAACTGATGAATATTTTTCGGTTAGTCTGGAAATTTAAAAAAACTGGGACATTTACTAATTTGAATTTAAATTTATTTTATTTATGCGAGCTCGACTCTAATTAAAATTAATGAGATTTGTCACATTATTTGTTACATAACGCTTTATAAATATTTTAAAAAATTGTAAAATAATTATCAGTTTTTGTAACAGTTTCTAACCCACTCGCAAACTGTTTTTAGTAAAACTAACCCGAGTTAGACCATTTTAAAGCTAGTGATCTACACCTTAAAAACTCAAAACCCTATAATAAACTTTTCTGCGGGCATGCAATCAAACGGTTCTATACTTACTTTCACCTCTGAAAAAAACCATTAGATGAAGTTGCACTTTTACCCAAAGACAAAATTTCACATTAATAATCATGAGCAAACCTTTTTTTTTTTTATTTTTATTTTTAACTTTAAAACATATTTTTTCGAAATATTTTTTTATTATCAATTATTTAAAGAAATAAAAATAATTGTTCAAGTAAATATTATCTCTTTTTTTTTTTTTTTTTAACGCGCCTTGGTCCTAAGTGTAACATAAAATAACCGCCTTATATTCCGTTGTTTGTTTGTTTTTTTTTTTTGTTTCTCTTCTTGTATCTGGGAACCATGCCTTAGCTAAATAAATTATGAACCATTTGTAGTGTGGTCTAATTCCAGGCTCCAGCCATCAAAATTCAAATTTGATAACAAAGAAAAAAATTTTAACGAAAATTCTATGAAATGCTTAGAGAAATGTTTAAATGATATATAACCTGAATTGCAATTTGCATTCTATACAAGTGTGAGCAAAAATTTATTGTAAACAGATAATTATACATGAAGACATTTTGTTTGTTTTCGTGTTTATCTAATTATACATAAAAATATTAGGTTAACTTAATATATTGCACATTAGTCATTTTTCTTAGTGAGTCGGTATATGTATACAAGCATTTGCATTACTGAACCCTTAAACAAGTTGTTAAAAAAAACCCATAAACAAAATTTGTGATTATTCACAAACATTGTATCTACTGATAAATATAGAACAACATCATTATGTCTTTGACTCATATATATAAATTCACATAATTTGCTTATCATTTTATTATATAATAATTGTAGAGTAATTTTGAGTAATCTTAAGTAATTTTATATAAATAATAATAAATAACTATAAAAATTCATTGAACGTATTTAATAATTTATTTTATTTTTATTTTTTCAAGAATCTAAGCATCAAATCATTCATATTATTTTTTAAACTCCTTTAAAATTACTTAAATGAGCCACCAAATTTTTTTCATAATTATTTATTGATCCGATAAAATAAATACACGTCATTTATAGGCTAACTACATTGCCTTCTTAAATCAGATTCATTCCTTCAACGACGCCGCAAAACATTAATAATTAAAAAAAATAAAATAAAAAATGCAAACTGGCGACAATACCAGTGTGGGAGTGACCGGTCAATAGAAAAGCAAACGGGTTGCCGCCTCCTTTTTTTTTTTTTTTTTTGGGGTTTGCTTTCCGCCTTTTCTCAGCCGATCTGGTACACTGTAGTCCACTCTGGCCGAAACACTCTGCCACGCCCATATCCATCCATCCTATAACATCAGTGGAGGCGGCGGCTTTGGGCCTCCTGATCAAAGTCAATCTCGAAAATCACAGCCGTCGCTTCTTGGCGGGATGATTAATTTAACAGAGCGATTGCGAGAGAGGGAGAGAGAGCCCACGTAAATGCGTTGCCTTCCCGGTAGCGAGTAGCGATGCCACGCGCACCTTCTTCGCGCGTTTCACTTCGTATCCGTAACTGAATTTATTTGGATTGAGATCATCATTTTCGACGATGGATGGATGAGATTGCTCTGTTGCTCCTGCTGCTCTCTAGTCTACTACTCTGTCTATAAATAGGCTTTTAAAGGGGGCACACGCCATTTTCACTCGCTCTCCCCTCAACTTTCGTATCAGTGTCAGCTCGTCACTTCTCTGCTTCTACAACATTCCATTCTACAATGGCGAACTCTCTGCAAATTTCGGTTCTCTTAGCCATTCTGGTTCTCTCTCTAGCAAACTCCACTGGAATCGTCGAATCCACCGCCGCAGCCCCCTCCGCCCTCTCGCCATCGCCACCACCTCCGCAAACACCATTCCTAACTGATCCACCACAACTCCCTCGTCAGCCAGCCGCCATCTCTCACGACGAAATCCACGATCAATCCTTCTTCTCCTACACTTCTCTCCTCGGTCCCATCCTCTCTCATCTCGGCTTCAGCGAACTGGCCACGGCCGCCTCAGCTCTGTCCTCCTCCTCCTCCTCCTCCTCCTCCACCTCCACCACATGGTCTGGTCCCTCCACTCTCTTCGCACCTTCCGATTCCTCTCTCCGTGCATGTGTTTCCTGCTCCGTTCCTGATCTCCTCCGCGAACACATCGTTCCCGGCCTTTTCAGCATGGATTATCTCCGCAAGCTTGCCTTTGGCACTAAGATAGAGACTCTGAGCCACGGCCGTTGCGTCACCGTCACCTCATCTGCTTCCAGCAAAAACTCCACGCCGTCATCCTCTTCCGACGCTAAGGTGTTCATCGGTGGCGCCGAGATCACACATCCAGATCTCTTCAACCAAGGTCTCTTCATTATCCACGGGATCCAAGGCTTCATCGCACCTCTCTCGCCGTTTTCTTGCGACGTCGAGCGCCTCAACTCGCTCACTTTCCCAACGTACCAATCAGAGAGACTACCTCATCACTTCCAGCTCCCGCCTCCGGCGCAGGCGCAACCTGCTTTCGGTGTCATGCGCCTGATGCTGCGCGATGCCATTCTCAAGCTCCGAAACAATGGCTTCAACATCCTCTCTCTTGCTCTGCGAGTCAAGTACGGCGAGCTCGTGAGCTTGAGTAACATGACGGTGTTCGCTGTGGATGACGTCTCGATCTTCTCTGGATCGTTCTCGTACATCAGTAGCGTGAGGTTTCACATCGTGCCTAACCATTTCCTGATGAGTGATGAGCTGGAGAAGCTTCCGGTTGGGGCCACGCTTCCTACTCTTGAGAGAGGACAGTCTCTGGTGATTACCAGTTCTGGTGTTGGTGGTTTAGCGGCTGCGCCGATGAGGATTAACTATGTGAGACTCAAAGTTCCCGAGGTGATGCGCAACATGAAGATTGTGGTGCACAGTGTCTACCTGCCGTTTCCAAGGATTCATCCCACGGCGGCTGCTGCTGCTACTGCTGCTGCTGGTGATGGTGGTTACGATGGAATGTTTGCGGGAGGATCGGACGGTGCTGATCGCGAAGCGGTGGAAGAAGCGTGCTCGGCTTCTGCTGTTATGGAGGAAGATGGAAGTTGCAATGTGGTGGCCACGCCTCAGGTGAAGCCAACGATTGAGATTGAGGATCACCATGGCCTCTAACGTTTTCTACTATAAAAGTTCCACTTCCATGTTTGATTGACTTTCGTGGTTTCTTTTTTCTTTTGCGTGTTTGAATATTTTCAGTCAAAGTTCTGTGTTACATAGCTATGAATTGATCAGTGTTGTTGATGAGAGTTGCCCAGTGCCACTAGACTACTACTAGCTAGCTGATAGTAAGGATTAGTGCCCCTACTCGCAGAGCTCACCGGACAAAAGAGGACTTCTGTATCACCGTCCAGAGCTGCATGTAACGGCCAAGCCTATTTTACTGTAGAGCTCATTTGCCTATTATCATCTGATTTGATAAAACCTATCATTTCCATTTGCTCTTGTGCTTTAACTCTACTTTCTTGTTTTTTTTTTTTTTCCTCTTCCATTGCTTTTGCGATTTACTAATTAAGAACTTGTTTATTTCATTGTTACGCAAAATATGCTCTTAATGAATTCCTTTTGGCTGGGACGGATCATGGAATTTTATGTATGATTAATGCATTATCCATCCAAGGTTTTTAACATCAGATGATACTAGGGATATCAAAATCTTACATGATCCGCTAGGTTGATTCGAACTCATTTAAAAAAATATGATTCGAATTCAATTCGAAAAAGGACTTAACTTAAAATGACTTAAACTCGAAATGACTTGAAAATCTTGGGGCAAATTTGAAACCGATTCAAATGACCTATATGACCTAAATTTTTTTTTTTTAAGGGAACAAAAATATAAAATAAAAAATAATATATTTTATATTTTAAAAAGTATAAATTCTAATATTTTTAATATAAATTTTAATTATAAATTTTTTAGAATATTTTGAGATTTTTTAATTAATTTTAAATTTTATTTTGAGTTTTAATAATATTTTAAAAGAAGTTTTTTGAATTATTTTTTGATCTTATGACTTTTTTTATTTTTAAGAATTTTTAGTAAAATTTTTGAAATTTTTGAAATTTTAAAAATTTTTAATAAAAAATATCACATCATCATTTTAATGATATGACAAACTCGTAGGTGGACTCAAATTCGACCCGAATTTAAAGCGACCTAATCTAAAATGATCCGAAAATAACTTAATTCACAAGTAATCCAACCAAAAATGACCCAAATCCCAAATGACTTGATCCGATAACGCATTTTTGACACCTCTAGATGATACGTTTTGTTTTCTTAGTGATTGAAACGCAAAAATGCCGTAATTTCCCAGAGTTTTCCAAATCACAGGCATATTCGCCAATACAACCAAATTAACAACCAAGACGTTTGGGCCGTGCTAGCTCTGTTTGTTTAAAGAAAAGGTATAAAAGGTCAATTGACTCTTAATGTTTCAGCATGTTTTAAATTTTACCTATAATGTTTTTTTTGTTAAAATTAGTTAATAACGTTATGTCCATTAGTCTAATTTTGTCCTTTCGTATATAACACCGTTAACTTTACTGACGTGACTCGACGAAATTTAACACGTCATTAATTTTTTCCACGTCAGCATGTCACGTCAGCATTTATTGCTGACATGACATTTTTAAAATAAAAAATAAGACATAATAGTTAATTTGAGCTACAAGGTTTCAACATATTTTAGATTTCACTTATAACGTTTTTTTTTTTTGTTAAAATTGGTCCACAATATTACCTCTGTCAATCTAATTTTGTTATTTCATTTATAACACCGTTAACTCTGCAGACGTGGCACGACAGAGTGTGACACGTCAATAATTTTCGTCCATGTCAGCATACTATATTTATATCCTTTGCTGACATAGCATTTTTAAAATTAAGAGTAATAATTATTAAAAAAAAATCAGTTTAACTACAGTAAAATTTTAAAATCCAAACCAAACATCTCATACTGAAAATCACACTCTGCAAATTCAAATAAAACAAAAAATTAAAATTCATGAACATATATCCACTTGAATATCTCTGTTTTTATAGCAAAAATAAATAAATAAATAAATAAAATTCAGTAAAAGTCATCATCATCTTCATTTTTGGATTTCTTTTTTTCATCGTTGCCACCGTTTCCTCGTCAAACTATCGCCGTTACCTCCAGTCACCATTAGCATTGCCAGTATGGAGTCATCTCTTTGGAACCACCACGCACCGATCCTCTTGATCCTACTACCCACACATCGGAAAAAAGTTAGTGTATTGCCGAAAACTGCATTTTCCGAGCCGCACCACCACATGTTATGATCAATCCATCCTCATCTGCAATTTTCTTACCATTCAATAGAGAAGGGTGGATCGGTCAGAATATGTTGCCGTGCGACTCAGAAAATGTAGTTTTCGGCATTCCACTAGCTTTTTTCCAGTGCGTGGGTAGTGGGATGAAGAGGATCGGCGCGTGGTGGCTCCAGAGAGATGGCTTCGTACTGGCAATGCTAATTGTGGCTGGAGGCGGCGACGGTAGTTTGACAAGGAAGCAGTGGCAACGACGAAAAAAAGAAATCCAAAAATGAAGATGACGATGACTTTTACTGAATTTTATTTATTTATTTATTTTTGCTAAAAAAAACAGAGGTATTCAAGTAGATATATATTTATGAATTTTAATTTTTTGTTTTATTTGAATTTACAAAGTGTGATTTTAGTATGAGATATTTGGTTTGAATTTACCAAATTTTGCTGTAGTTCAACTGTTTTTTTTTAATAATTAATACTCTTAACTTAAAAAATGTCATGTCAACAAGGGATGTAAATGTGGTATGTTGACATAGATAAAATTATTGACGTGTCACACTTTGTTGTGCCACGTTTGCAAAGTTAACGGCGCTATGGATGAAAGGACCGAATTAGATTGACAGAGGTAACGTTATAGACCAATTTTAATAAAAAAAATATTATTGGTAAAATTTAAAATATGCTGAAACCTTATGGATCAAATTAATCATTATGCCTTACTCTTAATTTTAAAATTGCCACATCAACAATAGATGCTGACGTGGCATGCTGACATGGAAAAAAATTAATGACGTATCAAATTCCGTTCGGCCACATCAGTAGAGTTAACGGCGTTATGAACAGAAAGACTAAATTAAACTGATGGACGTAACGTTATTGACCAATTTTAATAAAAAAAATATTATTGATGAAATTTAAAACATGTTGAACTTTGTAAGTTAAATTGACCTTTATGCCTAAAGAAAACAATATTTGTTGATCATAAGGAAAGAGAAAATAATATTCATTTTCATAAAATGAAAAAGAAATTATATATATATATATAGTTATTATCAAAAAAATAGCACCACTTTTGAGTTTTTTTACAAATCTAACACCACTTTTAAAAACCAACAAATCTAATACAGTTTAATTATTTTCTTACAAATCTAGCACAACTTTTAATAATTAACAAATTTAGCACATTTTAATTATTTTCTAACAAATCTAGTATACTGTCAGTTAAAAATAATCAGTTAAAAGTAACTAAATTCCTTACTATACACAAATGACACATTTACATCTAAATCTAGTACAGTTTAAAACTCCCAAATGTCATATGTGCATATTTGTATACTGGAGATTTAATTATTTTTAACTGAAAGTATGCTAAATTTGTTAAAAAATAATTGAACGTCAAAATCCAGTACAGTTTAAAACGCCCAAATGTCATATGTGTATGTGTGCATACTGGAGATTCGATTATTTTTAACTGACAGTGTGCTAAATTTGTTAAAAAATAATTGAACTGTACTATATTTGTTAATTATTAAAGGTTGTGCTAGATTTGTAAGAAAATAATTAAACTATATTAGATTTATTAGTTTTTAAAGATGGTGCTAAATTTGTAAAAAAACGTAAAAATAGTGTTATTTTTTTATAATAACTTTATATATATATATACACAGAACATAGATCATCAAAATGATTTTTTTTAATCTTATTTTATTGCTGTTTAAATAAAACTATAAATAGGTTATTTTATTTAGTACATAAAATAAGCAGGTTGTTCCACATCTTTTTGATTGACAACAACAATGATTAAACTTAATTTTAATCATTCTTTTGTAAGTTAAATTAAATTTGAAGGTTTTTGGTTTTATACATATTTTATGATAGACGTGAGCAATACCACTATTTTTAAAAAATGGGAGAACATAAATGTCATTGGCCATATATATACTGGATAGAACTCATATTGTCTAACATGATAATTTAATAGTAAATTAATGTAAATTTTATGTTAATAATTTAGTTTCGAATCTCTGTATCCGTGGCCTTTCTTAGGGAATGATTAGGTGCTTCCTATTGTGAGAAAAGACTGTGGCATAGAGTTAGATTCTAAACTCGACAATTGTCATAATCTCTAATAATAAAATTATACTTGGTCTCTTTAGTACTCAGGTAATAGATTTGTCCCTTTAAGTTCATTGCAATTTATGTCTATATCTATTGTAAATTATATTGTGGGAAAAGATTTTGTCACAACATTGGATTCTAAATTTAGTAATTGTTGTTGTCTTTAGTAGTTGAGTCATATTTATTCCACTAATACTCATGTGATGAATCTATCTCTTTACGCGTAATTGATTGGATGAGACATTATGAATGAAAATTACTCTAACATCATACTACACTTTGTTTTGGGCAAAAAAACAACAAGCACAAATGACATGTGCAGCTCACTTGTGCTGGAATTTTTTTTTTTTTAATTGTGGGAAAAACACACATAATTTTACTGCAAGAATGATATGATTGTCCAATAAAAGTAATAATATTTTCATTTTGACGACCAAAAACATATTTTTTAAGTTCATTGCAATTTGTGTCCATATTTATTGTAAACTGTACAGTGCTTACTGCACAATGAATGTTTGTACGGGAGAAAGTCAAGATTACAAAAAAAACTATTGTTTTCTTAAGTTGGCTCCACTTCAATTCTATGGTTGTTTTATGTCCATGGTATATAATTATATAACAGAACTCTTAATATCATGCATTGATCATTAGACCACTAGACGTTTTCAAAATTAAAAGATTTCCTGTTTCTCTGGATTTATGGATACTTATAATGCATAGATATGGATACAGAAATGAAAAAATGATAACAATAAGTTTGACCTAAAGAATCTATATTTATATATAATATAGTATTTATTTAAGTGAGAAATCTGTTGATTTGTTCCCTTAGAATATTTTTGACCTAAAGAATATTTATTCAAGAATATTTATCTTCTTCCTGATCCTAACTTGGGCTATATTGGGTATGATTGTGATTATAGTGGAAGAAAGAAAGAAAGTAAGAAAGCAACTAATTCAGTTTCACTTGTGTGGTTATCACTTGTCACCTTTTCCTCAACTTCTGCAAAAACTTCTTGTGCCTGCCTCATCTTCTTTAGTTCTTAAAACTGAGAAATATCCCAAATTACATTTGCATTCTCTTCACCTCTGCCACCAACATACCTGACTCTTGTTTTCTCACTAACAACAACTTCAATATCAGAGTCTTCTAACTTAATGTTGCTATAGAGTATACATTTGCCTTTCACTTCCTCCAGATTTATGTCACCACAATGTTCCACATAACATTCTATTTCTTTAGACTCACTATCTATCATGCACTTCACCCTAATCAACAAGTCAACATCAATTTTCAACTCCCGTAATCCAGCATCCAATGTTTGCCCAATGATTCTATCATATATAGCAATAATCAAATCCTCATCACTGTGAACCCTAAGCGGCTGGTTGGCTAGGTATTTTACGTCAAAATTGCACATCATGTTTGAGTCCACGACGTCGTATATGTACCTTATACCCCCTTTGTATGAGATAATTAGGTCACGGACTATTGTTACTGCCCCATCAAACATTGTCATACTGCAGGGGAAAAAAAAAAAAAAACAGACACAATCAACACATGGGTTCCCACAACACAGATGCATAACATTTAAAAATTATGGAACATCTTCCAAACGAGTTGCATACACAAATCACCACATATTACCATCAAAATAAAATATGCATCAAAGCACTCACTACACATATATAGATAAAAAAAAAAAAAAGGCAAACAAAACATAAAAATTACACTTTCTTTGTCTTTGTCTAGGCATATAGAACATAAAGCCAGGAAAAAAGCATACACACATGGGTCCTACGATCAAAGCTCACTAATTGGTCAAAGAAACAAAACCTTTTGATCGAACAATGCATTTTTGGAATTATATACACAAATACCATGAAAAATCACAAATACCCACCTCAGATGAGGCAAATGGCACTGCTCTTCCTCCTTATCACTCTTATCGAACTCCTATGCTTCCCAACGGCACTCGCGATTAAATGTTGGATTGATTCTGTTCTTTGTTTCCAAAGAACAATCTTGTTTTTCTCTCTTAATCTCAATGGACTTAGAACTGTAGGATTTAATTATAATTTGATTTAGAATTAGGGTTCAATGTTTTTTTCCTTTTCTTTTCCAGTTGATGATACAACAACCTGAAGAGAGAATATTTGGAGGGAAAATTTTTTATGAGAAGATTTGGATGGTAGTACCACCTAATGCGCCACATATGCTCTGAGTAGGCGCCAAGTCACTTGGAAATGAAACAATTAACAGAATTTTAGTTTGTGTCCTTTTAAATAACTTTTTTTTACGGAACTAACCTAGATTGGATTTTTTTTTTGTTTTGTGACCTATATTTGCCTACTTGAAAATTTATTGACCCAAATAGTTTCTTATCGCCCATGTCATGTGAGTTGAGCTTTAAGGTCGTGTTTGAGAGCAATGTTTTCATAATCAGATTAGTAATCAAACTGAAAAAATTGTTTTTTCAAAGTTTAACAAGTTTAACTGGAATTGAATTGGTAAAATCGACATTTAATATTAAATATATAAATTATAATCTATATAAATTATATAAAAATATTGATAGATAAAATGTTATAATATATAAAATATTAGACTATATATATTAAAATTTATTAATATAATGTATTCATAGAGTTAAGTAATATGAATTCAAATATATTATTTTTATCTACAATTCAAATATATTAAAGACAAAGTACGTTGTCATATATATATATTTTATTTTAAAGTAATTTATGTATTTTCTACACCTAAAGATTAAAACATTAATAAATAAATAACCTAAATAATGAAAATTAGTTGATATATTTTATATTTCTTCAAACAAGAAACAATCATACATAATATAATAGATATGACCATTCATTTTTTATTCTACTTGGTAATATAATAATTAAGGAGTAGAAAAGTTCACACCAAAAAGTTTAACTTAAGTAAAACAAAAAAAAAGGGGGTACATGTAACAAAAGAAGAATTGGTAGTACTTTTTCCAAAATCACCCCATAAATGCAAGGTCACGGTTTCTAATACTTATGAAAGCATTTATCATTTTATTGAAATAGTTCTTTGGAATAAAGTTGATGATGTGGCACTTCTAGAAAACACTACGTCGTCAAGGGTGCTTACTGACCAAACTAGAAAATGGGACCGATTTATCGGTTCATGGTTGAACTGGTCTGGTTCACTGGTTTTCGATTGATTCTTAGTGTGACCAGACCAAATATTAGGTTGGTTTTCAGTTCAATTGCTGAGACCAATCAGTCTGATCCAAGTTTGAAAACCATCTTTGACAAAGAATAAAAGAGAGAGAGAGAAAAAAAAAATAAAGAGAAATTAAAGGCAAGTGATATATACATGCATAAATTCCCCTATGCACGTATGATAAAGCATCCAAGAGCCCACTATTGTGTTGTAATGGGCATGTATGGGGGAGATTTAGGCATGTAATTATCAATCCTGAAATTAAATAGTTAATATTTGTATTTAAGAAATTCGTTTAGGAGAGAAAAATGGAGAGATGAATTTAATTTTTTCTCTCTAACTCACTAAATTCATTTTTCTCAATTTAAGAAGGAAAATTGTTGATTATATTACAAGTTTTTTAAATGACTATATTATTCCCATTGTATAAATATAATATTTTTATTATAGAGAATAAAATTGACATTCGAACATATATGATTTTCATTCATCTTACTTTTCACCCTTTACCAATAAAAAAATCTTTAATTTTCCTCCTTCTTTCCATTATCTTTTCCGAGCTCAAAAGAGATTTCAAGATTTTTCTCACCTTCGATTTATCTCTCTCCCATTTTTCTCTTCCGAATTTCCTCTCCCGTAATTTCTTATCCAAACACAATGTGAGATATGTGGGCCACAATATCAATAAATTAAGAATATCCTTTATTTTTAGTTGTTAAACTCTGTCTACAAGTAGATAAATATAGGGAGCAGTTGCTTGGATATTGAGAGAGACAGAGTAGGGGACTAAGTTAAGTATTGAGTATATCGTTTATAAGTTTATTATATATTAATATTAACGGTTTTGCACATCATAAATTAATGAGAAAAAAAAGTACTAAAAAAATTTATAAAACTTATAATTAAAATTGACGTGTAACAGACCGATGAACAATATACATAATACTTAATTCAGTCCCCACTCTCACTCAATCTAGTTGAGATTTTGTAACCTGATTGTACATTAATAGAACAGATATTGACATAATTTTAACCCAAAAAAGTTGTTACTCAATGGCCCAGGCCAGAAAGTGGGATTAGGCTGAGTCACTTCAGGGTGCCCTCTCTTAATTCACCGTATCAGTCATTTTTTATGACTAGGACAATGGTCGTGCCACCTAATGGTCCACGTCAGCGCTAGGCCACTTGGACATGGAGCAATTGACAGAATTTTAGTTTGTATTCTTCTAGATAACTGTTTTCGACAAAACTAACCTAAAGTGAATTTATTTTAGTGACTTATATGTACCCAATGAAAAAGTTATTGACCAAAATAGTTACTTTTTTTTTTTTTTTGGTTTACACCAAAATAGTTACTTATTCCCATGACATGGGTGGTTTTGGGCCCAAGGCACTTGAAGTGTCGTTCCCAATTTAAATGTCATTTCGGCTTTTAGCTTATCACATTCTTGTGCACGAATCCATCAATTACTTGGCATGGGTGGTTTTGGGCCTAGGGCACTTTTAAGTGTCGTTCCCAATTTAAACGTCATTTCGGCTTTTAGCTTATCACATTTTTGTGGACGAATCCATCAATTACTTGGCTGGTACCAAGCAATGGATTTCATAAATGTCAGAAATGAGTTACACTTATTAATTATACTGAATTTAACCTTGACAAATGTTTTTATTATTTCAAATATGTGGAACGGCAGATTCACTATCTCTTATATAAAATTACTTTATCAACAACTAAACTCTTGATTATCTCCATTCGCTGTTCAGCTTCCAATTTTGTAGTTAATGGTTTGAATTTCATTAAGATCAAATAATGAGATTAAATTTAAGGTTCATTCTCTAACGTGAACTATGTCATAACTGTTCAATTTCTTCACACTTTCCTCAAACACAGACTCAGAATGCTCTTCAAAGGAACTTTAAGACACCAAACTTACTTTTCCATAAAAATAAAAAAAAAAATAGAATTCTGATAGTTGGATGTGGAAATCCATTTACGCGGCGAAAGATGCGATTTTTTTAGATATATTTTATGCTCTTATCGTCAACCTTATTACTATTATAGATCACAAGTTGACGACGTTAAAAAATTACAAAAATTTATAAAACTTGTAACTAAATTTAATGTGTAATAAATATATAAATAATGTGTAATAATTAATCACGTTAACTTCGCGTCCCACCTACTCTCAGCCAGCTATCATTTTCAACCCAAAAAAAAAAAATAAATCTCTCTTGTATCTATAAATTCATTCTAGAAATTCATGTTAGTTCTTTTAGTGCAGGAAAGGATAAAGTTTGAGCGTAGGAAAAATTAAAGTTTGTGAGTAGGAAAAATTGTTCGGCAAGGAAATAAGAATACGACTAATTGTAAATTTAATACAACCACTGAATCAAAAAATTTGCTTTTTTTTTATATTATTCCAGATCTATACTTTATACTTTAAATTTTAAAGTAACATTCTTTTAATTTTAAATTTTAATTTTATAATTTGTTAATTTTATAATTTTTTAATATAATTATATTAAATTAATGAGTAGTTATATTTTATAATGTATTTAGAATAATTTATTTGAAGAAATTACTCTAGAGAAATTTTCTCATACACAACCCCTCCATCCGAGAAATTAATGAACAAATATAACGTCAAATCAAAAGGCAAAAAGAAAAATAGTTCACTTATATCCCACCTTAAAAGAAGTATAAAAAATTAATTTTACTCACAATATTCCAATTATTTTTATATTTCATCTCTAACATTTTTTTAAATTAATTTAAAACATTATTTCTGTCAATCTAATTTAATCTTTTCATCAATAATATCAGTAAATTAACTAACGTAACATAACAAAACGTGACACATCATTATTTTTATAGGTATCAGAATACCAAGTCAGCATCTCTGCTAATATGACATTGTTAATATTTTTTCATTTTCTGAAAGTTAAATTAAAAAAATTAATTTTTTTAACTTAGTTTAATGAAAAGGAAATAAAAAAAAAACCTAAAAAGTTGCCTTTTGATACACCACCGGTGGCCTCCTCAATCTTGATCCTCCACCGTTGTACCCACCACCTCAGTCCATCACCCTCGTTACCCCACCCACACCTCCTACTCGCTTCACCCTCGGCTCCATCTTCCCCAGCCCGCCAATCTCTGATACCAAGATCAAGTCCCTCCTCTGGCCCCTCCGTTTTGACCACCCCACCCTTCCCCACAAGAAATCATCTGTTCTTGGGAGCTCATGTCCGATGTCGACACTGATAGTTTCTGCTTCTCTCCCATTTTCAAGAAACTCCAAACCCCCACTACCCTTGTTCCTACTCCTCCTTCTCCTGTTCTTATTCCGCCTAACAACGAAACTCCAAGCCCAACTTCCCTGCTACCAAGCCACTCAAAGACCCCTCCGCTCCTAATGTCGTCATGACTGAAAAGGCAACTTTTTGGGTTTTTTTTTTTAATTTCCTTTTAATTAAAAAAATTGATTTTTTTTAATTTAATTTTTAGAAAACGGAAAAAAAAAAAAGAACAATGCCGCCAACAGATATGCTGATGTGATATGTTGACATGTAAAAAATAATAACGTGTTATGTTCTGTCATGGAATGTCAATTGATTTAATGGTATTATCAATAAAAAGACTAAATTAAACTAAAGAAAATAGTATTTTAGATTAATTTTAAAATAAGAAAATATTATAAATAAAATAAAAAAATTAAAATATTATTAATAAAATTAACTTTTATATCTTTAAAAAAAAAAAAACGTGCAACTTATTGTCCGAGTTTTTGGTTGACTTTGAAAGCTCAACCCGGAGCACGTTGCTTGAACATTGAATGGTCAATCTTGGAAGGTCACGGTTTCACACCCGGAGTTTCAAATGTAGGAATTTTTGTCCCATTAAAAATAAGAAGATAAATTTTTAAAATTATAATTATATTTTTATAATAAAAATAAAATTATAAAATTTATTTAATTTTTTTATTATAAAATATTTCACAACTACTTCAAAAATTTATTCCTCGTTGTCATTCAAGAAAAAACAAAAAGAGAAAAAGTGATTGGTACGTTTCCCGAAACGAATCCTTATGCTTAGCTGCTGTGATTCGTTGTAAGCAAAGACACTAGACGCTTCATTAAGTTGAAAGGCAAAAACCACGTAAGATTTAGGAACATTATTCTCCATTATGTTCGATTAAAAAGAATAAATTAAAAAAATTAATATATAAAAATATTATTAATTTTATGTCAAATAATAAATTTAATATCAATTTAAAAAAATAACAGTTTATCTATTTTTTAATTTATTTTTGTAACAAATATAATATACTGTGAAATTTTTTTAATAAAATTTACTTGTTTCGATAATATAACAATTATATATGTCACTAGATATTAATATATCAAATATATTTTTATAAATTTATTGTCGAAATTGATGAATTTTATTCATATGAAATTATTGTGTACTAAATTTATTAAAAAAAATTGTAAAAAAAATAAATTATTTAAAAATTAATATTAAATTTATTATTTTACAAAGAATTGGCTTAGCGAGAAGATCATTGGCTCTGAAGAATCTGCTAAGACCTGAAGTGATTCTATGGCCTGTAGTAGCCTTTGGTTGCCCCACATCCAGCAATAGATCCGGGCAGCTTTCCAACTCTATCTATCCCTTCTTCGAATACTATTCCCATACCCATAAAGAAGTGTGATTCAATATGGCAATGGAATAACCAGACTCCAGGGTTATCAGCTTTAAATCTCAAAGCAGTCCAGCCGTAAGGATGAACCGGCACCGAGTTCTTCATGATTGGATCAATCAAATTGTATTTCCTTGTGTCATTGACCATGTCGAACTTGCCTTCTCCGTAGCCCAGAACCCAGAAATCATGCCCATGAAGATGCCATGGATGTGTCTCACTGTTACTGGCAAGCATTGTGTTTGCATTTTGCAGGATAATATCTACTGTACTGTTGAATTGCAGCCGATAAATGGCATCACTAGTAGTGGCATTTGAGTTTGGAGGTTTTATATTTATGTCGTAGTTGGTCATATCAGGCCTGTCGGGGGGTGGATTTTGGCTGAATGTGTGTAGCAAATTCTGCTTGAGTGCAATCAGGTAAGGTGTGTGGGGAAGGTGGAAGGAAACATTGTTGACAGACCAACGACGATAACCATTGACTTCATTTTGTGTATTCAATAGTACTATCACCCTATCTGATGTGGGAGGAGGGGGATGGATGTAGCCCTGGCGAGCCCTGATGGCTTGACTTTGAGCTAACCGCGGCTTAACATCGTTCCACGCTGGGCCGGGAGGTCGATCTGTAGAAGGAGACCTTTTGGGATGGTTTGGATAGTAATTGAAAAAGCCAAATCCTGGTGGAGTTGTTGAATTTCTACTAACAACATTTGTTGTTAACCAATAGTTCCTTGAAGGGTCTTGGTCGGTTTTAACTATAACAGAGTAGGTCTCGCCAGAGTATATAAATAGATTTTGTACCACAAATGGCTCAACGTAATGCCCATCTGCTTCCACAACAGTCATGTTGTGTCCCTGTATACCAAAACCATATGTAAACATTATTATACAGGGTACATTTATTTCATAAAATAGAATAAAATATATAAGTTAGAAGTCAACTATTTCTCTTTAACTTGTGTTTAGTTACTCAATAAGATAGATATAAAATATGCTACTGTAGACTTATTATCCCATAAATATAGAATGGTATTATCATTTTTACTCTCATAGGCTAATTTATTTCATCTAGTGTTAATAAATTATATATTTACTAAAATATTTTTTTAATTAAAATAAATTTTAAATATTTTTAAAAAATTAATATGAAATTAAAAGAATTATTTCTCTCTTGTCTTTCTTTCTCCTCTCTCTTTTCTTTCTCTCTCCTCCCTCCTCTCTCTCACTCCTTGTCTTCTCTCTCTTTCCTTTCTCTCTCCTCCCTCCTCCCTCTCTCCTTCCTTCTCCCTTCCTTTCTCTCTCCTCACTCTCTCTCTTCCTCTCTCTCTCTCTCTCTCTCTCTCTCTCTCTCTCTCTCTCTCTCTCTCTCTCTCTCTCTCTCTCTCTCTCGTACATTCATTTTCTTTTATATAAATTTGAAAATTTATATCTTAAAATTTATTTATTCTTTTCCTTAAAAAATTAAAAAATATATATTAATCTCTTTTCTATGATATTTTGAAATTTATTTGTATAAAAAAATTAATATTTAATTTTAAAAATAAATTTATAAAAAATATAATGTACAATATATATAAAATAAATATTAATTTTATTACTTAATTTTAATTATTTTTAATAAAAATGTTAAAATTAATAATAAATATAAATCAATTATTTTTAAGGGTAAAAAAATCATTTTCATAGACTATATACTATTTTATCTCATATTATTCAAATATTGGGTAGGATAACTATTTTATATTATTTGATACCATTCAAACATAATATAAGTTAGTAGTTTAATATATATTATATTATATTAATTTATACTATCTTATACCATATTATCTAATTTACATACCAAATACACCTACAGAGGATAAGATCATTTCCTTCAAATCAAGCTTTGAAATGTGATAACTCTGTACATCTAAATGAACAGAGTGGAAAGCAAGAAAAAAACAGGAAGGAAGAAAGAAAGAGGGGAATGGAAATTACCTCTATTTGGAAACTAAGTGCTGATAATGCAGTCAAGCTAGAAACCCTGAGCCTGTATGTTTTTCCGGGAACTACTGTCATAGCATAGGGAGAACACTCAGGTTTGGTAGCATTACAGACAGCAGCTGGTGTACCTGGGGTGGAGCAGTCAAATCTTCCCTTTCCTTGTATCAGAAGTGACTGGAAAAAGGAAATTTTTGGGCGGATATGACATAAGCTAAAAAGGACATTAATAAGTGCAGGTGATATAAACAGCCCAATTCCTGATGGTGGGGTAAGTGATCATTTACCTGAGGCTCCCCAACCCAAACAAAGGGAATAGAGGATAATCCTGTGGCTTGTTCATAAGTGCTTTTGTGATACCAATCAGTGAGGATGATGCTTCGGTCATAATCGTAGTGAAACGGTTCGGATTCTCCATCTGGAAGAGATACACGGATTGATCCGTATAGTCCAGATTCTCTCTGCATTCCATAATGGGCGTGGTACAAGTATGTTCCAGGCTGCATAAAAAAGAGAATGCTCGCAGTTTTATTAACGTCTCTCATGACAGAAACCATGTACTAGCAAAGGACTAATCTCTGCCCATCCGGATTGGCGAGATAGCCCATAGAGTACTAGAAAACTTACCCTGTCAACGACGAACTGGTATTTGAAGGTGTCTCCGGGCAAAATTGGACATTGAGTCACTCCTTCCGTGCCGTCAAACCAAGGAGTTCCAATCTGCGATTACCAAAGCACACCGACAAGTAAACATTCCATTCCATTTCCATATAAGAATGCAAGATATTAGTCACCGAGTTGGCAATCGAATATAAAACAATGAAGATTATTGCTGCTATAATAAATGTTATACTTGACGGATTCCGTGCCAATGGATGGCCAAATTCTCAGTCAGCAAGCTGTTTGTAACTTCGACAACAATTGTATCGCCCTGCTGTGCCAAGATTGTGGGTCCTGGAGTCTTTCCATTAATAGTAATAACCAGCTTCTGATAGCAATCGGGGGACTTGTACTCGTACTTGACGTTCCATTTGTAGTGGCGAATTCTGGCTTCTGAAACTGGAATGTTAATCAAAGAAACCAAGCAAAGCAAAGCCAATAACTTCAACATTGTTGGCATTCCTTTGCACTGGAAGAGCTCAACCATGCGGATATGGTTGAAATTTCTGACGGATCGTATTAAAAACCAGAAAGCGGAAACTAGAAGCGAGTCCGTTGCTGAATTGGGTGTCTTAGTATATATATAATTAACTCCAGACCAAGGCTTGCATTGCCGGAGGTAATGTACTCGCGTACTCCTATTTATTTACTTGTGAACAGAAACGGAGACTGAGACTGGGTCGCAAATAATTATCAAAGATAGCACGAATTCTTTGACCTGCTCGGTCAGTCAAGAGAAATAAAATAAAGTAACAAATTACAGGCGCAAGGAACTTTCTCGGTGCATGGACCAGGCAGATTCAGATTATTATGAGGAAGTTTCCATCTGATGGATCTGCTTGGTTTATCCAGTCATTTTGAATTTCGACTTTGTCTAAGCAGAATGCATTCTTATGTTGTAACGCGTCTGAGCTTCTCTCATATTTCTAATATGAAGATGACCTATCATATCACGTTTATCTTGTGTACCTCACCTTTTACTTTTGAAATTGTAAGTTAAAACTGTAAATCGTGAACTAGTTTGATAAATTACTTGCTTTTTTTTTTTTTTTTTCCTTTTTGGATATTCTTAAAAATGGTTAGAGCCAAGATTTTGTTTTTACGATTCAGAAAAGGTTGGCGCCCGAGTTCCATTGTCGAAATCATGTTTTAAAGTGCAATAGCTTATTAGTAAAATGCAACAGTTTTGATATTTTAAGTAAAAATTATTATTTTAAAAAATATTTTTTTAAAGAAATTTTTTTTAACTCATATTATATGAGATTTACATTTTAAATATAACAACACTTACTTAATTTTAAATTTTAAATTTAAATTTAATTTTTTTTATTTCATATTTTATTAATATAATTATATTTTATTAATAAATAACTACATTTCTTATTTGACTCGAACTGCGAATTTCGGCTCCCACCTTGGAATCGAAACACCGCCCCAAACAATTAATGGTACTAAATTATGTTATGCCTAGAATGAGAGAAGTCAACCCGACATAGTTGTAATTGCAAGGAAAATATGGCTGCAGCTACGGTAGCGATACCTATGACAAAGTAATACTTGTTATAAAAATGACAGTTGAGTCAGCTGACCAGCGAGCCTGGTGGGGATACTAGCCAGCGATGGTAAGTTTCCTGGCCTACTGGTGCCTCAAAAATATAATATGAAAGGAAAGACGAAATGATCTGATTGTATGAACACTGTAACTTGGACGCAAGTGAGGCTGACAATGAAAGGGTTTGACTGGAGAAAAGGATCGGACTTTTTTATTACATAAGCTCAACCTTTCTCAGAAGTACATACGCGAAATTTATGCCTTTTTAATTGCATTCTACTGATATATTATTTGTTTATTCATCCAAACATTTTTTTTAACAGTTTATTCATCCAATATGATGAAGGCACGAGGGCACATGACAACAGCGACCATAAACAAGTTGAAAAAACTTTTATGCTAAACTACGGACCAGATCTAATGCTAATTGAATTATTTTGAGTTTGGGGTCGTTTTAATTTTGAATATTTTGGATTATAGGTTTATTGGGTATTGGATCGTTCGATTATTCCGAAGATTTGTGTTATCGAGTCATTAATTTTTCAGTCAATAACAATTTGGTGAAATTGGATTTTTGGCAATTAAAATCAGATAATTGTGATCGTGTTTGCTTGTGCCACCGTTATGAGAATTAATCAAAGCCTCCTATAAAACACCTACTTTCCACAATTACGCGAAAAAATATTACGGAAAACCAAACGTCTTGAATGTTTATAAATGATAAGCAAATAAAGAACTTAACAATCTAAACTTAAAATTTTCTCACAAAAAAAAAAAAAAAAAAAACTTAAAATTTACAGGTTGTTTCGCGGAAGCAAATTTCTTTGTGATAGCGCAGAATATATAAAAACAAGCGATTTTTAAGGAGAAGTCTTTGGTCAAACTTATAAATTGTTCCCTTCTTTGCGGAAGAATATGAAGAAATGCAAATGTGATCAACTAAGCAACGCGTTCTTGACTTTTGACTTTCTTATTGTTACCTTTTCATTCAACATGGGCTGGGTCTTTTGTCCTGGTTCACGTCTCGACTGCCCATGCCACATTAGAAAAACCTTTTTCTTAAACTTTTGTAATTTTTTTTAATTAAACCTTAAATATTATTTAATATTATCTTAAATATATTTTATTATACCTTAAATCTTTATCTTAAAAAAATTTCAAATTTTTTGTTTACCTGCTAATTCTGAAGTGTGCCGGCTCACCAACATTTTTCTTTCATTTTTACTGCGTGTCAAGGAAAACCAATAAACAAAAAGTCAAAGATCAAGAGTTGATCTTTTCATTTTTGTATCTGTGTTTAATTGATTTTTTTTTTCTTCCGAAAATTCTTTCGTTACGAGTTCATTAGGGATACCATAACCATAAAGATCCTTATATTTGTAAAACTAGGATTTGTTCACGCACATTGTACGGATTATAAATATTTATTAAAAATATTAAAATAAATTGAATTAGAAGTAATATAAGATGGATTCTAAGAAATTAATACTTGAGCATTCAAAAATTTATATCATATTAAATCATAATTAATAAAATAGTTAGAGAAAGTCTCTTTAGATGTAGTAATTCAATAGCTCTCCAATTATTGACACCTAATTTTTTCTTTTTTTATCACATAAGAAAAAGGACAAAAGAAAAAGGAATTTATAGACTGTTACAGACTATTTCAAAGGATAGCCACCCTAAACAAATCAGTCCATACTAGCGTTTTCATACCCAGAGGAGGCGTCTCCCACAACTTTAATGAACCATCATGAGGACCACTCAAATTTACCAAAATATTTGTCCATGTATTTCCGTCCCTCAGAATGTGCTAGATAGAACATTACCATATTTGATTGAGCAGCAACAAACATTCAGCAATAACTTATTTGGATGCATCCATTTCCCAATCCACCTTATTGATCTTCTATATGGTTAGCATTGAATCTATTTGTACAACTAATCGCCTGTATCCTCTCTGCCATGCCAATTGTAGAGCTACCCAAATAGCCCAAAGTTCTGTCGCTATAGCTATAAAAGATCTAGTATAACCAGAAAAACCACAAATCCATCTACTAATACTGTCCCGTGCTAATCCTCCATGACCCGCTTCACCTGGTGCTCCTTTGGCACTACCATCAACATTAATTTTCAAAGCCAACTCGATGGAGGATGCCATGCAATTAACTTATCCTGGTTTCTCATGCACGATGATATGTTGGGCTCTCCTGTGGTGGACTAGGTATTATATATGTCAATAGCTTTAATTTGGACTGATGCCGCTTTTTGGTGTACCAAGTAGGATTGGCCCCTGAATAATTTATCGATCCCTCTACTGCTAAAAATACCAAGAAGCTGCAGTGAATACAAACCTAAAATCACATCCCCAAACGAGTATTGATGTGACAGTTTCAAATATAAATAAAAAGACTAGGGAAGAAAATTTCAACAAAAAGGTAAAAGGAAGGAAAAATTTTTAGAAAAATATATGAAAATAAAAACATAATTATATATTTTTCCCAAATTTTAAAAAAGGTAAAAGGAAGATTTTTTTTTTAAAATACGAAAATAAAATAATAATTATATTTTTTTTCAAATTTAAAAAAAGGGAAAAGGAAGAAAAAAGTTTCAGAAAAATATATGAAAATAAAAAGTAATTATATATATTTCTCATATTTAAAAAAAAAATTAAAGGAAAAAAATTTGCAAAAAAATATAAAAAAAATAAAAAAATAATTATTTTTTTCTCAAATTTCAAAAAAAAAAAAAGGTAAAAGGAATTTCGTTTCTAAAGAAATTAAAAATTAAAAATTTTAGTTTCTAAAAAAAAAGAGGAAAAATTTAGAATTTTAGTTTCTAAAAAAATAAAAATTCAAATTTTTTTTCTACAAAAATAAAAAATTCAGAATTTTGGTTTTAAAAAAATGATTTTTTTATTTAAAAAAATTTTCAATTTTTATTTTTATTGAAATCAAAATTTTGATTTTTTTTGTTTTTCAGAAAATAAAATTAGAATTAAAAAAAAAATGAAAACCACCAAGTTAGCAGTTGTTTGCTGAGGAGGTAGATTACGTGACAAGTTTAGTCTTACGTGACATGCCACGTGGTGCCACATGGTAAAGTTAACGTTAAGTTAATGGTAAAGAGCAATTTTTAACTACAGAATTAACGTGGGTGGTGTAATTCAAAAAAAAAACGAAGTCAGTAAAAAGCAAAAAACGACTAAGCATAGAGAGTGGATTTTTGTTTTGTGTCGTCTTTTTAATTACATAACCTTTTTACCCATACACGGACTTGAGGCCTTTGTAATTGGATGCTACTGATGTCTTATTGAGCGCTGTTACACGAGTCGAGAATTTTGTGTTGGAACGCTGTTAGGTAGGTTGGGACTTTGGTCTTGGCAACCACCTGACTTGTTGACGTGGCACTGTCACGTTAGCAAGTTTTATTTTTTATTTTTTTAAACCTAAAACTTAAATAGTATCAAGTGTTACCCTAAACATACTTAGCTGAACCCTAATTTTTTTTTTTTAAATTTTGTTAAAGTATGGTGACCCAAATCATGTTCAGTTTAATTCGAAAACTTGTGGTGCGACATAATATGAACCTGTTATGTTTTGTTCAGCCTAGGGTTTGTAAGCTTATTATTTTATTACTGCCACATGAACCATTCCTTTGTACTCTTCTTTGTTGTTAGTGAATTTTTCCTCTCTACTCGTGGTTTTGTTTTTACATTGGGGCTTTCCACATAAAATCTATGTGTTCTTGATTTCGTTTTTATAGTTTATTGCTTTTATTTCCCCAACAGGTGGTATCAGAGCAAACTTGGTTTGATGTCCGCAATGACAACTATGAAATATGATATTCTGTTGTTGGATCAAAAAACTAGATTTTTGCTATGGTAGGTTAAGATGCGGGCTATGCTCCCGCATCTAGATTTGGATGACACAGTGTTAAGGTTTGATAAGATGCCCTCATCATGGTTAATAGAGGAGAAATAGCGTAGAGATCGAAAGGCAGATTTTGAAACTTAAAACTGAAGACAGGCACGCTGGAGCCAAAACCATGGTTTTGGAATCCCACGGCACTGATGATTCAACCATTTAGCAGTGATTGGAGCTCCACAGCTCTGGAATATGGGGCTGCGGCTCTAGCTATTTAGGCAGTTTTTATTTTATGATATGGCTAACGCAGAAATCAAGGATTATGTCACCCTTTGGACTCTAGAAACCCTATTTTAGAATAGATATAAAGGGTATCGAGAGGAGAAGAAAGGGGGATATTTTACAAGGAAAAAAAGACAGCTCTAGCAAGGAGAATGCTTGGGAGAAGACAATGATAGTGGGCCAAGGAGTTTCTTGTGTTCATTGATTACTCTTGTTTTCCTCTTCTCGATTTCACCATGAACTCTTTTCCAACAATATTTTGTGATTTTTTTTCGTTATTTTGATGTCGAACTAATTTTTCCTTTTAGATTGGAATGGATCTTTTGTTGATGTTTATGGTTTAGATATGTAAGTTAATAATATGATGATATTTTTCAGTTTATTTGTGTTATTTTATGCTTAATGCGTTCAATTTATTGGCCACTTATTGAAAGATTACATACTTGGGATTTGACGCTCAAGAGAGGAAATTGTTGATAGTACTCGAATATCACAAAATAAAATTCTAGATGACTCGAGGGGGTATTTAGATTTTGTGAAATTGTTTAAGAAAATCATAACACTTAATGAGTCCCCAATTTTTTGGTTTTTATAATGATATTGAAATTGGAATTTTTGGTAAGATATATATTTGTTTCAACACTCAAGAGATGGAATTAAATGAATTAGGATTCTTGATTTATAAACTAAGAGATTTATCAATCATTGTAAAGAAAACCACACTCTATGCATAAGTGAAGTTGAACCTCTAGAGCCTTAACCCACTAAATCTTCTTCCTAGTAGTTTTATCTTTAATTTTGAGATATATTTTACTTGTTTTTATTCTCTATTTTGATTGCAAAATAAAATTAGGATTGTTAATTATGGTAGTTAGTGAAGTTAAGATTTTATGTTTTCATATAGAGACGACAACCCTTCTTGCCACAATATTATAAAACATGACATCGTGCACTTGTGGTTAGAGTTTCATGTACAAAAATATTAATAAAGAATAAGATATAATATAATAAATAGAAAAAGATAAATGCAAGGTTTACCTAACCTTGCATGGTTGGTTGAGGGAGAGAGTGAGTGAGAGTGAGTGAGAGAGAGAAAGAAACTGAAAAAGGAAAAAAAGAAGGAGAAAGCTTCGGAACGAACTGAGCACGCCTCGAGGTAGAGACCGAAATGCTTGACAATCTTACCTAACCTATGAGTAGATGTTCATCTATTATCACAAGCTTTTCTTTTTTCAAATGCTTTATGGTTTGATTTTTGAAAATAATGGAATTTGGTGTTTTTAATGTTTTTGATAGTTTTGAAAGTAGAATTAAGGTGTTGTGATCTTGTTTGTGCCTTCGGTTGCTTGTTTGGCAAGGTAGCTGAAGAAAAAAAAAACAAAGAGAGAGAGGAGAGAGAGCTTCAGCTAACCAAGAGAGAGGGAGAGAGAGTGGTTTGAGCTTGTAATCTTAAAGAATCTAGGTTAATTGACATATCAAAATCGAGCAAATCCTATTTCTATACCTAAAACCTAGCTTCAACAAGTATTGTAGCTCAAAATTGAAAGAGAAAGGGAAGGAGAGGCTTGCCCTAGAGAGAAATGAGGGAGAAAATTTTTTTTGGTCGTAATCTTGTTTAATTAGTCATTGATTACATTATTAGGTTCTAGGCGATACATAACTGAGCTTAATTACCGATAAAAGACTTGATTTAATAATTTGATTTAATAAGGATTGTAAAGTTGATGGACTAATTTGCAAATATGAAAAGTTAGGATAAACAGGGACCTAATTGTAATTAGTTGAAAATTGAGGGGACTAGATTGTAAATACAAGAAGTTGAATAAAGGGGACCTAATTGTAATTGAAGAAAAGTGTGGGTTAAGATTGTAAAAACATGAAAGTTTTGGTAAATATGATCTATATTGTAATTAATTGACATTGGAAGGACCAAATTGCAAACCAGGCAAGGTTTAGGGACACAAACCTAATTTTAAAATAATTCCAAAAATAAATGAATAAAAAGAATAAGGATTACTTACCTTACAAGGTAAGTCACAACCATCAGATTCCAACAGTCGAGTACGGAAATGTTAAAGCCTAAAAAATGGAAAAAAAATGGCAGCACGAGTTTATACACGAAATTTTGTGCTTCCATGTGATTTTTTTTTATGGTACATGAATACTTGATGAGGCATCAGCACGCATTCACGTTATACATTGGCATTAGATAGAAAAAAAAAGGCACAATAAAGGTTCAAAAGAAAAGTTAAGTTTTTCGAGCATCAAAATATTTTCATCGAGACTGGACTCGTGATTTGATGCCTGGGAATTATAATGATGTTTTTGGTCAGTTGGTGGCAGATGATTGTTCTTGGACAACTATGTCAAGTTTGGCTCCAGGTCGATAATCAATGCAATTTCGGTATTATTAGGTAAGAGTCAAATAGGCCTAATGAAAGTAAGGATACACCATATAAAGGCTGAGTAGGATCACAAGTCTTGTTCAAGATTTTTTTTTTTTTTTTGGTGCAAAGTCTTGTTTAAGAGTCGACTTAACCAAGAAAAAGAATTTCATTCATGAAAATGTAAAGCAAGTATTTTACTATTTAACATGCGAAGAAGAGGAATTTAGGGCATCTGCATGCCATTACAATGAATGATTGAGAAAGGTACCAAAGAATGTCGAAATGAGACGACACGAAAGAAAGTTAAAAACAAAAGTAATAATCGTTAAATTTACTGCACCGCATGGTTATTGTATGACACGAACTTTGTATTTCACGCATAACATTACTCACTAAGTATTTATTGTACTCATCAGACTTGTGTTGATAGGCGATGGTTCAGTTGGTGGTTGCCTTGTTACCCCAAGCCCAAGGGATGAAAGTCCTAATGTTTGACTTTGACACAAACATGTTGTTGTGCGTTATAGACGCCAGCTACTCTATAATCGGGGACTTTCGGAGCTAACCCTTAGGATGACTAGGAGACCTGCCTTCCCAAGACCTATTGAGTGACCAATCAACTGTATGCAAAAATGTATAGGCATTTGGAAAAGAAAGAGGTGAAATGAATTAAGGATGACTGCTTGAGCCACTAGGACTAGACTCATTGGTGTAAAATGCTATGAGTTGTGCACAAGCCACATGTCTTATAGTGAGTAGACTGTAGGTTTTTGGAGACCCTCATCCATTTTTCTTTCAGGGTGCTGTAGTTCTAATGCGACTGTGTATAATAAATAAAAGTGTTTCTACTGTTTCTATTTTTCCAAAAAGGCTCGATTGATATATAGAGTTTATTTTTCTTATTAAATTAATCATCCAAAAGCAAAGCATAATTCTATGTACAAAGGCCAAAAAAAAAAAAAAAATAGAGAACAGTAAAAAATGACGCACGATCCAGAAATAACATATGAACCTTTCTTCCGCTAAAGCAAAAGCATACCCGACTAAGGAGAAGCAATAATAAGGCTCACAGTATCTCTTGACTAAAACCCTAAGAGTCAGAGGATATTCAATAGTTAGGTAGAGAGCTCTATTCATAGCAGTGGTGGAAGTCGCTACAATGTAAGTGGATATTCTCTATTAAATGTCAGGCAGATGGGTCAATTGAAAGATATAAGGCAAGACTCATTGCAAATGAGTATAGCCAGACCTATGGCATCGATTATCAGAAAACACTTTCTCTGGTAGAAAAAATAAATACTGTGAGGGTGTTACTATCTCTTGCTACAAATTTAGATTTGTCATTACATCAATTCGAGGTTAAAAAAAAAAAGTGTTTATTCTTGGAGGCATCACAAAGGAGACATATGGACATACAACTGGCCTTTGGCACTTTTTCAAGAACTAAGGTAGTGTGTATGCTATAGAAGGCATTATATTGTCTAAAACGATCTCCGTGCACTTGGTTTGGATGTTTCAGTCTAGCCATGAGGAAACGAGGCTGCAAACAGAGTGAATTTGATCATACTCTTTTCTTGAAGCATTGACACCGGATGATGACTGTTTTAATTATTTATGTCGACGATATGATAATTACTAGGTAATAATGCAAAGTGATTTCTCAATTACAAGGGCACTTGGCAACAGAATTTGAGATGAAGAACCTTGGAGGACTCAAATATTTTTTAGGGATTGAAGTAGCTCGTTGAAGTCAAGGTATATTTGTATCTCAAATGAAATACACTTTGATTTGCATACTGAAATAGGAATGCCATCGACGGTTCAAAATCAGATACTTGGGAAGCGTGAAAGCTAGAGTTCTACGAACAAGAATAGATACCAACGACTTATAGAGAAACTGATTATCTATCACATACAGGGCTTAATGTTGCTTATGCAGTATATTTTGTCAGTCAATTCATGCATCTATAAAATCAACTGCTTTCTTCATAAGAAAGGAATATAACATGTGATATTCTTACAGCTCTATCGATGTCCAAGCTTGATAGCACATCAATTAGGAATATTTAGAAATAATACTTTGATGCAACTAATATCTCATAATTATGATCCAATGATAATTACTTTTGCAGAGTATATTTATCCTATGGACTTTATCTTTAAAGTTTTGTAATAGTAATATCATGTATATTGGATCTTTGGACTGAGGCCAGGAGTCATCTATTTATGTTCTCATTCAACCTCCCCCAAAAGAAGGACCTACCATCGAAACACTATTAGATCTGAAATAGATCTCTCCCAAATTCAACCATAGTACCAACAAATCTAAAACTCATACGTCGCGCTACAATCTCTTGCTAGTCAAGTTGAATGGAGAAAATTAAAGATATACAATACAAACTTTTTCCCATTATACCTTCCATCTCCCTATCTGTTTCTTTTCATCATATTCGACTATGAAGTCCAAATCAGTGGAAACTTAAGTGTATCTTGACGATTGGGCTTAAGTGGTGGTTTTACTACAAGACATCATCCAAAAACGCAACAAAAATTATATGTTTATGGAACCATCTCAATAATAATTGGAACTAGTGACAATATAGCAATTAATGCGGTTGAGTTCTTAATTATGGAACTACATAACTTTTTGATTCCTTCAAACCTCAAGAAGATAATTAAGCAAAAATTAAATTAAAAGAGTTTAATCATTTAATTTTCTAACCTCAATATTTTTCATTATAAATTTTAAATAATGCTAACGGATGAAAATGAACTTTTTCTATGAAAAGTGTAAAAACTTTATATAAATTAAAAATAAAAAAGGGGTTAAACAAGTTTGAAACCAATTTGAATCTGAACTATTTGAGAACTAGAATTAGAATTGGGTTGAAAATGAAACTGAAATAAACCAACCATGGAGGGTTTAGGGGTTGGTTCCCCTAACTACAAAGCCAGACGAACTTTAGGTCAAAACTGTGAACAAGGACCGTTGATTTATACATATCATAGAACAAAATGCATAAGAAAAAGAACTTGGTTGTTTTTTTTTTTCGACGACTAGGTTCTTTCTCAAAAAATAAAATGGCAATAAATTCTTCACGACGAGTCTTCGATAAGAGACAAGAATTTAACAACTTGAAGGCATGTGAAAAGGAACTTGGTAGTAAATTGCATTAATGTTTTTTCACACAAACTTGAGTTATCGGAGCCAAAAGGAATCTAATTGATTTGTCCTTTCAAATGTGGCTGAGTGGGACAACTGAGGGTATGATAATAGGTCGAGAAAGTATTGATCAAGCCATTGGTGATATGGATATCAGTCCTCAGATGGAATTATGTGAAGTTACATAAAGTGTCTTATGTAGGATAAATTTTACTTTTCATTTCAAATGGATGATTACGATCTTATAAAATAAATTACATGCACCTTTATTTGATAGAGAAAAAAAAGTAATATATAAGCCCTTGTGATACAATTAATGTAACTAGACGTATTTTCTTCCTGTATAATAAAGTGGCGCCATCCTTCCTATAGAAACGAAAAAGCGCGAAGCAGGAATTGCCAATGCCATTGACTTGAAGGAGAATGGGCAAATACCTATAAAAAAACATGATTGTAAGACATAATTGTTGGAATAAATTAATTATTTATTAAAAAAAAAAACGAGTCATCATTGCCAATTGTTATTCTTATAACTTTCGAGAAAGAATCACTAGTGGGCACGGCACATTCACCAATAGTGACCACTCCACTTGGATGGAGAATAACGTACATTGAATCTAGACGATTTTTGCTGTGGAAGAAGCAGCGTTGCAGCCCCAACCAACGCCGCCACGCACTCCCCCCCACCACCCCCCGTCTCCCACCACAACCGTAAAAACCCACCCCACCCAACTCGGCCCCAAAAAACAAACCACAAAAAAACAACATGGAGAAGACTGTAGAGTGTAGACATTGCATTTGCGCAGAACAGTAGGGTGATTGACTAACATTGCAATCGCTAGAATTGTGAGCGTTGCCATGTTTTACATTTTTCTAAGAGAAAGGAAAAGGAATAGAAAATTTTAAAATTTTTTATTCTTTTTTTATTATGTTTTATCAATCTAAATAATTATTTTTTACTTTTTTTTCTCACAAATTACTATTCATTTTCTTTCTCACAATTTTCTAATAATTATTTTTTATTAATCATAACATCATCATTACTGTACTATTTTTTATTTATTTTTTATTTAATTTCTCATTATCTAATCACACTGTCTGAGTTTTATGATCCATAGAGTCCTAAAAATAACATTAATCAAAGTCTTACTGTGAATTTAAATATTTTCTTATGAATATATATCACATATAGTTTTAGTTGTTAAAAGGAAATGTTTATATATTTTTTTTATTCGGATGAGCATTTAGGGCAAAAACAAAAAAAGATAAGAGACGTGATATTGAATTTCACCCTCTTCCTAATTTTTGATCAATTGGCCACTCAAATAATTGAGATGTTATTTAAATTATATTTTTTTATGATAAAGTTTTGCTATGTCAGTTAGTGGCAGGGCCAGGAATTTTCTTTAAAGGGAGCAAAGTTCAACTACAAGGATAAGCTAGTGGAGATGTTAAATAAAAAGGAATAAAAAAGTGAGTAAAAATATAAAATACTTCAGTGAGAATGAAGTATAAATTTTAATAAGAATAATAGCATAAGAGCTGTAGTGACTCTACCACTGATGTCAGGCATTGGTAGTAGAAATAATGGACTTACGGGTTAGAGGTGTTAAATTCTAAGTCAATCCAATGGATTGATCCAAACTTGCCTAATAAAATCTAATTGGAACTCGACTTAAGTACAACATAACTTGAAAGTAACCCAACTTAAAAATAATCCAACCTAAAATGATCCAATCCAAAACTGACTCCAACCCGATCTCAACCTAAAAAATATGACTTTTACTTTTAAAATTGAATTTTTATTAAAATTTATTATTTAATGTTTTTTTTATATTTTTACTTATTTATATATGACAACTCTATGCACATTACATATGTACACTATTGTATTTTTATATATTATATAGCTATATATTCAATTTGTAATTTTTATTTATCATATATAAACTTGTTTTTAGGGACAAGTCTTAGCGTAGCAAAATATGTTACACCATTATCCTAATCGTTACAGGCTTAAATCATAAAAATAGTCTCTTGTGAAAATAAAAAGGTTGGTTATATTAAGCATTTCCTTGAACTCCACAAATGTGAGAATTTTGCATACTAAACAACGTTTTTGATATATATTTAATTTTTTTATATAGTTATCTATCTTTATCTTTTTTAAATTTATAGCAGTTTAAAAATTTTATTTTGGTTATTATTTATATATACAAATTATATATTATTATATTGTTATAAATCAAATTATTTATTATATAGCAATTTTCATTTATACAAATAATAATATAATTTACATATTTAAATGTATGATGAAATAAAAAATTAGTGAAAAGAGAAAAATTATTTTTTGAATCATAAAAAGAGTCTCTTGTGAAAATAACTATAAGGCTGGCTATATTAAGCATTTCCTTAACCTCCAAAAATGTGAGAATTTTGCGTACTGAATAACGTTTTTGATATATATTTAATTATTTTACATTGATACCAAATTATTTATTTTATATAATTATCTATCTTTATTTTTTTTAAAATTTATAACTGTTTAAAAATTTTATCTTAGTTATTATTTATATATACAAATTTTATATTATTAAATTATTATAGGTCAAATTATTAATTATATAGCAATTTATATTTATACAAATAAGAATATAATTTACATATTTAAATGTATGATGAAATAAAAAATTAGTAAAAAGAGAAAAATTATTTTTTTGAAAAATAAGTATAATTAGCATGTCGACCCATAAATCGATTAGAACCTGAAGTGACCCAATCTAAATCCGACCTAATCAAACGTGACCCGCAAATAACCCAATCTAAAATGACCCTCGAACCTGACCCAATCCATTCATTTAACACCTATAATTACCGTCAATATTAAATCATCATCGTAATCACAAGGAATTATCAGAAGGTACAGTAAAAGTTATGAAATGACTGTCATAATATTGGATTATGGAGTTTGCACAAAAATAGAAAACATTGGCATTTTGACTTTATTAGAATTTGGATGTTAAATTAAATTTTTTCCCCCAAAATCTTACGGTAAAAATTAATATTTTTTCTTTATAAATCAATCATTACAATTCCAGTTGTAAAGAGCAGTGTTTGAATCTTTTTTTTTTTTTTATCACAATGACATTTTATGTCATGTATTCACAATAAGTAATATAAGTCCCAGATTCACTATCATGTGCCGATGTCACTATTGTGTGCTGAGCAAATTTGTTGGGTTTGTGCATCCTCGTTGACACTTAGTTGGTCGTTGTGGCTGTTCGTCTTTCGTTGGTGTTGGTTGATCGTTAGTTTTGGTCGAGGTTCCTTCGTTGGGAGTCTTCAGTTTGCCTATGCTCTTTTGTAGTTGTAGACTCCGTTCGGTGGTCTTCGCTCCCCTGCCTTCCCCAATCGCCCTTGCAATTGACGTGGAGGTGGGGAAGGTTTCTTACTATTATCTACTAGTCAGGCCATGTACAATCGTGATGAGTGGGTTTACTTTGTTTGCTCAACAACTTCGGTGATCCATTGGTTTTCGAGGAGGGGCTCTTAGTGTTGGTTGCGACCTTGGTTTGGGTTTGTTGTTTGTCTTCCTATTGACTCTTGTGTGTTTAGCAGTTGTGTTGGGTGGCGAGTGTTGATTTGGTGTAGTCTGTCAGGCATCTAGCCGCTTTGGCTATTGGAGCTCTCACTAGCGCTCGCTAGTGTCGGTCCCGCCTTGCTTTGTGGTGGGGCTATAGAGCATTTGGAGGCAAGTTAGTCGCTGGCCTATGGGTCGAGGTCCATTTGGATCTTGGACCTACCCTGCCTCCTGCAGGTTGTGTCCTGCGCCTAGGCTTTTCTCTTCAGCTGGTTGGGTTTGCTTGAGTTATTTGGGCCTCTCTATATAATGGTGGCTTGTTTGGACCCTACTTTTTGGGTCTTGACTGTGCACTAGTGTTTTAATGTTAAATGAATATATCTCCTTTGTTGTTGTTCACAAAAAATTTATCATAAGCACTATTTTTTAGCACGAAAAAAAAAAAAGTAAAATGTCGGACATTGCATTTGTAGATTAAGGTCGAGGTTACACGTCTTCATTCAATCTCTCTCATAGAGAGGAAGTACTACCCAAATATTGTTAAGTCTGAAAGGGCATCCCTACAACTATCTACGATGTTAATAAACTTAAAATTCAATACAGTATTCTCAATATAAATAACTTGTTTATTAGGGGGTGATGACAGTGAAAAGACTCAACTGTTAGCCAATGTGGATCTATGTGACGGGGAGGGTAGGCAATTAGTTTAAGTCATATACTATTAGTAGGTAAAAAGCAACAAGCATTGGGGTTTAGCCTGGTGGCCCCCATACCCCTCCTACACTCTTGTCTGTCCCCCCTCCTTTTAGTTTTCTTGCATTTTGTTTTGTTTTTTTGTTTTCATGGTTTTGCTTATTCGCCTTTGTTTTTTCTTTTTAAAATCCTTTTTTTCTTCCCACATTCTTTTTTGTTATATCTTTTGCTTCTTGGCCCTTTTTTTTAAAAGACAGGTTTCCTTCTTTTGGCTTCTCACTTCCTTTTTTTTTTTTTTTTTCAAAGAAATCATATTCTTTCTTTTATTTTTAATTTCTTTGACAATCTATTACAATATATTTACTAAAATTATTTTTATTTACTTTTAAATTATTTCAGTGAGTTTTTTATATTCATATTATCACTTTTTTAAAAATATTTTATCTTTTAATGAAACAAATTATTAGTAATGCTTGTTATCAATAAGAAAAATTATTTAAAAACACATTATATATCCAAATATGTATTTATTTATAAATTGACTTCAATTTTACCAGTTATAAAAGTTATAGTAAATAATTTTTTACAATGAATATCATAAAAACTTTATCACACAATCATATAAGAGATAAAAAATTAAATATTTAAATGATTACTTATAGAAAAAAAAATTTATTTGATTGTATAAACAATAAAAAGAAAATTTTAAAACATTAGAATTCACATGATATAATTATATTATTTATTATTCATAATAATTAATTTAATTTTTTTTGTATTTATCTCATATATTAATTTTTGTCACTATATTTTGTACATACAAAATTTGCCCCTCTTGAAAATTTTTTCTAGATCCGTCACTGAATGTAAGCTAATACAAAAAAAAAGTGGACTGAATTACCAACCAAACTATCATTTCTGATTGTCAGTAAGCATTATTATAAGTAAAGAAAAAACATTTCATTGTTTCTGATGTTGACTCGATTACTTTTTCAAAACCAGGGAAAAAAATACTTAATTATTTTTCAAACATTTCATTTAGTACAGTTCATATTTTGTGAGAGATGCATTAATTATTTGCAAAAACAATATTTCGCATCAGTATTAAACACTCTATATACCTTTGAGAAAATGCATTAAATATTGATAGACATAACAAACATTTAAAAAGTTAGATCAAATTTGCATCAATTACTACAAAAGGAGAAATATTAATAGTAATTTTTGAGCTCCTAGGAGCTCAGACTAAAGATAAAAGAAACTCTTTCATACTCAACATTGTGTCTATATGTGTGTGTGTATAACTAGCCATAGCGGGGGATTTTTTATTTTTTATTTTTCATTTGAGTTTGAGGAAATATTTTTCGTTATCAATTTGATTGGCTTTTAGATAATGCATAAGTGTTTTTATTTTTTTTTTCTTCATTTAATAATTCAGTTGTATACTTTCTCCTTTGATAATTTTTATTAGCCAAAACAATTTAATGGATAAATCAACTACGTACCTCGGCTAGTTGATAATGATTAGTCAGGTCTACGTTGTGTCATAAAATGCTATCTAACAATTAATTGAGTGAGAAAATTTCTTTATTTTTGTAAAATTAGTCGAGATTTTATAAAATGACGTGATTAAAATTATTTTTTCTAAATTTTTTTATAATTTTCTTTCAACCCACTTCAAATCCAAAAACAACATTAACTCCAAAATTCATTTTATGATATCTAATTTGTTAACATGCCCAGCCTTTTGGTAGGTGATCAGTTATATAAGTTGAATTTATTAATTGTTGTTTCATTGCATTATATATATAATCAATTCTTTTATACATGATGAACATGAAAATTGAATATCTACTCACATAGAATAAAAACGAAAGATATTTACTAACAGAATAAATGGGAAATGTCACTGCATCTTACGTTATTTAAGTTTTATTTTACAAAAAAAATGGCTAATTTCCTTCCAATAATCTACTAGTTCAAGGCAAATAAATTTTTTTTGTTTGGAGGAAAATTTAAATTTCATACAGAATATAGTTTGTTTACGAAAACATGAATCGCGTAAATAGATTAAGAGTAATATATTTATTTATTTTTTTAGTTTTTTATTTTTTTATTTTTGTCTTTCTATGGAACTAAGCACCAAACTATAACAAGTAGATAATCCTACTGCAGAGTTACAACTATTATAAAGCATGAATGTAAAAAGGGTGATATTTATAAAAACGGCGCTCAAAATTACATAAAAACCATTTGATATCACGGGCAATTTAAAAAAGATTTTCCCCTCAAGCCACTTTCAATATATGCTATCTTTCGTACGTATATTACATGAGAAGGGATGAGATTTAATTTTCCCGTAATATCAGTATATTGTTCTTTATTGTAGGAATTTCATTTTGACTGGTATATTGATATACTTACTCTCTCTGAAGAGCCTGTTCCTACATAACGCACTCTTGTGAGTTTTTTTTTTCTTTTTTTTAGCTGTAGATGAAATTGTTGTTAATCAAAAATTTATTATTCTTGAAGAAAATATTGTTGTGATTGCATGTTAGTTGTCAAAAGAAGAAGTTAGTTGCAATTCCATCTTGAATAATGGTAAATATACCCAAAATTGTGTCATGAATCATTTCAAAATATATAATTATAAAAAGAATTATCGACTTTTCTAACACTTTTAAATAAAAAAAAAGTTGATGAATCTTTGTATAATTATAAAATATTTCATAACACGATTTTTAAAATATTTATTATTATTCTTGCATCATTTTCATAGTAGAACAATTTAACGGAATTCATCTCCACAGTTTTTAGTCTTTTACCCTCAGACTGAGGGGGTTTTCCACGTCTATTTATTGTGTTCTCTTATTGTTAATTATTACTTTATTATCCTACATATTTAATTAATTACACAAAGAAAGAAAAGAAAAAAAAAAAACGTGTGAGAAGTGTTGTTTGCAGTCTCTTCAAGAGTTCGTCGGTAGACATCTAAAGTAGCCTTCAAGATGATATTATTAATTTTAATAGCTAAATTATATGCGCTTAAAATATGGGTAAGGATACCTTAAAAATTTGGAAAGCACAAAAAAAAAAAAAGGTAAAATCTGGAACACAGTATCAATAAAAAATTTTCATGTTGTATTTTTTTTTTTATTTGACGAGAATTTCTTTTTTTTTTTTTTGACCGAATATTTGATGAGAATTTCAGGTCTTAAACTTTTAAAACTAAGCATCAATTATTAATTGTAGATAGGCATTCAGTCTTATCAAGTGACCAAGGTAAACAAAGCAAACCAAACGTAATTTATTTTTCACAAGCTACGGCCGATGGGATGACCCTTCAGCCTCTAGGAATACAGGATGGGAATGCCTTTTATTTTACAGGGAGAGGATGCTTTTTGGTCTCCCAAAGCTTCAGTTGTTAAGAAGAAACCAAAAGCATCATTTTATTTTGTGTCCCCTAGTTACATAGGGCGCCACAAACATAGACAACACGGCACACACATAACCCAAGCTTTAGTGGGTTTTATTATTTATATACTTATGTTATATTATATGGCAGCTGTTTTGTCATTTAAGCATGCATCCACTGCTTCTCCGACTGTCAAGAAGACCCTTCCTCCAATCCTTTTCACAAAGTTGGCTAACCTTAGCTTGTGAATCACTTGCCATCTCGGGTTAATCATAGCCAGCTGATGGGTAAACAAGAAAGAAAGAAGAAAAAAAAAAAAACAGAGCGCCCAAAAGAAATTATTGTATTAGATTTATAGGAGACAATAATTTTTGCGCAAGTCCTATACTGAGCATCACGCAGAACTTTTGTATTACCTCTATTCCATTTGAAACAAGATTCTTATGGAGCTCTTCCAAAGAATAAATTCCCGATGTGTCAATGTTTATTAAACCTGTCATACATGGAAAAATAGAAAGATTGGAACAAAAGTAAATAAATATGGTCATTCTCCTAAAATCAAGATTTTTTTTTTTTTTTTGGAACATCAGGAAAATGGCTGCAAGTTCGTCAATGTGAACCGTAAGTATTACTGTCTGTGCCCTATCTTTTCACACTTACTGGTCATATCAAGAATCACAAGCTGAACAGTCCTTTTCCCATATCCGTTGGAGTCCTCTTCGTCCTTAGTTGCCCACTTTGTAATCCTTGGAGAAAAAGTTCTATTATTATTTTTTTAATAAAAAATATATTCACAAATAAAAAAGGAATTGAAAGGGACTGTCAATTGTGAAACTTTTAAGCACAGGAAGAGTGGTGGGGGAGTGGGACCGTACTTTTCTTTAATGAAGCTGGCATTTGCAAAAGAAAGCAGGCCAGACTTGACTCGGATTACCAGCGCAGGAGGAGTTTCAACTGCCATAGGATATTGATTAACATCGCAGAAAACTTCAGTTCCAGGTACTCTTCCAAGAATTTCTGTGCCCGGCACAATTGAGACAATTATAATCTTCACAAACGATATTGCAACCTGATATTCAAAGATCCAACTTAGCAAATCATGATTACCAGTAATATTATTGTTACAAATATTTTTCAAAACGTTAAAAAAGAAAAAAGTTGAACATATACACAGGCGCTGAGAAAAAAGGCCAAAAAAGCTACTAATGTTACCGC
Source organism: Carallia pectinifolia (assembly GCA_037832335.1). NCBI lineage: Eukaryota > Viridiplantae > Streptophyta > Magnoliopsida > Malpighiales > Rhizophoraceae > Carallia > Carallia pectinifolia. Next base: position 10,947,843 of record CM075443.1, read on the forward strand.
AGCTAGCAGACCGATTTCAACAGATGCAAATAACACCCCCAGGTAGGCCCCGATACAAGCAAGGAAGTCTAGCTTATCAATCTTCCAAATCTTGTAAGCTTCGTTAAGGTTAATAAGTCCTGGTAGAGCTGCAATGATAATCGAAGAAAGGACAGCAACGGGAGTGAAATACAAGAGCCTTGTCAACAACTCTAGGGATATTATCACTGTAATGGCCATCACAATGTTTGAAACTGCAGTTTCACAGCCAGCACTGAAATTTACAGCACTTCGCGAGAATGAACCTGCACAGCCATGTATTGGTTAGACATGAAAGCAATGTTTTAGTCCGGTTGGAAGTTCATCACAACAGTTATGCAAGAACTTCCAGAGCGTAAGATAATTAATTTCGAAAATCAAAAGGAGCTCACCAGTGGCAGCATAGCAAGACGTGAAGGATCCAAATATGTTCATGAATCCTATGGCTATCATCTCTTTGTTCCCATCAATGTGGTACCCCTTCATGGATGCAAACGCTTGGCTGACCGCAGTTGCTTCCTGTGTTGGACAATAACAAGTAAACAATCAGTAGGGAAGGAACTTGGAACTTTCATTTCGAATGAAGAACTGGAGCTGAAAAAAATTTGGGATTTACTGCTAGTGCAACAACAGCAACTATAAGCCCAATTTTAGCTACTTCTCCAATTTGTGGGTGTTTGAACTGCAACTGATGGACTGAACTTGGGTTTAAGCCCTCTTTGATATGTTTGATGATATTGACTCCATGCTTATCAGCTCTTGTGAGGAAAACAATAAGAGTCGACAAAACCACAGAAATTAGAGGCGCAATAGCAGGCAACCAGAAGAGTTTCTTGTTCTTCCTACCCTGATAACAAACAAATGAATTATGTGTATAATCCATGAAGGACTAATGACCGTAAAAACATTAGATTGGGAAAGTGAATTATTGGTTATTAGTTAGTCTTAACAACACTTTCCAGAAATTTGGTTATTAGAATAAAAGTTAAGAATGAACATCCGAGGATGAAATTATGTGGACTCCACTGCAAAGACAAAGAAGTAAAGCATTAGTGGCCAGTAGTAGCTTAGGCAAAAAATATGAATAATTATCATCAGAAAAGAGAATGGACAAAGAACAATATTACAGAATCATGAACGGATATCCAAATAGCTTTCAGGACGGAGATAACATCAGTCTTGTTTGTGAAGTGAGTAATCCCCAGCAATCCCTTTAGTTGTTGAAGACCAATGACAATGGCTGCCCCCGCCGTGAACCCAACAATTGCTGCGTGTGAAAGAAAATCCACTAGGAAACCCAACCTGCAAAATACCAAAAGCATAAAATACACGGGCATCAAAATGCCTTTTGTGGCGTCTACAACAACATTGACCGAAACTTAAAAGCCCGTGAAAAATAGGCCCACCTGAACAGTCCAAATGCAGTTTGAAAAATCCCAGCAAAAAATGTTGTTGTGAGGACAACGTTTCGGTAAGCAATTGGATTAGACATAGGATCTTCCACTTTAGGAGTCATTGAGGCCAAAAGAAGTGAAACAACAGCTACAGGTCCAACTGCCAACTCTCTTGAAGTTCCCATGACAGCATAAATGAGAGGAGGGACAACACTTGTATCTGAGAGGAGAAAGCATCAAAATTACCAACGTCTATTATATCAAGTACTTTTAAGTGCAAATTTTTTATATTTTTTCAGGAATTGAATCCAATATTTCTAAAATAGCAATAAAACAAGTTTAGTACTATAACTTACACAGGCCATATTGAGGATCAAGCTTTGCCAAAGTAGCATATCCAATACTCTACATGAAATTAAGATAACTAAGGTAAACTGATCAAAGAAAAAAAGAATCCCGAAATTGTATTAGTCCTGCGAATGACAAAGCTGTCTGTTCTTTTTACCTGAGGAATACAAAGGCTGGCAAGAGTTAGACCGGCCAGCAGGTCATTCTTGAAGTTTGTTGATTTGTAGTTTCTACACCAAGAAAGGATAGGAAATACAGCCTGCAAGGCTGAAATCACAGTGCTTGAAGCATCTTGGTTCTGGAGACATGGGAATTTGCTACCTTTTCTTATAACATCCATGAGCTTATGCCAAAGACTTGGTGGGTCAGGGGAATTGAGCACCCACGGAGCAGTTTCAGCATGCCCATTTCTCTGAAGCTCAGTCATCTCGTGGGCTGCTGATGGTTCGATGGCCAAGGAGCCCATAGTTTATTGAAGTGTTTGGGAGAACTTGCGGAGTCCTCTCTGTCTCTTGCTTCTCTATGGAGAAGAGAACATTGATATGAAATGATGGTTCAGTGAGCACCAACACTTGGGAGAATTTTGCGATGCCAAAGTGCCTAGACCATTACAGAATTTTATATATAGAGAAATAGCAAATTCAATGGTGGAGGAGATTTTAACCAACCAAAAACCAAGTATGGCGCACCCAAGATTGGCAAATTGAGAAAGGTCCAACTTGGTGAGATCAAAGGCCTTCCTAATGGTCCCGGAAGTTTAGTGAGTCCATGCTAATAATCGGCCTTAATCCTCCACTATTAAGAAAAGAGTAATATCAAGTGGTTTTAGTTAAATAGTTTTGAATTAATTATTATTTAATAATTTAATAATTTTTTATTTTTTAATTTAATTATTAAATTATTTATATTACTTTATAATTATATTAAAATTATTTAAATAAAACTATTAATTTTATTTAAGAAAAGTATTTCCACTGTCATAATTTTATTATTAAAAAAAGAAAGTTATGCAGTTGGACCATCCACTCTCTCCGTTCGAGGCTTCGAGTTTGGCGCATATGACAAATTTTTTATTCCATAAATCAATTTTGTTTAGATATATTTTTAGAGAGATCGTACATAGCTCGAGAAGACCGTGCATGACACTGACGTGGCAATAGTGCCAAGTCAGCAAAACTTTTTTTTTTCCAAAATCTAAATTTAAGTTATAATTAATATTACTTTAAACATATTGAATAATACTCTAAATTTATATATACTAATAAATAATTTACGCGATATACAGAATTAATAATTTTTTTTAGTTAATTAGTTAGAAAAGACAATTTAGATTTACAAAGATTTTTGTAAGTTGTTGCACATAATTGATTGTAAAAAAGAAAAATTAATTTTTTTTAGAACAATTATAGAACTCGTCCTGAATTTGTAATTTAAATGGTATTAGTAATATATTAGTAAATGATATGAAATCTTAAAATTTATTAAAATTAAAATAAACTTTGTTTGCTTTTTTCTTAAAAAAATTATTTTTGAATGGGGTTGGGGGAACGTTTAATTTTGTAATACTGATAACTATTGGCACGGCAGAGAAGAGTGTAGACCGGGATCAAAGCTAATTCTTTGGACTTGGGTCTTGTAAACACCATCGACGATGTTTTCAAATCCTGGATTTAGATTAATCTTCTCGTGGATCCCATCTCCATTGACAAACAATAGCACTTGTCTGGTTTCAGAAGAGTGCAATAGAGCCACCAGCCGCGAAACCAAGAGGTTGACATTATGGATACTTTGTTATTCAAGAGTCACAAAAATCTTGTCCAAAGTAACGCCTTTAACTTTTAGGAAAAAAAAATTTATTCTAATCCAATACTGCATGATTATATGTAAAAAAAAATGAAAATAAATAAAAAAAAACTATAATAAAAAATTAAAATAATTATGATTAATTTTAAAAACTAATTGTCAATATATAATAAAGAGTTCGACGAAAAAAATGTCAACAATTGATAGATTATCAAATATCACCACCAAAACTCAAGCCCAATATATATAAACAATTTATGATGAAAGATAATTATATGAACTTGAAGAAAAATAAATTGGTAATAAAGTAAATAAAATTAGAGGAGTAATTTTGGTGTAAAATTATAATCACTAATCTTATCTTGATAAGAAATTATTTGAACGAAAAAAATTAAAAATTGAAATCGACAAATCTAGTTAAAAGAAAATAAAAGAATAATAATCTAGCAAATTATAATTATATTTTTATAATGTGAAACAGAAACTACATGTATATAAGAATTCTAAAATTTATTAAAATTGAAATTTTAATTTTAATATAATATTAAGAATGACTACAATTATTAAAACCCTAATTATATTATAACATTAAGAAAGATTATAATTGTTGAGAATTTATTAATTAAAAAAATTTGAAATTGAGTTTTTAAAAATTCTAATACTAGAGGTTATCATATAAGTATATGAATATTCTCTAAGTTTTTGTTATTATATTTTATATATGATTTTTAAAAAAAAAATTGCCTACGCCCTCGTACATATATAAATATACTAATTATTTTTTTGTACTATATTAATAAATTGTAAAAAATCTTATATTATAACTATACTTTACGTTTTACGATAATACTAGTCTAAATTAAAATTTTAATTCTTTGTTAAAAATTAAAAAAAAATAATATTTTAACTCTTCATGGTTCTACTCGGTGTACTATCTCGTTGTACCAAATAGCACCCAAAAAAAAATTCTGTATCTTTTTTTTAAAGCAAAGTTTGGCACGGGTGGGTGCCAGGACCTACCCACCGTTTTCCATATTTTCAATAGCAGATTTACTATTCTCATTAATTCTTAATTAATTATAAGTTTTCTTATGACTTTTTTTTGTAACAAAAAAAAATTATCTCGTAAGTATAAGAGTCACCAAATTCTTAAGTTGAAACCGAAAGTTATGTACTAACATCTTCATTTAACCTCACATTTTTCCTTAATTTTAAGAATGAAATTAAAAGAGCAAAGAACATCATTACATACCAATACATAAGAAAGAGCATTATTAGCTTCATTTATTTTTGGGATTAAAAAAATTTTGATTAGTCCATATTTTATATGGCTACCATATTCTTCTTCTAAGTGTTGGAACTTTCTATTTGATTATATCAAAGGCCCAATGAATTAGAATTTCCTAATCTGCTTGATCATTTCGAAACAAGCAGATCATTTATGATCAAGAGGATGAACTTCAAAAAAATGATTTGGAATTCTTATATGTGGTATCTAGTTTTTTTTTTTCTTTTTTCTTTGGTAAAATTTCTAACATTATTAGTAATTTGTCCCTACAGCTTCTCAATCATTATATAGCCTATTTTTTTTCAACCGTCACTCCCTCAACTTCACAATCCATCTCTGGAAAGAAGTCTTCTTCTTCTTCACCTCTCGGCCCTCTGATGCCGCTAAAATGTGACTCTCAAGAAATTTTAATCAAAGAAAAAGTCTTTCGATAGTTTTATTTTTAGATTAAAAAAAATATCCATTTGCTCTCTTCATATCCATTTTCTTCACCCCAAATAAATAAGTTTTAGTTTTAGATTTCTCTCTTTAGACTTTACACTATCTCTTTACACTTATGTTTCCACTCTTCTCTCTAACTATCTGAAAGGAAAAATGGCACACCTTGGTATTGCCTGCATCATATATATATATATATATATATATATATATATATATATAGATATACACGTGATTTTTGGATTTTCATTATGGATATTGCATATGGGTTTTGACAGGAGGTACTAGCTGCGGTAAGAAGAATTATCCATCAGCTTGCCACGAACATAAAAAGTATTGTTGATTTTGGAGGAAAGAAAATAAGATTATTAGCAGTGCAGGCCACGGAATGCTTGCCCCAACAAACAATAAACTCTCATAGCAAGTCTCAACTTAGTCTCCAAAATCCATGAGCCACTGAATTTTAAAGAAACAATAAAGATCATTGAAATAACTTTTCTCTGCATATTGGTAAACAAGAATTATTTTTCCGTTTTCTCTTGGTAGCCAAAAATGATACTAAACAAAGCAAGAGAGGTAGGGGCTGGAGTGAGGGAGTCTCACAGTCTGATATGAGTAGACATGGAAAATGTATGCCAATTTCGCTGCAATAGACGGTCGCCAATCAAAAAGGCGGTTTCAATTTTTAGCGGCTATATACCCCTTTTCTTTTCAGCGCTTTTTGATGTCTAATTTGCAAGTTTGCTTATTTTGGTTGGCAAGGTAATTTACGGCTTAAGGAGGCAGGAGTCTATTACGGGTGGATGGCAACCCAAGATTAGGAATTCCCGTATGAAGTATGATCAGACAAAGTGTAAAGGGCACCAGTGGCTGCAACAACTGGTCACCCTGCCATAAAAGGCACCATCACCAACCTTAATCGGACGGATTGAGCTAGCAATTTTTTTCATTCATTATTCCATTTCTTTTTGTTTTTGGTGATTTAATTTCTTCTCTTTTTTGTTCTTTTTTATTTTTGTTGGTTTTTCAATGTGCTTTTTCTGCTTCACTTTTTTTTTTTTTTGGCATTTTGTTGAACATGTGTGTTTATACATAGAAAAAAAAATAGGAGGATATAAAAAAAAAAAAGTCATAGAATAATCATAAATACTAAAAAGTTTTTTTTAATAAAAAATAAAAATTTTTAAGTTAATAATAAATAAATTTAAAATAACACTAGATGCGTTTAAAATTTTATATATAATTATGTTTTAATTGTGTCATTATCTAAACTTTTCCGAGTTTATATGCATCGAAGCATCCCTGTCGCATTTGCGTTACCGTTTCTCTGCCATGCTTGGAAAAAATGGGAGAGGAGAAAGAAGAACGGCGATTGGCGGCGCCAACGGCAGCAAGGAGATGAGGAGAGGTCGGCTGGATGGTCTGCAAAGGTGGAGGCTCAACAATATTGAGATTAATTTAGATTTGTTCACAATTATAATTTAGTATTTTAATAAAATTAAGATTAATGTATTATATTTTTAGTATTAAAATTTGAGTAAAAGTTATTAGTATCTAGTATATAAGAAATTTAGAATCTTAAATTATTGTATAGTTTGTATATATATTAGTTGAGAGATTTTATAGTATGTACTTCTCATATTATTGTGTAGCGTTTTCAATTTAAAAAAACAATGTTCAATTAATTAAACTCTAACATGATATTATAACTAATTAAACTCTAGTTCTAACAATAATATCAACACTAATTCCATCTGAAAGCTATTATTAGAGCAGGTTCAATGAGGAAGCCACTATTAAAGCTAATTTGATCTAGAAGCAATTATCAGAGCCAATTCGATGTGAAAGTTACTATCATAGTAGATTCGATCCGTAGGAACTAAAAAAAGAGACATCAAAGTCGATAGAAGATTTAGGAAGTTTTATCAAAGAGTTGCCTCTCCAAGTGTCAAAAGACTTATCGAAAATTGTGTTTTGTCAAGGAAATCCCATTGAGAGTTGTGTTGATCTCTAGATACGAAAGAAAGCCTATCGAGAATAGTATTGATCTCTTGTACGAAGGAAGACCAGTTGAGAATAATGTTGTCTCTCCATATAGAGAAACACTTGTCAAGAAAAGTTCGAGAAGAAAAATCCTAGAATTTTATCAGAACTTGTTCGATCGAGAATCAAGGTAGAAGTTGTTGTCACAAAATTTGATCCTATTGATCGAAATTAAGGGTCAATCTCGAAATTGTGTTGGGTTATTTTGAGTCGAAAGCCAACGAAGCAGAGTTACCATCACGCATACAGAGGAAACGAAGCGCCACCAAAAGTTGCTGGACCACCACCAAAAGCTGCCATCAGTTACCCTGTAGAAACTAGTGTTGTCAAAAAAGATATTAGTTTATACGAGGAATTTAATATGGATTAATGGAAATTTAATCTGAAACTTGAATAGAAGAAGCAAAGCCTGCCGAGCCACCAGAAGAGTCATTGAACCACCATTGACCTCTACACACGCCATCCCCGGACCACCATGCGTTGCCGCCTGTTGCCGTTCTTTTCACCAGAAGACAGCCCCTGAACCATGGGACATTGTTAGGATCTAAGGGCTTTTTAGAGAAGAAAATGAGAAGAAGAGAGCAGAATTTAGAAGAACAGAGAGTTGAGAGAGAAGAGAGAATAATTCATTAGATGAAAGAAATTACCAAAGAGAAAATTACAGAGAGAATTTGCATATTCTTTTCCATGACTAACTTCAGCTCACCCTCTCCCCTAATATAGCAGCTAGTAGAGCCTTCTAAGCACACTTTGTGTGACCTTACAAACAAACATGAAACGTAAGAAAGGAATCCCAAGCATGAATACTAGTTCCCTACACTCAATTCTAGATAGCTGCACTACTGAACTCCTTATTTATTGGTCCAATCAATAAAAGTGGGCCTATTGACCTATTGGGTCCTGACAAATTCCTCCCCTTCACAGAATCCTTGTCTTCAAGGATTAGTAATGTCGACAAGAAAACTGAGATTGCATGAATAAGACTGAAAAGCTGAATCCATCAATGACCTCTCATGACAAAACAATGCTTCCAAAAGAAATGAAACTCCACCAAGGTTCCTATTATGCTTGCTAATATCATCTTCCTCAAAAAGCTCGTAATTAACCCATCAACACTACCTTTGTATTTCCCTTCATTATGATTAAGCTCCTTCTCTTTTAATACATTGATATTCAACAAAGCCTTAGCACGCAAAACTTGTTGAGCAAGAGCAATCCCATGGTTGATAGTGTCGGCAATTAGTCTAAGGAAATTAGGCCTTAAGCCAAATTGCTCACTGTGAATGTTCTTAATAAGATAGCATGAATTCCTTTCCTCCAAGAACACAATCGATGACCCATATAATGTTCTATTGGGCTGTTGTTTTGAGCTATTCTCCAAAGAACCTTGCACACTACTAGACATCTCAACTTGATAATCAGGTTTTTCTAGCAAATTTAATTGTTGTAAGACAGTATATGAAACATCATTGAGGCCTGGCGCATCAAATCCAAGTATCACAATAGCGAGGGAAGAGATAAAAGAACTTTGCATATATAAAAGGTGCTACAATTTAAGCTTCAAATCAAAAGTAGACAAAGACCCATCCAATTCACCTCAAACTTGAGCAAGCTCTTCAATTATTTGAGAAGCACCTGTAATTAAGGCAAAATTTGCTTTCATCTTAATCCTTGGTCTTGAATCTTCAACAAGATTAGTGACTCCAAGCCAGCTGAATGTTTTCCCTTCCAAGGATACCCCAAAAATCCATATGTAGCATATTGACAATGTCATAATCCTTGTTATCTTAAATGATCCATCTGAATATTTAGTTTCAAGGATGCCCATAACGGATTCAATATCCACTACACCTGTAATACTCATATCATTGTGGCCATTTGCAATTGAGAAACCCATTTCGAAATGCATACCCAAATCGCATTTGGAACTCAATCCTGGAGACCCGTGCAAAATATAACCATAGAAATGTTCTGATATGCTATTTGGCTTAATGTGGAAGAGAACCTTACCATAATCTTCTGCCTGAAGAGCCTTAGAACCCAATAGCAACACAAGACCATAGCCAGAAACAACTATTCTTTTATTTGCCAAGGTCTCACTCTCTTGAGTGGATCCCTTTGAACCACATCTAATAACACCAATTCGCTCAATCCCCTCACTTGCAGCAGGAAGGAAATAGAACAAGTCCACTTTGTCATCAGGTGTCTGATTCATGTTCTTTGAATGAAACTGAAGCCTCTTCTTATCACCATAGGCCACAAGCTCCAATTCATCATTTCCAACAGATGTAATTACACCAATATGAGGATTTCCTTCTTCAACATCTGCCACCTTAATTAATTTAAGATCAAGATCACAAATCGCATCACCTAACAGCTCCTACACTTCAAATGTACCAATAGCAGTATCACAATGTTGATTAAGGCAACAATAGACATCCAATTCAATTACTTCATCATGCAAGCTTGCAAATGGGCCAGCTATAGAATTTGCTAGCTTTTGAACATGTGTTTCATGGCTTTGAGCATTTAACAGCACCCAACGCCAATAGAAGTCTACCTCATCAAATGACTTCAGGTTGCAAAAATTCTTGACCTATACCCAATGTATCAAATCCTCCAGAAAATCCTTAAACAAAATTTGATGAGATATGTCTTCAATAGTCTCAGCACAAACCAAGGCACTGAAAAGTACAGTATAACCCCAACGATCCAAGTAAGGACCCCAAACACGCATTTTATCAAACGGTTGGAGGATATGCAAGGGCTTTCCAACCAAGGCATATTCAAACGCTGAAATTGAAGCAAAAGTAAACTGTCGATAATTAAACTTGTAGATACTATTCTTTTCAAAATAATCAATGAATGATATCAACGTAGCATTATCATGCACCGAATCGTCGGTGCCTTTGTAGCATTCCCAGTGAAACTCAGTCCCTGTGCCTGGCTTCAATGGCCTAGCATTAGTCTTCATCTTGACTCGTGGTCTAAATTTAGATTTGGGAACGTTAATAGAAAATTCCCCAACAGCCGATGTGAGCCCCCTTGTTGGTTGCCGACAGATTAATGTGTCAAGGATACCGAAAACGGAGACATCAGATGCTTTCTCACCAATTGACAAATTCTTAGGAGCAAAAATGAAGGAATCCATATATAAGGTCACCGAAGGCTCCACAATCTCACAACCTTTGGCAGGGTCCAAGCTGTAATCGCTATTTTTGCTCAAATCCAAATTTAACCCTTCATTGTGAGAACCAGTTGTTAACTCCGCTACTGAGGCTGTCAAAGAAGGCTCTATAATAGCGCCATCATCTTGCACCTTCATGTGGCAGTGTTGATGCAATAATTCGAAGATCTCCCTTAAGGATGCTTGCATCTCGGCCTGCATCACGGACAAGGTTGCCCGCATCTCGGACCGAAAACTATCCATGTGCACTGGAAGCATATCCAGAGTTTGTAGCTTCGCCATGATAGCCTGCACTTGTTGTTCTTGTTTTTGGACCTTGTCCTCCAACATCTCCATATGTAAAATATCAGTAGGGCTGAAAGTATTAGTCATTCGATTTTTTTAAAAATATTTTGAGAATTAGAGAAGAACAATAGAAGAAATCTGAGAAAGAAGAAGAAGGGATTAACGGAAGAAGAAGAATAAGAGTTTGGGAGCAAGAAGCAGTCCAAGGATGACCACTTTGATACCAAATGTTAGGATCTAAGGGCTTTCTAGAGAAGAAAATGAGAAGAAGAGAGCAAAATTTAGAAGAACAGAGAGTTGAGAGAGAAGAGAGAATAATTCATTAGATGAAAAGAATTACCAAAGAGAGAATTACAGAGAGAATTTGCATATTCTTTTCCATAACTAACTTCAGCTCACCCTATCCCTTAATATAATAGCTAGTAGAGCCTTCTAAACACACTTTGCGTGACCTTACAAACAAACATAAAACGTAAGAAAGGAATCCCAAGCATGAATACTAGTTCCCTACACTCAATTCTAGATAGCTGCACTACTGAACTCCTTATTTATTGGTCCAATCAATAAAAGTGGGCCTATTGACCCACTGGGTCCTGACAGACATCGATCAGACAAAATCCAGTCTTCACGCATCCCGAAGCCGCCTCAAACCCTGTACATCTGCCGAAATCTGAAGCTAGAATCACTATCGCTTCAACCCCTTTGCGCCTTCTCTCGTCGCTGTCGTACATCGGAGGCACAGGATTTTGCTTCAAAGGTTGCTGATCTACTTTCCCAGCCGTTGACTCGCCAGGTTGTCGCCGGATAGCCTTTAGACAAGCCAGCTGTAGCATCTTTTGAGGTTCGAAAAACGTCAATCTCGCTTTGCCAGCGCTGTTAGTCGCTGTTCCTCTCACCGTCTACTTCAGGAGTTGCCCCTGGTCTTGTCATCGCCGACCAGAGCTCCTTTCATGCCCGGCACCGAGTCGATCGCCAGTTGTGATTTTGTGGAATTGAGGGTAGTATTTTTTATGGAGGAAAAAAAAAAGGAAAAAAAGGATAAAAAAAAAAAGGAAAATTTGGGGCATAATTGCAAATAAAAGAAAGAAAGGGTCTGAATGCAAATTCAGAAGAAATAAAAGGAGTGAATTATTGAGAACTGCAAGGATTTGACACATGTGATAATAAGGAGAAGTTGAATGAGATTTGATGATCTGACGAGAAAAACAAAAAAGAAGAAAGGAAGAAAAAAAAGAAAAAGAAGAATTGAAACAATCAAGATACAATGAAGCAGTTAAAAAGAAAAGAGTTACGTGGAGTTGATGGTAAATTTAAAAGTTGAATTGAATTTTAAAATTATCAGTAATCGAGAGTTAAAAAATACTCAAATGAAAGTATTTGTTAGAGTTAATTAAAAAACTCAGATGTAAGGACTTATGAAATTAAGAGATAAAAAAAAAAGCTCAGAGTTAGAGATTTCGTGAGTTGAGAACTAATGATAACTCAGTTCAATTTTTCTATGTAAAATAAAAAATAAATTAGAAGATGAATTAAAAGTACTCTATAGTTGCCACATTGAGTGTCATGAAGAATGAAGTCTTAAACCTTATGGTACAAGGTCATTTGTTACAAGTTCTTTTGAGAATTAAAACAGCTTATCAAAAATTAGTCAAACAAACGCAAAATCCAAGTTAGAGTCGATCAAAGAATTGTCAGAGAAAGCTCTTAATGATCGCATTGATGTTGATTTGAAGTTTGTTTGCAAATAGTAAACTAGAAAAGAGCTGAGTCAAGGTTTCAGATGAAGTTGTGAAGTTGTTAATGTAATGTAGATTTTGAAGACCAAGTTCAAGTTTGAAGTTTTTGTCAAGTAAAGCTGATGAGGTGAATAACTGTAAAACCGAATCAAAATTAAGGAAAATATTAAGTTTAATTCAGATTTGTTTACGATTATAATTTAGTGCTTTAGTTGAATCAAGATCAATTTATTATATTTTCAGTATTATAGTCTAATTAGAAATTGTCAGTGTCTAATACATAAGGAGTTAGAGAGTCTTAGATTATTGTGTGATTGGTGTTCACATTAATTAAAAATGTGTTTCTCATATTATTGTGTGACATTTTCAATTTAATAAAATAGTATTCAATTAATTAAACTCTAACTGCAATATTATAACTAATTAAACTCTAGTTCTAACAAACAAAATAACTGGCTGTATGGAACGAAAGAGAGTATAGGAGAAAAAAAAAGGGAGAAAGGGTGGCTACTGAGAGAGAATTGTGGAAGATGTGGAGGAGGTAATTGACATGGTGGTAAAGGGGTGGGGTTGCTAGGAAATAAATTAAAAAGACAAAAAAAAATTCAATAGCAAATTCATATATAAAAGGAAAAAGCCAAAAAAAAGAAAATAAAAAGGAAAAACTATGGGTTAACTTACCGTAGACAAGCTATTGCAAGCCTATATAAACCTAAGGCACAAATTTGAAACTTGAAAGACCAAAATGACTGAAATGTGTATAACTCAAAGACCTAAAATAACCCCAACTTGAGGGGAGTCTTGGCTTAACTTTTAGAATAGTATATTTACATTTTATTTTGAAAATATATGAAGAATTGTGTTTAATAAAATTTTTTGTACTGTTTTTGAATTATATTTATTTCTTTATATTACTTTTTAAAATAACTGATTGAAAAATAATTTAAAACTACTTTTTACTATTTTTTAGATTACTTTCTACTTTATAATATTAATAATAATTTATTTAAACTAAATTACCCTTAAAAATATCTATACAATTTTATTATTATTTTTACTTACCATATGAATTATGTTTGTTGATTGTTATTCTTTTCATGAATATTTACATAAATAAAATATTTGTTTTCAAAAAATGTTAAATATTTTTTTTTCACTTCAAATTTTTATTAATATTGACACTTAAAAATATATCAAACATTATATTTTTTTACAATTTAGTAAATATTAATAATTTTTTAAAAAAGTTAAAAAATAAGTGACGAAATTATTAATATTACTTATAGAATATTTATTTTAAAATAAAAATTAAAAATGCACACATAATTTTGTTAATATGATATGTTAATATAAATTAAATGTCTAAATTAATTATTTCATTATTCAATAATAACAACAAGCAAAAATTAACTAAACACTTTATTAATTTTTTCAACAGTCAGTAACAGGACAACAATCAACAATCAATAACAGCAATCAGCATCAATAATATCGAACAAGGAATGCAAACAGCTGCCGGTCTACCACCACTATATAAATTCAAAAGAAAGTGAAAAACCACCTTGAAAAGGGAGAAATAGAAAGCTAAATCTTACACCACGGGAATTCATAATTGTATCTGAGATTAAACAACACCCAAGAACTGATCTGTGGCTTGAACGCATAGGCTTATTCATTCAGGATTATACGTAAAAATTGAAGTGTAGCAGAAGTGCTAGGTGACTTCATCTACAGCCGCCCATACATCGTAAGCAAATTCCTTAGCCTCGTTGCTTCTTTATCCAGGCCATCAAAGCTCATGGAGCTAGGCATCCTCCAACTCCAATTGCCGGACTGTATCCAACATTTCAAAAAGGTATATAATGGCGGATGGGAGCAATTGAAATCGGAAAAAATGACCAGAACTACTTTCAAATAACAAGCAGTGTGAGCCAAAAGCTTCATCACACTAGCTTTTCTAATTGTTCCTCTGTCTAGACAATGACCACATGGAGTGTAGGTGCACATATTGTAAGGTTGCAGCGAACTAAGAATTTTATGTTAAGGTTTTTGGGGTCAAGGGACAGTGACACGTGGGAGAAAAAACACTGTAGCAGGATCCGCGACCCTGATGTCAATCAAGTGTGTGCACAACTGTAGTGGCACACCAAATCTGTTTGAGTCCCACCACAACCATTACCAATATACAATGCATTAAAAGTGATGATGAATTGTACCCGGGTGGCAGGAATGTTCATCCTGGCAGAACTCCCCAGTTCAAGAATGTCTTGCATTGGTATGACTGCAGTTCTGGCCACTGACGAAAGCACAGCTTGAATAAGAGCCCATGAGATGTTATCTTCTTCAGCAATTGAAAGATAATTCAGTACCTAAACGGAAATATCACAGGGATAAATCGAATAAACAAACAAAATAGTGCAACAATGAACATTACCACCATGAGCATTACTGCAAGACAAACACCAAACATGTTTGCGTGTGCACACACACCAAAAACACTTACATTTGATTTCTCTTCATGCTTTAAGGAATTCCACCAACCCATAATCTGTTTAAATTTCACAAACAAACGACTGTAAGCACTCTTCTTGACATATGAAGGACACTTGCATCAAGTCGAAAACAAGGAAATGACAAATTTCTTGTCCTATTTAGCAACTTCAAGGTGTGAATTGCCATAAATCCTTTTTCTGCCTAAATCATACTCGGCAGAAACAAATGGAACGTATACTGAAAGCTATCTGAAGATAACCGCAAGTTAGCAAGAAGAGATGCTCCATTCACATTGCAATATTTATTATTTTCCCTCCCATGAAGATAAAAACTGGAAAACATATTGTGTGAAGTCAAAGGCATATATGAATATTTTACCGTATCATTATCATGCGTTCCAGTGTACACAACTTGATTGGGCTCGTGATTATGGGGCAAATGAGGATTATCTGCATCACTACCAAAACCTGGAAGGCAAAAAAAAAAAAAAAGCAAAGCATTTTGAGCACTGCACACATATAAACATTAAGGTAGAATAATTTATGACAAATACAAAAAACAGAAAAAAAGAAAATTACCAAACTGCAGAACAGACATCCCAGGTGCACCAATGGATTTCCTAAGCTGAACTACATCTTCAGTGATAACACCCTGTAACATGGCAATATGGGAGACAAGACAACTAAAATAAATGGACTGTCATCACTACATTTGCTTGCACAAGCGAATTCCATAATCGACACAGTACTATTGATAGCATCAAATGGTAATCAGGTAACTGTTTCGACTTGCATGACATAGAAAATCTCCTGAAAAGATGATGTTATGGGAAAATCAAAATTAAAATCAAAATTGTCCCCAGATAAAACCACAACTATCATTTGATAGATAGTGGATGCATCATCAAAGAAATTAGAGTTTATGATATGCAGATGGAGTTGAGTCACAAAGGCCATCATAACAATCAGCAGTCAAATTGGCATAAAATTTGTTGAAAATTAAAAAAAAACATATATATTATGACTTAGCAAGTAAGCATATTGCTCCATAGCCGAGAAAACAAAAGGTCCCACCATTCTCTTGTAATTATCACTCCCATAACAAGATACAAGGGAACATGATGAAACATACCAAATCTTCTGCTATTATATTGATCTTCCCAACTGCTCTGGAGATGGCATCAAATAGAGACTTTCCAGGTCCTGCCTACTGTCACCAAAATACCAGCTGGGTATGTAACAGGAAAACTCAACCAAAAATTACAATTTGATATGAAATTGCAGGGAGCTAACCTTCCACTTTCCAACTAGTGCAATGTTTGCTTCTGCATTATAAGCAACTTATTAACACGACATGTATTTAAATGGCCAACAATCAACAAATCTGACTAAGGATTTGCCTTACCAGAAGGAACAGCCCAAAATCCTGCAAAACCTCTGAAATGATCTATTCTAAATTCATCATACAAGGCTAGAGCCTGTCTCATGCGGCGTATCCACCACGAGTATCCATCTCTCTCCATTGCTTTCCAATCATATAGAGGGCTGCATATCAGAAATGAAGTTAGCCAGTTTTCTGGCCATTTTATCAGCAAGAGAAGAAAGACGAAAAAGCATAGAGTATCTGGCATATGGTGAATAAGTCCCCTAACAGAAACATTACTTCAATTTATTGAACCAAAAAAAAGCAGGTTTAAAGGCAGCATTACAAGTTCAGGCACAGTAAAATTGGTCTAAGTTGATATTTGACTAGCCACCATTTGAGAGCTAGTAGCACTCTGGAGCAAATGCATCGATCCTAGGACTATTATTAAGTTTTATCAAAAAGCACTCACAAAGTTTCCGAGTCTTACAATTAAAGAATGTTGTAAAGAGAACTAGCTATGCAAGGAAAGCAAAAGGTCCACTGAAATCAAGTGCACGGCCGGATATAGCCACAACAAAAGAAACCCCATTCTATTAGCAGTCTACATGGCTGATTTTTTTGTTTAGCAAAAAATTCTTTCAAGCAACTACATAAAACAATTCTTTGCTAAAATTCAAACTATGAGATGGATATCAAAATATTATTTTCATCAAAACACTAAGCCAGTAAGGATAGCCACGGCTCCGGAGAACTATAACCAGACTCCTCCAGAATTGGACTAGGAACCAGAATAAGTTCCCAGTTCAGAACCGCTGCAGGGGGTGGGTGGACTGGCTACAGTTCACCCCTTCCAAAAGTGAACAGTAAGTGCAACTAGCCATAGAATCGAACCAGCAATTCCACAAAAACCACGGCCAGACTGTTCATTTCCTGCTCTGGTTCTGGGTCTCGGCTGTTCAACTGGAACTAGAACCGAGCAGAACCATAATCAAGTATTCTAGCCGTTTTCCTGATATTATTATAAGGTTTAGTACAAACCTGTCCCACAACTGACCGGTTTCACTGAAAGCATCAGGGGGAACACCACTCACTAAAAGAGGAAAACCACTCCTGTTCTGGCATAAACATTAAAAAAGTAGTGATTATCACTATTGCTGACAGGATGGTTATCAGCAAAAATGGATTGCTCAGTCAGGATATTTGAATGAGTGGAAGGGACCTACCTACCAGCAAAAATTGTTTTCTATTTGCCCAAACATCAGCACTGTGGTAGCCTACATAGATGGGCATGTCCCCCATTATACTGATGCCCTTTTTCCGCGCATAGTCGCGAACTTTCTGCCATTGCATTTGGAACAAGAATTGTTGTGCAATGAAAATGTCTATCTGTCCAGATGAAAGCATTTGTGAGATATTATGGCTTCTTGAGCAAAGCACAGATACTGGCAAAAAGGAAAAGCTAATAAGGAAAATATATCAAGAACTTACAAAATCCTTTTTTCTTTGGTAAATGTCCTCCAATGCTGCAAGATGGCGATTTTTTAAATGTTCAGGCCAATCATACCAATTCAATGTATTTAAAGAATCATCAATAGCAGCAAAATAAGCTGCATCTTCAAGCCAACCTACATCACAATGCATCAGATAAGGGAATAAAAAGCACTGGCTTTACTTTAATTGCATTCCAACAATACTGCAGCCACAGCAACCAAATGACAGAATCAACAAAGGAAAATAAAAGAAAACCCAAATAAGTGAAAACATTTAAGACCTTGCTGTAGTTTCTTTTTTCCTGAGATGTCCCTTTCCTCATACTTGAATTTAGGACTAATAGGAAACATTTTCAGTGGGGATGACTGATTTCTGACTCAACAGGAATAGCACTTAAAGCTAAAAGAATATTTCAAATTCCCAACAAACCTTTTTAATCTAATCAGTAAGCCAATTCAAAGTTTCTAGCAATTGAAGAAATGATCTAATTCAACATAATGTGCACAGATACACATGAAGATGGGTCAACAAGGTGACTACTGTCCAAGTGGTACAGCTTGTGTTGACATTTTGTACGAAAAGCAACCGATTGAAATCCAAAGACAGGAAACCAAACGTCTTCATTCTATTTATGTTTGGAAATTATGCACATTCTTCCTACTTGTTCACAAACCAAAAGTTGTAACTACACAGGTTACTACTGAATGCAAGTGGGAAAATATATTATGACAAGTAACCAGAATTTCATTAACTATTCAAGTATGAATCTTACTCGAAACACCAGGGTCATTGTGGAAGTCTTCAAGACTCCTTTTAAGTTCCCCATCACACATGATAAGCCTCTTTGCAGCCTAAAAAAGGACTGGTGTAAGGCATAGAAACAGACATGTACAAACAATTTTGCAAGCCTCCAATTTATCCCCAAACATATCAACTTTAAAAATAGAACTATAAATATCAAGCTATTCATCAGATTTTATTTTATCTTTGGCCAGCTGCCTCTAGCTCTTATTGTCTTGCATATATCGCCAATAAGAATACTAAAAATTACAAGATCTGATCTATGCACAATAGATCATTCCAGCTAGAAGAATTCAATTGGTAGCAACTGGCACTAGTCACCTGTCATGGTAGTAGAGTTGCTCACTGCGTCTCATATGAAAGTGGTGCAACAGTAATGCTGGTCAAGATATGATTATAGAGCAACGAATGGTTTTTGCCTTGTTGCTAAAAAGTTTTCCAGAGCAGCACATTAAATTTTATGGATTGCTAACAAAGATTTTCATGAGGTCAGAAAATTCCGTGAAACACCATTTCTACGCCATCTTCTCATAGGTAAGAAGAAAGGAAGACATCATCCTCAAATTTCAAGATATTAGAAAAGAAAAACAAGTAACAGTAAATCCCAGATATCTTACCTTAGCCACTAACGGATCCTTCACCTTGGCAACGGCAGAGAAGTTTACACGCTCAGCATCTCTGCATGGATAAAACAACAATGATACTTCTGGTAATCAGAAAGAAACCATAATTTTAAGCTAAAATTACAATATTTTCCACATCAAGTTCCTGACATTGGTTCAGGTAGCTCGTCCTTAGTCAACAATCCATCCTTTGTAAGCTCTTCAAGAGAAATCAACAGTGTATTCCCACAATTTGCATCCTGAGATAGATTTACCATTAATGGCATGCATAAGTCAAGCCAGAGATGCAGAAGTATAGCAAGCAGCAATAGGCCCAACTAGTTGTTTGCAATCATTCATTTAGTGTCTCCATTTCCTTATCAGTTTTTAGCTCTTTGGTTATCAAAACAAGTGAGGCACACCCCTTATAAAAATTCTACTTGACCACAAGCCTATCACTTGCAACTTAAACATGATAATTCAAAATGCCCTTTCGAGCTTGAATTGGCAAATGGTTGTGAAGGAAAATATTTAAACATTGTAGAGCAGCAAATTACAAACAAAAATTTTACTCATCAGAAAAAAAAAAAAAAAAAAAAAAGTAAAAAAACATTCTGGAGAATAGTAATCACGACATAGAAAAAAAAAAAAAAAAAAAAAAGAAAAGTGTTAAACATCACAAGATTTGCGCTATTGGTGCAGAGGAAAAAAATTGAAAAAAAAAAAAAAAAAAAGAACCAAAAGGAAACGAGAACCTGCCCCGAGTAGGGAGATCCTTCTTCATTGGCCTTCCTTCCCGGAGGAACGAGAGGTAGAACCTATTAAAAACACACACAAGCATATATTATATCATGTGAAAACAAAATACAACAGATAGGCCAGCGACCAACCAGTTGATGATCTACTAACAGAGCACCGATGAGAGTGTTTTTTAAGAAAAAGATAGAAGACGTGATCCTACTATTATTGTTATTATTATTATTTTGAATTGGTTGAAGTGGCAAATTTTGAAGGAGGGAGGGAAAGACCTGCCAAACTGAGCAACCAGCGTGATGAAGCCAATCGAGGAACCGAAAGGCCTCGCCCCCGAGGTCTCCGATACCGTAGGGACCACGGAAGGACGTCGGGTGGAGCAAAACACCAGCTCTGCGCCGGTTTGTCGGATCAGGCTTGGGCGACCAGCGTCCGTAATCCAAGGGCAAGTCCTCCCCAATGCCCACGGAGGAGGCTGAGGCCAGGGGAGAGGAAACGGCGACGATTTTCGAGCTTCGATTGAAAGGAAAACGCTTCCCTTGTAGAATAAAGGGAGGACGGACGGAAATTGGAGAAGAAGAGGAGGAGTGCTTGTGGGAGAACGAGAAAGTATAGGGATGACAACAGAGGAGCTGCGACAGCGGACTAACCGTTGCCATTGCCTTTAAATTAAAATTAATTCTTTTAACCGGCGATGGCAACGTCAATGGCAGATTGCAGATTACCCGGTGGACTGGAGGTTTTTGCTGACAAATAGCCCAAAAGATAAAACAACGGCGAGAGAGCAAGGAATAGGAACTGCTTTAAATTGACTCTATCCCACACTACTCTTTGACTCTTATTGAAGTAACGATTTGCAGAACGAACCAGCTCGTGTGCACGTCCGCACAGAATTATTTTTCATTTGTTTTTTCAGTCTCTCTCTGTAGCCTGCTCGTGTCCGTCACGTGAACGCCACTGCCCATTGCATCGCCAACGAGACAACATCAATCCCCAAAGAGGAAGTGATTTCAATTTCACGTGGAACTCTCAAAACCCCATGCCCCCATGCCACCGAAGCGGGAGCCTCCGTGAGCAATTCAGTGTCTTTGATTCGAAAGGGCTAACAATACATAGTTTCAAATAAATAATAATAAATTATTATAACCTTATCTAATATGATAATTTATTTTTTTTAATTTAATAATTTAATAATTTATACTATTTTACTATTATTTTAAAATTAAGCGAAGACATTAAATTTTTTTTCTTCGAAAAAATGGTATGGCTCTTAAAAGAGTGGTCGCATGTAGCAACATAAGTGAAGGCATGCCTGACATTCACCTGAACGTCGTGGTCCGCAAGTCGCCGTCAATGCCATGGTGTCGGTAAGTCTAGTTTAATCCTTTGGTTCAAAGTCTAGAGCTATTTCTGAAAATTTTGCCATGATATATCTGATTCATATATAATATTTTAAAAAATATCAATGACTATTTATTCGAGTTGTAAGAGACTTCATACCGTTTAAATAAAATTTTAATTTTGAATCTTGTGAATAAAAAAAACAGTGTTGAGAGAGCCGCCGCTAATATGGATCCGACAGTACTCAAACTAGATTAGTTAGATCCAATAAAACCTTCTGCATATCAGGAGAAGACAAAAAGAGATCTAAAAAATAGATTTATTTTTCTTTCTTAAGTAATAACTTAAATCTTTCAATAAAATACTATGGGGACGAAAAGCTCTCTCTAACATAGCAGAGAAATGTAACACGTCCTCAAAAAGGCTCTCGGCCATCTAAGAAGTGGTAAACTCATCAAAACTGGGTTAGTCATCGGTGACATCGTGCTTAAACGGTAGGAAACTAGCAAAAGCGACGAGAGAACTCATTGGCTCACCACAAACTTGGAGGGACCTTACCGAGTTACTGAAAAGATTGTCCTTGACAGCTATAAAGTAGAGCAACTTGATGGAACTCTCATTCTGATATTATGAAATTCGGCAAGTTTGAGAAAATACGACTCTTAATTTGGAATGCTCGACAAAGATTGCTTCATGTACACATTGTGAAATCTTTCTCAAAATATGTAAGCACTTTTGAGTTTAATAGAATAGTTCTGTTGTCCTCTTTCTCACGAGAAAGAACGAGTAAACAAGCTCGAAAAGCCGACCCACTCCTAAAGAGTGAGTTTGCTAGCAAGCAGAATCGATCTATGAACCCAGAAACCACTTAGACCAGCAAGCTTGTGCTTCACAAGATAAGCGGTCTAGACAGGCAGATGTTCCTTGATATTATTGGGTGAGGCGGTGAGGCAAAACCACCTTTAAAAGGTGAATCTCTATAACGATGGCTCCAGGAAACCACTAGCTGATCTATTTGCATCGTCAGCTTGCTCAAGCGAGCTCGGGAGAAAGAGATAGAGACAATGAAACTCATCTTTACATAGTCCGCCTAAGCAACAGGCCGACTATACAAAGGTCGCGTCACCAGTAAAAGTGTGTGCCAGCGTTGAGTGGCTCTAAGATGATACTGACCAGATTAGTAAAGATGCGTGTTAACAACCAAGTTAGCCCATAAGAGTGCACTGCAGCTCCTTAAAACTTGCACATGTATCCTGACGTCCCGTTCTCCAGAGCGAGGTGTCGCACCCAATCATGGAGAGTGTGCACATGCTCTTCTGTGAGTAGGCGTTTAAAGTATACAAGGCTTGAATTGAAAAGATTGGATAGGATCGACTGTGATGTTAAAATTACGATATACAAAAAATTGAAGTATAAAAACCAAGAAAGACCATGGTTGTGAAAAGTTTCTCTTATTCAGAATAAGCAAAAGATTCAAAATTTATACAAGTTGTGAACTACAAAGGTACTCAAAAACAACATGCAAATCTAATACAATGATGGTTATAGGGAGAACTAATTGCAAGTGCTCCCAAACTAAATCCAGAGCTCCTCTCTCTATGAAGATCCGCGACATTCTGTTAAATGAGGGGACATGAGATGAATCGTTCAGTGTCACTTGGGTCAAGCCTTCCCCAAAATTTTATTGCCAAATGCATTGAAGTAGCGGTCAAAACCCTTGCCTCCACCTCTACCTCCACCTCCCTATCTGGAGAACTTTCTGGAAGAATGTTTTAGACAGGAGCTAACTACGACGGAGCGAACCCTTTCCTCTCGCATTTTTATTGTAGAGGAAATCCAAGGGAACAAATAGAGACCTGTGGCTAGGGATACTTGGGGGAATGTGGCAAAGTGTTTGGTCAAAGAATCCTTAAAAGACAGACCAAAGTGTGTACAAACTCCTCAGGTTAAACAGATGGAGAAAAAGCTACCAAAGAAAAGTCCAATTTATAAAGTTCTCTACTCCAACCTCGAGAGAACATGTGGGCATTAATTAATGGCAGGTTAAACAACAGGGGCAGCGTAATTCGAAGCATCAGGTGTAGAATCTGCATGGGACATTAATCCCCTCCCTCATTAAATCAGTCAAAATGCAAGTTTTCAAAAATTTGAATGGCGCATAGCCTTAACCATCATTTACCTTTTAGCCACCTGGCATATAAAAGTTTGGACTTGGAAGCAATAGTCATAGAGATGGGATACAAATGTTCTTCTAGACAACTCTTTGACTGCCAAAAGTTGGAGTGCCGAGCTAACCCGCTACTCGGGTAAGTTAGGAATCGTGCTCTAAGGACTATGATGACAATCATGTCCCTTCAATTGCTATACTTAAAGGAAAAAGTTACACTTTCTAACAAAAGGAAATTTGTAAATCCGCTCCAATACAACCAGTCGAATTTATATGCAACTGATTAGATTTCAAGTGCAACTAAATATAAAAAGAAATTTCTTCTTATATTTAGTTACACATGTAATTAAGTCAGTTACACATTAAATCCGATCAATTATATTCAGATGTTTTTTCAAACATATTTTTCTCTAAAAATGTAACAGTGCCAATACTTAAAATACCGAACTACCTTCTTTTTCAACTAGTTCAGAAATCGTGTTCCAGAGAAGTGCACCAATGAGCATCGAGTTGCTCCTTTTCTCAGGTAGGACAAGAATTGTGCTTTTAAGAAACACACCAATAAGCTAGTTGATAGCTAAGTAAAGGTCTTGACTTCAAAGATGAGCTTAGAAGGAAATGGCACAGACATGGGCAATAGCTAAAATTAGTAACCAGTCTCTCTGCCAGAGTAAGAACAACTAAGAAGTAAGAGACTGTGGAAGACACTTTCATGAGATCGAGACTTAAATGGCAAAACTTAAGGCAGCCCGCCCACTAAAGAGGCTGCAAGTGTCTACCTCCAAGGGACAATCGACTGTTGCCAAGGAGATGCCAAAGAACGCTCGTACCCAGCCTACTGCCTCTTGCCAGAAACACTGGAATATGCAACCATGGTTCTAAAGATCTCATGAAGTGACAAAACACGTACAAGTAATCGAACGTATCTCTCTTGAAAACAAGAGTGCAATGCATATTACACACCAACATGCTTAATTAAAGTCAAGGTTACTCGAATATAGATATAGTGATATAAACATAATAGATATAGATATACTGACGTACTAATCTTAAAAAAATTAATACATAAATATAATATGAACACGACTTACATAAATACATACATTTATGTAAATAATATTGTTCAAAATATAATATAAATTATAATCTAAATTAAAATTTAATTATTATTGTTAAAATAAATCTTATAATATAAATATATTCTTGGATATATTTAGGATCTTATAATATATGCTAAGGAGAGCATACTACCAAGAAAAAAAGAGAGAATATACAATTTGAAAAAAAATCTTCCTCTCCTCATGCGCCTTCATAGTTCGAACTTCGAACTTCGTATTGAAAACTAAAAAAATAAAAAAAAAAAAGAAAGATGATCGCCCCGTCGTATAATTTGAAAAAAATTCTTCCCTCTCTCACGCGCCTTCAAGGGTCATATTGAAAATTTAGAAAAAGAGAGAGACAGAGAAAAATGATGGCGACAGTCATCATTACTTTTTCAAATTTTTTTTTTCAAAAATATAACTACTATGTATTTTATATATGTCTTTAATATATTTAAATCATTAAAAAAAATTTTAATAAATATATTTTATTGTATCAACTATGTATTTATACTGTATTTGACACATCACCATGGTTAATGTATATTCGATGCGGACACTTAGTCAAAATCAACCTATCCGTACATCGTCGGTTAAAGCATGGTTCAAAGCGTAAATGGCAAAGGAACAAATTCGAGTGATAGCAAGATGGACAATTTGATAGACGGAAAAGATAGGTGGTCAAAATAAAATTTAAATGGTGTTTAGTTTATATAATAAAATTTATATTTTATATAATTATAATAATAAAAAATAATATAAAAAAATATTATTATTTTTTTATGATTTATATTTCTTAAATATAATAATATAAAATATGAATCTTCTTACATAAATTAAATACTGTTTAATATGCATTGAACTAATATTTAGCCATTATCCCTTTGATAAACAACACTCTTTCATTCATGAAAATTGATAAAGTACAAGATTAAAGGTGTTCTTTTGTTCGTAGAGATTGATAAAGTAAAAATGCAAAATTGAGCACATAGGAACGGGGTATGAGATAAAAAAAAAGAGTTGTGCTAGCATCTTGAAGATCTGGAGTCAGCTATCGTTCCAAAGCAAAACTTGGAAAACTCGAAAATAGACAGCGACACCTGATAATCCTGACGAAGGACCAACGAGCACAAAAAACCTGAGAGGAGCTAAAGTTGAGAGAGTAGCTCTCTTAGCACCTCCCTAGGCTAAAGTCCAGAAACTCATCTCCTAGTGAAAGTAAGTGTAGCAAGGGAAGTGTTTGTAACCACTGGGATCAAGATTTTCTCAGTAAGAACCAACTAGAATGGAGCGGCCAGTTGACATCATTTGGAAAGCTGGTAAAGGATGGCCTACCACTTTGCCGCACCACTTTTGAGGGCAAATGAGACCTTGCCAAAATAGGTCAGGCAAGCGTTGTGCTCACTTTCTCACAACATGGCATCATTCATCGGGATTCATGAGAACTCCAGCTAGTGCATAATGGTAAAGAGGGAAAATTTACAGTGCCAACAGCCATCTCCACACCCCATTTGGGCCGATCGAATACATGGCAAAGGCTGACCTACCTTGGTCAGGTGATAAAGGAGGATGACTTACCTTGACGTAAGTTTAGCATTCCTTAATGAACCAGAGCAATAGCCTCCTAAAGAGACGCATCTTGGAAGGAATTGGGATGCAAATAACGAGTCAAATGAGAGTGTGTAGAATTCTAGTAATACAAATACAGAGTTCAAGCCCGACTCGAAGTGAGCCCAGTTTATTGACTCATTTCTCCAACCAAGAAAGACCTCATGGATCTTTATTAATGGCCACCAGGGCAGTGAAAATCTTGGAAATGTGCAATGTGCAGGTGACTTAAAAGCCTGCAGTCAAGGGACCTCAAAAGGTGTGAATGCACCCAGCAACGGATGTAAACAAATGTGAGTTTTCAAGCACCCGCACAATCTTTAGGCCACACGGCAGAGCAAAGCATGAGCCTGCTGCATGAGACACTTAATGTGATGAACTACTGAATAAGCCTCTGGAACTTATCCGATGTTGAAAAAGACAACCACGGATAACTCGAACTTGAAAACTCCCACAAGAAAAGAATCGAACCCGTAACTAAATCCTTGTACTGGTACCTCTATGAACTTATCCAAAGTTTCACAAAACATTAAGTCCAGTTCTTTCAGAGTTGTTTATGAAGGAATAAGACTGACTCTCCAAAGAGCAATTTGCAGAAGAGAACATTGTGGATCAAATATTCAATTATTTCTCTAACAATCTTGTTAAAAATTTCATCATATTTGAGTAGTAAAACCCTCGAACTATTGAAATGTCTATTGAAAAGATTTTCATAATAAAAGTTAGAGATATTAAAAATGATTGTTAGGTCTGATTATTTTAATTCAGATTATTTCTAAATTAAGTTACGTTAAGGTATCTTTAGGCAATCAAATAATCAAATATATTTGATTATAACTAATAATATTAGTTATTGACTCCCGTCCTCTTTAAAATTTTTATATTAAACAATAAAAAATGACACTATGATATTTATACCTAGCTTCTAATCCAGGATTCAATTATGTTTATAAAGTATAAACTTCCATATGATAGTATTAAAAATGATTTTACGCTACTTTTTGACACTTTATGCATAGATTATTTTAACATAAAAATGGAAATAAATTTTCTTTATAAAAATAAAAAAAATTTCACTATTGTCAATTTAAAAAAAATC
Source organism: Carallia pectinifolia (assembly GCA_037832335.1). Lineage (NCBI taxonomy): Eukaryota > Viridiplantae > Streptophyta > Magnoliopsida > Malpighiales > Rhizophoraceae > Carallia > Carallia pectinifolia. Next base: position 10,975,203 of record CM075443.1, read on the forward strand.
CTGTGTAGCCTAAATATAAATAGAATGCGTGTTATTATCTTGTAAAATAGTCTAAAGATATTTAAATATTTATATAATTTTTAATATAAAATTAAAATTAGCATTATACTAGTATACAAATTAGTTAGCTCTTACCACTATGCCAAAAGATGAGTTTTGTGTGTTTATATATATAAAAAGGTGTTCACGGTTCGTTTTACTGAACTGAATTTTTATAACTGTTCTTAAACTAAAATTTTTAATTATGCAAAATTGAAAACTATTCTCAAATTGAAAATTCAGTTAATTGAAAATTTTAGTTCGATTTCAGTTAATTGTTTGGTTAACTGAATTTAATAACAAAAAAATATAAAATTATAATCTAAATATAAAAAAGCTATTATTGATAAATATTTTTTGAAAAAAATTACAATTATCCTTATATATAAAAATAAATAAATAATTATTTGAGATATAATAATATTTTATTAACATCTATTTGTTAATAATCGGTGTATTAGTAATATTTTTTTGTACTTTTAGAAATAAAAATTAAAAAATATATATATAATAGCATTTCGGTTTGATTCGATTAATTACGGTATTCTAAAATCAGAAATTGAAACTGAATTGAAAATTTTCATTTTTATTCAGTTTGATTAATTGAAAATTCGATTCAGTTCGCTTCAGTCTTCTCAATTAATTGAATTTTTTTGTTTTTTTTTTAACACCCCTAATATAGTGTCTATGTATTTTTTTTTTTTTCCTTAAGGCAATTGCTACCTTATCCCTGACTATATATATATTAAAAAGTAATGACACGAGTTTACTATTTAAATTTTAACTATTAATTATATGTTAACAATTTAGATTTAAATAGTGCCTTCGTATCTTTATTTGGTATTTAATTTTTATATATATATAGTGAGACTCTTGCCCAAACAACTATTTTCTTTTAATATATATGCTATCTTTTTTTAAGATAAATTATGATTGCATTACAATCTAGAGGTTAGGGAATTTTTTCATACTATGAGATTATGGATTTGAAACCCTGTCAAAGTATTCGATAAGATTAAACGTATACCTGCCCCGTAAAGTTGTGGGAGTGGCTTGGAGATCTTTACTGAACTCCATGAGTATGCTCTTCTAGTGATTTAGTTTAGGCAACCCTTATCCACTATGTACAATGATGTAGCACAATTCTTTTTTAACTGGTTTGCGGGATGTCACTCTTGTTTTTCTGTTTTATTACCTAAAAAAAAAGATAAATTATGATTATATTAGGTAACATGATCTATTTTTTGGTGTTTTAAAATTTATTCAATAAATATCTCAATCAACTTTATTATATCACAAACTCCTTTTTTCCATGCATGGACATAGATATAGAGATACAGACATATACTTATACAAATACAAAAATGTGTAAACTATATATATATAGAGTAAAATGTTAGTTATAAAAATTATTATGTTATTTTACATTGTGATTACTATTTTGTTAAGACTTTTGTAAAAAGAATATATTACATATAAAAGTAACACAATATTTACGAAATAATAAATTTAACAATTAATATAGTTACTAGAATAAAAGATATTTATTAATTATTATTAAACTATTCATTAATATGTATACTGGAAAAAACTATTAGTTAATAATTGTCTAACATGCAAATTAAAATTATCTGATACATATGTCTAGGTTTTTTAGTTTAGATATATCTAAGAAACAAATATTAAATAAATATTATATCTGATAACTATATTTGACAAATACACATCGTTGTAGATATGTTTGTTTTGAATAGGCCAATTATTATCATTTATTTGTTTAGGACTTGTTGACATATACGCTGCGCACCGGCTTACGTGTAATAATAAAAAAATTATTTTTTTATAAAATTAAAATTAAAATTTAAATAAGTGTTATGTTAAAATATAAAATGTATATATTATATAAAATTATTTATAAAAATTTTGTTTCTCAAAAAAAAAATTTTTTTAAGTAATAAAATATGATATTTTAATAAATATGCATATTTATAAATATATACACTCGGTTTACTTATCATTTCCCATTTGTTTTATGCCCGGGCCATTCTCTCTATGTTAGAAGTGGCAGATGTCACTTGACAGGCACCTTAAAAAACAAAGTGGCATATGTTGGTCTGAGAAGAAATTAATGCACCTACAAGCCTGCAACTTCAGAGGTCGATACGGGCAAAGCAAGGAAAACAAGAAAATAGAAGGAGAAATGGAACCTTCAAGAGAGAAGGGCGGAAGAAGAGGTGACGGTCCTTGCTTCTTCTGCTGCTGCTTTTGTGACAAAGTTATAAGAGTCATTCTGAAGTGCTTCTGCCTGGGCCATGAATCTTTCTCCCCACTTGACGACCAACCCACAAATAATCCACAGCCCCAAGGCCAAACCAAAACCAATGTAAGTCTAAACCTTCTCTTCCTCCCTCTCTATGTCACATTCGCATTTTTCAAAACATACACAGACAGAATAAAGTTAATAACGCAGGAGGATGAGGAGAGAGCAGGAGAAGCACAGTTCACAAGGTCAATAACAGTTGCAAGAGGCAGGCCCCCAAGACCGCCTGTAAGCTCTGGGAGAGGTGGCCAAATCAACTGATGCTCTCCACTTTTCTGCGAACCTACTTGATTAACGGAGTTTCTTAATTAGAGAGCTTCTAACATTCTGGTGATGGCTTTTGTCTCCACGGTCTATGTACTCGCTTTCAGTGTTTTTTTTTTTTTTTCTTTTTCCTTCTGTCCTTCAATGTTTGTCTTTCTTTGTTGATCGATGAAAATGCAAATTAAGGAGATAGTTACGTGCAAATTACATACTATATCAGAGTAGCTCTCTTGACTATTCTGCGTAATTTGGAATGATCAAGAGTTTGCTTATTCTAATTTTGTATTTATGTTGGCATGCGAATTTACTAACAACATATAAAATTAGTTGGTCATTTCTCTTGTGATACATACATATTAGCTGACACTGTTGCTCCCTGAGGATGCAACTGAAGAATCATTCTGTTCCTCCTAACCTTTGGAATTTCCATTGGTTCTTGTATATCACCTCTTAGACTGCTATTCGGTTTTGTGTTATCGTCTTAATCGAGAGTGGCGCGGGTGTTGAAAACTTGCTGGAGATCAGTCTTGACGGTGTTACTTCTGGTTTTACAGAGGCACTTCAGTTTGGATAGGTGTAGTCCTGGGTGCTACAAGCATTCAAGCTGCTCGTTATCTTCAATTTGTTGCTGACTTGATTTGGACTTTTGTTTTTCCGCCTTTTTCTTTGTGTTTTTTTTTTTTTTTTGGGTCTATTTGAAATGGGGGAAGGGGGTTTCGTTGAATAATGAGATGTAGAATTCAAATTTCAAACCTCGCTCTAAGTTACGAATTTGATAATTACTAAATTATATCTTGTGATTGTTCTATATTTTTACTTTATTTAAAATTTATGGTGTGTTTGTTTCTTATAAAATATTTTACAGGAAAAAATTTTACAGATTTTTCGGTATTTGTTTCACGGAAAATATTTTATATAGGCAAAATTTGGAGAAAATTTTAAGATTTTCAGGTAAAATAACTTCTCATTTTGCAGAGTTGAAGTTATTTTCAGGGAAAACACAAACTGTACTATAAGTAAATAACAAAGAAAAATTATTATTTTCACTACAAATATTTTTCTCTGCAAATATTTTACAAATGTAAGTTATTTTACAGCAAACAGACGGATCTTTAGTCACCTTCTTTGCCTCTTGAGCTTTTTCTTTATTTCTATTTTTCTCTCTGTAAAAGAGTTCCATTGGCTCGTATCATAATGTTGCAACTTGGTACATTCAAATTAAATTTCCCTCACAAACTACAATGTGCTCCCTTAGAGCCCGTTTGTAGACGTTGTCAGTTTTTTATTTCTATTTTTTATTTTCTGTTTTTAGTTTTTGCTGTTTGCTGAATTTTTGTATTTATTACTGTCATTTTTTTTTATAAAAATAAAAAAAATAGATAGAAAAAGGATAGTGAGAGAAATGGTAAAAAGAATATAAATATAGAGAGAAAAAAAGGGGGAGAGAGAGAAAGAGGGTAGAGAGAGAAAAAGGAGAGAAGAAAGATAATGAGTAGAGAGAATGACAGAAAGAGAAAGAGTTGAGAAAGAATAAGTAAACAGAATAGTAGAGAGAGAAAAATGAGAGAGAAAGGGTAGAGAGAGAATGAGCAGAGAATGGTAAAACAAGAAAAAAGAGAGAGAGCCTGGGTAGAGAGAGAATGACTAGAGAGAAAAAGGAGAGAGAGAGGGTAGAGAGATAATAGTAGAGCGAGCAAAATGAGAGAGAATGTGGGTAGACAGAAAGGAGAGAGAATCTGGGTAGACAGAGAATGGTAGAGAAAAAAAAGAGAGAGAGAGAGAACGAGTAGAGAGAATGATAGAGTAAGAAAAAGAAGAGAGAATGGTAGAGAGAGAAAAATGAGAAAGAGAGTGGGTATAGAGAGAATGAGTAGAGAGAATGGTTGAGGGAGAAAAAGGAGAGAGAGAGAGAGAGTGGGTAGAGGGAGAATTAGTAGAGAGAATAGTAGAAAGAGAACAAGGAGAAAGAGGGTAGAGCAAGAATGAGTAGAGAGAGAAAAAAGAGAGAGGGTAGAGAGAGAATGGTAGAGATAGAAAAAAGGGATAAAGGGTAGAGAGAGAATGATAGAGATAGAAAAATGAGAGAGAAATTAGAGAAAGAATGGTAGAGATCGAAATGGAGAGAGAGAGTAGAGAGAGAATGAGTAGAGAGAGAATGAGTAGAGAGAGAAAGAGTAGTGAGAGAAAAGATATAGAGGGATAGAGAGAGAATGAGTAAAGAGAGATATGATAAATATGATAGATAGAGAAAGAAAATGTTGTAAGAGAAAGTATAGAAAAAAAAGTGAAAAACAAAATCGGAAAGTTAGTTTTTATTGTTTTTCCAATTTATTTTTTTTCTTTGAAAAATACTTTTAACTTTTCAACAAAAAACAAAAAATAAAATCAATATCAAACATATTTTCTGTTTTTTTTGTGAAAAATAAACAGAAAACAAAAAATAAAATTCATTCCAAACGGACCCTTAGTTATCCGATTACTCTAACTGCATGCACTCCAATCATTGTTTCGCCAACTAATTGTTACCATTAAAAGGAGGGATATCAATATTTTTAGTTATAAACCTTTAAATTTTTTTACGTTTGAGTCTTAAACCTTTTTAACATTTCATTTGAGTCCTAAACTTTTTGATTTCATACTATATCAGTCCTTTAAGTTACAAAAAGTGGTCAATCGATTAATAAATGAGTTTAACTTAATAAAAATCATTTAAAAAATGTTAAATATATGAATTAAATATTTTTTCCATCAATAAAATATGCACATTAAATATTTTTTTAATCAACAGATATACGAATTAAATAGGTAATATGCATATTTTTGATAGAAAAGACATTTAATTCGTATATTTTATCTTTTTTTTAAATAATTTTTTGTAAAGTTAAAATCATTTTTTAATAGATTGATCACTTTTGGTAAATAGAGAGACTGATTTGGTAGAAAATTAAAAGGTTTGGGACTTAAATGAAATGTAAAAAAGGTTTAGGATTTAAACGTAAAAAAATTTAAAAATTTAGAACTGAAAACTATTGATATCTCATTAAAACGATGGGGTTGCTGCTGTCTGTTAAATAGCAATTAAAAGCCAAAAATCAGAGGGGGAAAAAAATCTTTTGCGAGAATAAAAAATCAGCAAATTTTACTCTTCATCCTGACCAGTCAGAGTTGTGAAATGGCAAATTGCAATGCTACATATTCTTCTGCACAACCCTCCCTGTGAATAGTTGCAGAGGAACAAGGCATCAGTCGCTTCGCCTGTACGACATAGGCATAAATTGGTAAAGGAATTTGCTCGCACTACGTTCACATTGCTTAAGAAATGAAGCCCAATATACCCTAGGAATCTCCAGCCATGGGGGCCATAAGTTACTGGCGGTGAAGAAGAGACAAACATCAATAAGATGACAAACCGAAAAAATGAAATCACGAGAAATGGTAAGTGCAGAAACTGTTCTGAAGGCGTCCAAACAGAAAATAACAAGTTTGCAGTCAGTGGGGCGGTGACTTAAGAAGTGATAGTTTGTCATCTTACAATTGCCATGGAGCCGGCTGTCTAGTCACCAACGAATAATATATGCATTAGTATGCCTGTCAAGCAGATCTTAGCGCTAAATCAATTAACCTACCACACATCCCTATTCAATGGATGGGGATTTCTGATTTGATTTTTTTTTTTATATAAATATAACTTATTTACAATTTTATATCATATTACGGGCCTAATCTACTTAAAATAAAAAATTAAAAAATAATTTTATATAACATAAAATTATTAATATATTTTACTTATTAAAAAATAAAATAAAATTAAGAAGCATGCAATGAAACGATGATACTACATCTCTCTCTTTATCTATCTCTCCACACCCCAACCCATGTGGTCGCACTTGCTAGCGTACGTTGGTTATCTACAATGTCTTGCCTGAACATATTCCTAAACACAAGCAGAAGTGGTACCAATTGCCAAGACAGTCTTTTTGATTTTCTTCCACAATTCACTGTACCGGATTCCACGTCGATGCAAACTAGCCTGACGTAACATTGTTTCGGCTGACTAGGAAACAAGGAGACAATAACAATAGGGCTAGAATCCCGACTTATTTAACAAAAGAAAAAAAAAAAAAAAGAAAAAGCTGCTAGTATAAAAATACTCCTCATTTGCTAATTAAATATTGGTACATAGGGAGCGAAATTCTGTCAAAAAAAAAGAGCCAATACAAGCTTGTAAGTGAAGTTCATAGAATAAAAAATTATTTTTCTTTTTCAAAATTTAATTCTCCCACCAAAATATATTAGATGTGCAACAACCATAACAAAATGCAACAAAGTTTACAAAATGTACAACACCACATTATTTTACATTTTCACTTGTAGATGCACATTTCATTATCCTTCATGTACGGTAGACCATGTCTGTTGTAAGCTATCTTGCCGTTCTTGTTCTTTATTCCTGCGTTGTGTAGGTTCATCCGATGCCTTCATGTTGGATTTGTGTACGGACTTTGTGCGATTTAATGCAACGATTTCCTTTGGTTAAAATATATATATATAAAGTAGAATGTCAACTCATTTCTAACTCTCTTCGGACTGATTTTTCTTTGCTCAACAACCTTTTTTCCTACTCATTAAGTAAATGTTTCTTTACTACTACTATTCTCTCTGCTCTTTTTTCGTTAGAGAACCATAATAATAATAATAATAATAATACAACTACTTCAACGGAGAAGCCTACTCTATATTCTATTTTAGGATGTAATTCTAATAATTGTAAGTCGCAACAATGCAAATGAGGTTATACCCAACAGCAAGAATTTTGAATTTTGAAATTCTGCAAATAAGCTGTAATCAAGCCTGGCTTGGGTTACCGCACACCCTTCTTAATCACCCGTTGGGGTTCATCCGAATATATAAAGAAGGTAAACCTCTGTTTTTGGTTTACTTTTGGGGAATAAAGTTAAGAAATTACCAGACTAATCAAAGAGATAAAACTACATCCTAGTCCCATGCTCGAGTTAAAGGCGTCATCATGTGTCCTCACTTAAGGCAGATACCTAACATGTAGGGAAAAGAAAATGCAGGACAACCACCTGCCACATGAGGCAGCTGCAAGGCTCCTCGCGTTGTCCTGGCCACCAACACTGCCAGAGATCAAAGCAGAACTTGTTGTGGTCCTTGCAAATTGTCCATTGGCTTAATGTAAAATGTGCAAGTTATACGAATAATCATACCCAAGCTGTTTTATGCTGTAACCCAATAGTACCTGGTACGCAACCAAGATTTATCAATCCATGGCCTAACATCATGTCGGACTTTCAGCCATTTCCCAGGTCCCTCTCTACGATACCCACTACTGTCAAGCCTACATCACAACCCATGTAGAACTATCACCACATAAGCAGGTGATCAGCAAAATATGTTTCCCCTGTTTTTTTGCAGGTACAGTTAATTTCAATTTCACACACAACAGCAATCTTCAAGCATTTTTTCCATAATCAAAATGCTTCAATCATTTTTGGCCTCTAATCAACATGTCGAAGACTCACAATCACGTTTGGGACAAAAGAAGCAAATGGTTTAATCCATGATCTCACGTCAATCAATATTACAAGTAAAGTTTTTTACATTTGCCAGATCTAAAGCTTGACAACTTCCAAGAGGAAAGCATTCATCGAGTTTGAATATATCAAGTCATAAACGAAGTTATGGCTAAGGGAAGTTTTTGAGGACAATTATAGCACAAAGACAGATGGAATGACAAAGGCAGGTGATCCACAAAACACGAGAATAGTAAAATCCTAACTTATTGATCCTGTGGTCTTAACCTGGATTAGTTTCTCAAACATGCTATGACTCAGCAAAAATCAATGCAAGAGTAGATGACAAATACAATATGTGCAGAGATATAAACATAATGTTCTCAACACAAGGCTAAAATCATTGCTTATACATGTCTACCGCTTAGCTCGCTTGGCAAAGAACTTAAAGGTCGTCCTCGAAAATCTACTGAAGGCAAAAAATATTTGCAAGGCCGCACGACCCTTCACAATCCCCTCCCTCATGCCCCTTGCCATCCTAGCCACTGTTGCTCCTCTTTTTCCGGCTTTTGGACTGGCTACCATCTGCAATGAAGCTAAACAAGTAAAGACAGAATAAAATTCGTTGCACTTAATTCATGGCACAAGAACTAATAGTAAAAGCGTCTGGCTGCAAGGATACACATAAGTAAAACCTGGTTGAGCAATGTTAGAAAATTGGCGGAGCCTCTCCTCAGCTACGCGAACAACCCTAGTGGAGCTTTTAACACCTTGAGTAATCTCTTGGCTGGACAAGCCAATAAAATTAGACATTCATTCCATTGTCGACGATTTAAAATAGAAATAAAATTGCATTCTGCTAACCCTAAATCGCTTAGCTCCATTGTTAGGTCGCTGATCTCCATGCCTGATAACCGAATGGCAGCCATGGTATCCGGTAGCTCTTCCCTAGTGACATCCATCAGCCTCTCAAGTGACTCTGCCGCTCTCTTGAAAGCCTTCAAACAAGTTGGCAACAAAAATTAATTATAACTACCTCATCAATTGAAGAAGCACCAAATTTTCAACAGAGAAAAGTATCCCCAAATTTTCATACCAGAAGAGCCGGGATGGCAGAGAAAAACAGCCAGGTTGCCGAAACTGCTACCTGAAAAGGAATCGTCAATTTGCTACACGAAACAAATATTACATTCCCGAGTGTAAAAGAAAAAAAAAATAAAGAAAAAAGAAAACTGTTCAATTCATCCCTAGTTCAGCTCGCTCCTAAACTTCCAAATTCCTATGTAAAACATCTCTGCGAGCGCAAATGCAGATTTAGACAAAATTAAGAAACAGTATGGTATAAAATAGAAAGCAAGTACTGATTCCGATTCCGAATAGCAGTCAAATTCAGTGTTGAAAAGGGAACATATCATATATGATGATAAAATTACCGCACAAGCAACGAGATTGAGCAAGAGCACGTGGCGTTGGGTGAAGTTCCATTGGGAGAACTGAAAAAGCATGGAACAGTGAGATGAGGGCGGTGAACCGACGGACGCCATGTACTGAGATGAGGGATCGGGTGCTGCTGCTGCCGCCGTCGTTGCGATTGAAGCATCATTGTAGTGTGATCGCACTGTCGGATGAGAAGCGAAGGAACGGATCGGTAACCGAAGACCGCACGGACGGCAGCTGAGGGAGCGAGTCTGGGGGCAAAAATGGAACGAATTGAGGGCGTAATCGGGGTAGATTGCAGGGTTACACTGCGATACATGTAGTTTCACCGCTCTCCACATCTCATTTCCTCTGTGCGTGTCTCTCTCTCTCTCTCTCTCTCTCTCTCGCTCGCTCTGTCTGCGCAAACGGCAACAACAAAAGCGACGGCCGGTGCTGTAGGACGCAGTGCAAGGTTCTCGTAACCGAATCAGACATTGAACTAAAAAGTTAAAAGAGATTTAAGATTCAACCGGTTCAATAGATAAAATTACAATTAAATCGGTAAAATTGATATTTAATATTAAATATATAAAAATTAAATTTTTATATAACTTATATAATTATATAAAATATTATATTATATAAGAATGATAATAAATATTTAAAATAAAGTGTATTTTAAAAATTATATTAATATTTACATACATTAAGGATATTATAATTAGTATATATAATAAAATATAATTTATAAAAATTAATTGAAAAAATAATATTTATAAATAGTGATTAAATATTAATTTTTAGATTTTAAAGATTAAATTAAAAATTTTAATCAATTGAGGATTAAATTAAAATTTTTAATTAAAATTAGAGTCTTAATTATAATTTAGATAAAGTTTTAGGTCAAATTATAATTTAAAATTTTTTGGTTTAAATTGAACCGGTTCAACCGATCCGGTTTTTTACCGATTTTCCCGATTTTAACTAATTTTTTCGATTTTTGACCGGTTGTTTTTTGTTCTGTCCGAATTCCATTTTTAAATTTGAACCGGACCGGACCTAAAATCGATTTTCAATTTTTTCAGTTGAACCAACCAGTCCGATCCGATTCTTAATTCATTACGCAGTCCCTGCTGAGGCTGTTTTGTTGTCGATTGACTTTAGATAGAATAGTTCCTTTTTTTATTTCATATATATATATATATGGGAAATAAAGGTAATGAATGGAACACTTTTTTTTTTTTTTTTTTTTATCAAAGAATCTCTAATAATTTGAAATTGTATTAGATTCTGATTAATTTAGAATTAAGTTAAGTGAACCTCTAATGAGAGGTAAAATTTTTTTAATATTCATTTTTTTCATACACAAACGTTAAACTTGAGACTTTGCTCAAAGAAAATTGAATTTCTTTCCAATTAAACCAACAAGTATTAGTATGAATAGAATTTTTTTTTTTTTTTTTTTATAGTTCTAGTAGGAAGGAAGGCTTCAGCCTAAGTTTGGGCCTTATCTTGTGACCTGCACCGTCCCATTAGTTTCGTTTGAGGCTGGCCCAAGTTTGAACCTTGTTTTTGCTCTCTTTACGTCACTAGCATTTCAGTTTCTTTATTTTTTTTACTTTTTTTGGCAAAATGTATTAATGGGTCCTCTATACTTTTTTTATTATATTCACAATATGTTTTATTTTTCAAATATACCATTCACATTTTTTTAAAATGAAAGATCTATTTTAAAAATAAAAACTATTGTGGATACAATCCAAAACATATGTAAATATGGAGGGCAAAATTATACGTTTTATCTTTTTTCTGTCCTAGGCATGTGAAAATCTTTACTTCTCAGTATATTTTTCCTTTAAAGAATGGCTATCAGATCCAATGAGCATAAGATAAACTTAAATTTAATTAAAAATAAATATATAATCATAGTCATAATCTATATATAATGTACAAAAATTCTAATATCTAAATTAAAATTGAAGTCTTCTTTCATACTTTCAACTTAAAATTTTACTATCTTACTCAATTTATTAAAGAAAGATAAAAGTCCTAATAATCAAACATTTTACTTATGATTAAACCATCAAATAAATCTTACTATTTCCAATCATCCCCAAAACAAACAAACAATAGCACCATTAGACCTATAAATAAATTGATTTGGAGCAGTCTGATACTTATTTTCAATTCCAACCATTAAATAGTAGTTATAAAATTTTTAAAATTTCAATTGGCCAAGATAAAATTAAAATTAGTTAAACTATTATTAGTAGCAATAGATCGTACTGGTCAGTTTTGACTGTTTAATCTATATTTATTAAGAACAACTTTCTCATTTTCATTTGGTTGATTTGTTCGACAAACAAAGAAATTGATATTTAAAAAAATTCAAAATCTCACAGATTTTTTAACACAATCATGTTTATTAAAGAAGGTGCAATTTTTCAAATGGATAATCTTGACTCGAGACCACGGCGTGAAAAACAGTTAAATCAAAGAATAACATTGATTGAGTTTTCTTAGGACTCTTACAATTCACTGGATAAGAGACAACAAAAATCAAAAGGAAAGCTTATTCACCGTAGATGGATTGTTAGAGGAGACAAGGCCTTGGGAACAGACATCCCGCTTATTTTTTAAGTTACATATTTTTGTGGTTATAAGTTATGTAATATTGTTATTTAACCCAGTGCCGAGTCCCCTTTCCTTTATCTCAAATTCTTAAGTTCAAGGCCTTACTAGCTCCTTTTTGGTTAGTTTCTTTCTTATTTTTTTTAATTTTTTATTTATAAAAATCGGTTTCAACATCATTTTTTTTAAATTTCCTTGGCTTCCCATTTGTTATCATTTGTTATGTTTTTATTATGATAATTTTCATTTTTTAATAAAATTTGATGTGGCATATTATTTGTAGTGGACATTATTAAAAAGGAAAAAAAATTAGAAATGTGCGGTATATCATAACATATATTTATTTATAAAATTAATAGAAATATAGGTAGAAGAAAGCTCTTCATCAAACAGTTGAGTAATAATTAAAGATTTATAATATATATTAAGATACAATAACTCATATTCAAAGATTTATAGAATTTGCAAATAAATTTCTAATGAAATAAAAATAAACAATAATTATAAAATTTTTTAGAATATTTTAATTATGTTTTTGATTTTATCCTTAATCTTAGAAAAATCTGTTTACTCTTATACAAAAGACTCAGGAAAAATCACCATAATAGAATGATGAAATGACAAAAATAATTATTAAAATAAAATTCTTAGTTAAAAATTTACCATGTCTAGGAATTCCTAATCCAAATACATTTTTAATTGTCAAAACCGATGCGTCAGATTTATGATATGGAGGCATTCTCAAACAAAAATTTGATACAAAATAATACATAGTACGATATCATTCATGGATATAGTAAGGACCTCAAATAAATTATTCAACTATTAAAAAAGAAAGTTTTATCAATTGTTTTATGTATCATGACTTTTTAAGATAATGTTTTCAGCAAAAGGTTTTCTCTAAGGATTGATTACCAACCTGTCAAATTTATTTTACAAAAGAATACTAAAAATTTTGCTCGACGGCAAGATTTACTTTCAAATTTTGACTTTGATATTGAATTTATTAAAGGAGAATCTAATTATTTATCTAATTTTTTATCCAGAGAGTTTTTTTTTTATGAGAATATGAGTAAAGAAAAGCTAATAAGAAATTTCTTTGGAAAGCTTACTCACTATAAACTAATTGTCAGAGGAGACAAGGCCTTGGGAACTCACATCCCCCCCTCATTTTTTAAGTTAGATATTTTTGTAGTCACAAGTTATGTAATATTGTTATTTAGTCCAGTGCCAAGTCCCCTTTCCCTTACCTCAAATTCTTAATTTCAAGCCCTTAATAGCCCCTTTTTGGTTGATTTCTTTATTATTATTTTTTAATTTTTTATTTATAAAAATCAGTTTCAACATCAATTTTTAAAATTTCCTTGGCTTTTCATTTGTTATCATTTGTTATGTTTTTATTATGATAATTTTCATTTGTTATTAAATTTTCAATAAATTTTGATGTAGCATATTATGTGTAGTGGACAATATTAAAAAGGAAAAAAAAATTGGAAATGTGCGGTATATCCAAACATATATTTATTTATAAAATTAATAGAAATGAGTTTCATTAGGTGGCCAAACATTAGTAGCCATACAACATCCAGATACCGCTTGGTTTCTACAATGAGAAGCATGTTTTATGCAACTGCAATTAAAAAATATGAATAAAAAAAACTGTAATACGTTTTCGTATCACTTTTTATTATTACATTTTCACAAAATATGCTCCTTGTTGTACAAAATATGAGTTTGAAAATTGTTTGGCTACTAAGTTGTATGGCCACCAACTTTTTCCGAATAGAAATATAAGTACAAAGAAGCTTTTTATTAAATAGTTCAGCAACAATTAAAGATTTATAATATATATCAAGGTACAATAACTCATATTCATAAATCTATAGAATTTGCAAATAAATTTTCTAATGAAAGAAAAGACAAACAACAATTATAAAAATTTTTAGAATATCTTAATTATGTGTCTGATTTTATCTCTAATCTTAGAAAAATCTATTTACCCTTGTACAAAAGACTTAGGAAAAACTACTAGAATAGCATGATGAAATGACACAAATAATTATTAAAATAAAATCCTTAATTAAAAATTTACCATGTCTAGGAATTCCTTATCCAAATGTATTTTTAATTGTCAAAACTAATGCGTCAGATTTATGATATAGAGGCATTTTCAAACAAAAATTTGATATAAAATAATTCCTAGTACGATATCGTTCAGGGATTTAGCAAGGGCCTCAAATAAATTATTCAACTATTAAAAAAGAAAATTTTATCAATTGTTTTATGTATTATGGCTTTTCAAGACAATGTTTTTAGTAAAAGTTTTTTTTATTAAGGATTGATTACCAACTTGTAAAATTTATTTTAGAAAAATATGTTAAAAATTTTGTCAGTAGCAAGCTTTACTTTCAAATTTTGACTTTGATATTAAATTTATTAAATGAGATATAATTCTTTACCTGATTTTTTATCCAAAGAGTTTTTTACAAGAAAATGAGTAAAGAAAAGGTAATAAGAGATTTCTCTGGATTAAAAAAATCTACCACTTTTCCTCTAAGTAACCTTAACAAATCCACAATTCTTTCCTTATCTTCTTCAACAAATCGATAACCAATTCTTGGACAACTTCAACCTTCACCTAAAATCCCAACATTTGTAAAAAATTATAGTGAAGCTTTACAACTCAAACTTTCTTATGATCCAAGCACAATTTGAACTCTTTCTATTAGACCATTTTTTCCACGCGTTAGACCTTCAGCCACATTTATTAGCTAACCCAGTGAACATAAATATGTTACTAAGGAGAATTCTTCTCCAATCTATCTCATTGAGCCTAAACATCAAACTTTACAAATTAAAACTTTATTACCCAAAATATTCCTAAAAAATTTTTATTACATTCCTACTTACTTAACAAAGATCGCTAGTTCTATAAATTTATCATAGTTGATACAGGCTCTGCAAACATTGAGCATACCACTCAAGATGGACAAATATTATTTTCATCACTTAAAATCAAAAGGGTTTTAACCCTTCAAGAATGGGGACAATTTACCCAGTAGTAAGAAACAATTTCTTATCATTTTGTCAAATTTTCAAAAGAATATTATCCTTCTATCGACCATTATCACGATTATATAATAGCCTGAACAAATGTTTTATAAATTATATGACAGCGTGGACAAATGTTTTATATTATTGTAATTGGCAACATTCATGGTCTCTCAAATCGACAACCTTGTGTCCTCGAAAGTTCCCAAGTTGGTTTCATGAATGATGACATAAATTTGGAGTCACAAAGAAGATTTTTCCAATCAAGATTATGGAAGGCTACGAATTATTCAAGGAACTTGTTCACGATTCACCTATTGACAAACTCTAGCATTTTGTCTTAACATTTGATTTATCCTAAATTATGAGCTAGATATTCACTATCAAGCAAATCTACCCATCACATTATCCTCCAGTGTTAATAAGACAAATAAGTGTCCAATGGTGGCCTAGACTCCCACATGACAAGATTTGCAAAGCAAAGTTTCTCAATGGTTAAGCAGGCAACAATTGGGAGATAAAGATCAACAAATGACAAATCTTTTATAAACAACATTTTTGACAACCAAGAGTAAACTCTAAGTAACTTTAGCATTTACAGCACCAAAAGACAAGTATAGACAAAAACACAAGGAAGTTCTTTCACAAGTATTAGATGATGATACGTCACAATCAAATTCCTGTTACAATAATGGAGATCCAATTATGGAGATTGGATTCTTTACCTTTACAGCTAAGGGACAAAGACAAAGAAAAGAAAAGTTTTCAAACTTAACATCATGAGAAACAACATTATATTTACTTCAGTTTGTGATGTCATGTCTTTAATCAATTATGCAACTTTGTACATGTTAGCATTTACGTCACTAGGTACATTTTCATGAATATAAATAAGTGTACATAGTAACATATCAGTAGCACGAATTGGATAAGCAATTCAACAAAGCTTGTTGATTTTCACTGCTATGAAGTTTTTTCCTCTTTTTAAGGTTTTTAAATTTCAATAAAATTTAATATTTGATTATATTGAGTGTTTTAAATTATGAATTTTGAAATTATTAGTGATAATTTATGAATAAAAATAAATATTACGAAAGTTTTTTCATGAAACTTCACGAAAGCTCTTAAATTGTAGGGTAACACTAAGTCCACCTAAGATTTAGTTTTAAAAATAAAAGTAAAATTACAAAATACTTCTTGCCATAACAACAAAATGACTAATTTGTGAAGAATCGTAAAAAAAATTATATGCTATATATCACTAATCATAATTTACTATCTAAAAATGTAATTCAATTTTTTACAAGGCAATCTCTATTGTCTTTATAGTCATTCTCAATTTATTTCTGCATCTGATATCTTATCAATTATTTCTATAAAAAAATTGGCATCTTCTGTTATAACATTCATATGACCACAAGCTTCATTACAAGATATTGCAGAATGTATGTCACTATCATCAGAACTATTGTAATAATTTGAGGAGTCTTCTTGTATTTGAAATATTTCATCTCCTGATTCATTATTTAATTCATCATCTGTTTCAGAATTTCCTTTAAAAATAGTTATTATCTTATTTTTAATCTTTTCTTCTAATTCTAATATTTGTACCTTTTCTTTTAACTTGCATTGGGTTTTTTAATGTTCTGTTTGACCGCATTTGTGGCAAATAACAAGTTTCTTTTTTATTAGATACCTTTTTCTTCTTATTTTTATAATATGACTTATATGGATTTCTAAAATTTTGTGATTTGTGTTGTTGATAGTTCTTATAAGGGGTAGATCTTTTATATTTCTTAATATTTTGTTTCTTAAGTTTAGAAGGTGTTAAAATTGTTTTATAACAATATTGTGCTCAAAAAGACCCTAATTCTTGTCTGCTTTCCCTATTCCATTTTTCATTTGTTAACTTCATAGCAATACATTTATTTAAACCTTCATTATTAATATAGGCTATAATACCTCAATAAGACAAATAGTCATAGGGTATACTATTATTACCAGTATTAGACCCATACGATGTGTAGGCTCATCAAATTTTGTTCAAAATTTTATTTTCACTTGTATTTTATTTAAAATAAAAAATTAAAAAGACATTCAAATATTGAATATTATCTTTTAAGAAAAAATTAGAAATAATTTCTTCTGATTACATGTGATCCAAACTAAATTTACTTTTATAAGTAATTTAGAATTAAAAAAATAAGGAAAAAGCACCGATAAAATAAAGAACATAGTTCTCAAACCAAACCGCAAAGTCTCTGACTTCAATTGATCTACACAAAATATAAAGAATAATATTTCTTTTAAAAAAGCTTAATTGATTTTCTCTAATACTAGCAAAAGCAAAAAAAAAAAAAAAAAAAAGAAACAAACAAAGTGGCTTCTATTTTAAAAAACCCAAAACAAAAAAAAGATGACTAAAAAAAAAGAAAAAGAAAATAGCTAGTTTTCGAGATTGCTGTCACTTTGTACTTGAAAGTGACAAGAAAGGTTGACCTGCCACCAAGCTTACAATTGACAACATAAAAATAAATGGAAACAAATTATTATCATCCAATCAATGATCAAATCATCACTAATTGCTTAAATAACAAATCAAACTATAAATTCTTGGGACACTAGGAAAAACAGAAGTATCAATTTTTTTTCTAAAAAAATGTAATTGGCATTCCTAATTAAATTAAAAGAAAGAAAAAATAACGCATGTTAAAAATTAGCATCGATTGTCCTCAATAAATTGTAGTGCTTGAATGGCTTAAGACTAGAGGGAACTTTGCATGAAATCCAAATTCACTTTTCAATATTTCTTTTTAGCATTGAGGATAGAAAAACAAAAACTCAGATTTCAGTAAAAGACAATCCTCCCATATTGAAAAAATAAGCCTAGCTTCTTCTTGCTCTTCCAACACCTTACGCTTCATTACCCCTTTTGGCCATTATTTCTCTAAAATATGGATTTAAATCAGCTAAAGACCTAACTTGCAAAAAAAAAGAAAAAAAAACGATAGGGAAATTGATTACTAGGCCAGTATAATATAAGATAAGAGAAAAAGTAAAAAAAGTATCTATGTTGATCTTTTCCTCTGTCATATTCTCTGCTACAAATTGTTGTAAACTTAACAGCACTTAGGCCAACAGATAATTAATGATCAATAATTAATAATATTAACGTAACCGATTAGATCAGATTGAGCTTGAAGGGAAAAAAAACAAAACAATTATATGAAATTTTGTAGATAGAAGCTGTATTTTTCCTGTAGTAAGAGCATGTAAGTATAAGCAGACATTAAATAGAAAATATAACTTATCTATACACTAGATCAACTATGATAAAAAAAAAAAAACAATTAAAATAATTAAAATAATTGTAAATAGTTATAAGCACTAACTTTGATGAGTTAAAATCTAAAATTGATAAATCTAGTTAAAAGAAAGTAAATATTTTTAATAATGCAAGTAACTGATGTTTATACTTTTATAATGTAAAAAAGAAAACTGTATACATATGATAATACTAAAACATATTGAAATTATAATTATAATTTTAATAGAATACTAAAAAATACTACAATTATTGAAATTCTAATTTTGCTAGAATAGTATAAAAGACTACAATTTTTTAGAATTTATTAAATTAAAAAAATTTAAAAATTCTGAAATCAAGCTTTTAAAAATCTAAACACCAGAAGCTACTCCACAAACATGTAAAATTTTTCTCTACTTCCGTAATTATATTTTATATTTTATATATAGATTAGCGTCTCTTATTTTTTGTTTAACGTTTTCTCCAAATATTTTAGGTAAACCCGCAATGAATCTTTCTTTTCAATAAAAATGTTGACAATCAATTCTAACAAAAACTTTGAGAACTGATCAACTTCTTGCCATAAATTTCTCTTATTCATTGTAGATGGATTGACAGAAGAGACCAAGCCTTGGAAATTGACATCGAAGCATAGATCCAGCTTGGAATGCCTCCCCCCTAGCTCTCTTGCCCCTCATTTTTTAAGTTGGATATTTTTGTAGTCACAAGCATGGTTGTTAAAATCGTGATATGGATCGTAGAATCATACTATCCTACAATCTTACTCAAGGCCAACGATACAGATCAGTTGAAAAACCACTTTTAGGTGAAATCATTATAGGATCGCGGTATCAGTTGTGGAATCGATAAGATCATACGATTCTACCGATCCCACAAACAGGGACAGATCCAATGAATAAGTGCCTTACATTGACTTTTTTAAATTATTATAAATTAAAGGAAGAAAAGAACCAACTCCCCGACTTAGTCTAGTGGCAAGCTAGAGTTACCCCCCTTCATTGTCCCTTGTTCGAGCCTTGCCCTACGCATTCGTTCCCTACATTCCTTAAGGTTTGAATGATGTTGCTTTTTTTTTTTCCCTCCATATGTTTCTTTTGCTTCCTTACGAACTTTAAATGAACTTTTTTTTTCATCTTCTCATTTTCAATGTTAACGAAAAAAAATAATGAAGAAAATTATTTCATTAATTTAGTTTCTATTTATTTTTAAAATTATTTGAATAAATTTCCCTTATTTTTATATCTAGTTTTAGAAATATTTTATTTTTTAATAAAACAAATTATTATAAATGGACATTAATATATTGTTTTGTAAAATTGACACTAATTTTAAAACATTAAAATTAGGTTGTTAACTATGATGATGTATTGTTTTGTGTATTATTGGATATTATCGATGATCAAAGCAACTTGAACATGAATTTATCTTGAATATGAATTGTCTTGACTAGTCTATGTGTGATTGATTCTTTGATTGTTGTTTAAATACATATATGTAATTGTTTATACTTGAATTTTAATATAGAAAACTTATGGAATGCTTAAAAAAGTTAAAATTACATTTCTATCGTTATTTTTAACTTTTTTTGTTGATTTTAATAGAATCTTATAATTTTACGATCCGATCATACGGTTCGATTCTAACATATCCAAAACGATCCTAAAGTAAAATCTCGATCCTGATAACCTTGGTCACAAGCAATGTAATATTGTTATTTAAGCCTAGTGGCAAATCCCCTTTTTCTTACCTTATATTCCTAGGTTTAGGTCCTTAATTGACCTTTTTTAGTCGATTTCTTTATTATTATTTTTTTATTTTTTTATTTAAATAGATACCGATTTCAATATCATTTTTTGATGTTTTTATTATGATAATTTTCATTTGTTCTTAAATTTTTAATTAAGTTTGATTTAACATATTATTTGTAGTGGACATTATTAAAAAGGGAAAAAATTTTGAAAATACATGATATATCCAAATATATATATATTTATAAAATTAAATTAAAATTTACCAGTTATAGTCAACATTTTTTTAACAATGAATATGATATAATTAACATAAATGACTAATAATTAAATAATTACTTAAATAAAAAATGTATTCCATTTTATAAAATTTAAAAATATTATGATTCACATAATATAATTATAACATTTATTATTAAAAATATTTAAATAATTTTTATTTTTATTTTATATATCATTTTTATTATCACATTTATACATAATTCACCTAATTCAAAATTTTTTCTGAAATCTATCGTCGCCGACATTCAACATATCATGATCACAAGGCTCGTACGACGAGACAAACCCTCGAAGGGCATGTTGCAGAAAACTTTGGGAGGGCATGGGAGGGCACTTATTTTAAATCCGTACTTTATAATTATAATTTACAAACTAATCGAAATACAAAAATATGATACGCAAAAATTTCCAGTCATTCATAATCTTCAACCATGAAGATCAAATTCTCCCCGACAAATGCTCGGTGTTGCAACAATCGAGAAATATTGAGTACAAATCAAATTTTAAATTTAATAGTTATTATAATTTTTATTAATAAAATTATATTAATTTTAGTAATATTTAAGTAATGAGTCTTTCTTTATTAAAAATTACTTAAATAAAAATGAAACGATCAAATAAAATCGACTCTAACTTACAATTGTGGTATAATGATCAATATATTCATATAATATATATATATATATATATAGATATAATTTTTTTTTTTAATTTTTAGAAAAAAAAAAGTGCCCCCACAAAATTATCCTTTGCGGCGTAGGCAACTCCCAGGACTTCCATATGGCTTCAACCAATCAGGATCGCGCAATCTTGCGATCACTCATCTTCTAATGGCCACGTGTCCTCCTCACAGCCACCTCTTTCCCTCCCCAGCCCATGAGATTAATAAATAAATAAATGAAATAAATAAATAATAATAGTAGCATCATTGGTATCAATGGATCATTGTTTTTCATTTTCTCAATTTCTCTCCACAGTTGTTGATTCCGTCTCCTTGTCCCCCTACACTTTGACCCAACAACAATACAAGCCTCTGCTCTGAGCATGCTCCGTTGGATGAGCCAAAAGGGCTAGGGCTTGGCCGTGACAACAGAAGAGAATTTCGAATTAATGGCGGCTTCTACTTCTGCTTCTTCTTCTTCTTCTTATTCTTCATCAATTGCTCTGCCAGTACAAGACCTTGCCTTTCTTTCTCGGACGAGACACCACATTTCTCTCTCTAGATACTCTCTCTCTAGGCTTCATTCACCTCTCCGTATTTCTGGTAGCCTATCCCAACGTGGACTTGCTGTTCGGGCTACCAGAGGAGAAGGCATCTTGGCCACGAGAGAGAGGGAGACTGACTTGTTGAAGCAGGTCAGTGGAACTAATGGTGCTGCTGCTGCTGCTGCTGCTGGCACTGCCAGCCGCAGTGGTCATGGCTTTAATAAATTGCAGATTGACGATAATGAGAATGGCGCCATGAGCGTCGCTGAGGGGGAGGAGGGAGCGACTAATGGAAGCTTGGTCAGGTACGCTGAGAAATGGAACGGCGTCGTTTCAGAGGCCGATGTAGAGGAAGGTAGGAAAAAAAGGATAGAGGAGATTGGGAAAGAAGATGCCTGGTTTAAGCGTCCCGATCTTCAACAGAATCAGGTACTCTCGCCTCTCTCTCTCTCTCTCTCTCTTTCTTCTCTCTGTCCATACCATATGTATGTACATATAGTGTTTTTTTTTTTTTTTTTTTGTGGCCAAACCTATATATATATTTATACAGTAATTACTTCATTGTTTCGCAATTTGTGTTTCTTGATTTTCTTTTTTTAAGTTGATACTGTATTTTGATTGCATTTTGACATTTTTATTTTAAGCTATTAATTTGTTTAGAAACTGAAATTTGACTAATTGTTTTTCTCAACATACTTTTCTCCCGTGACAGAATTGGGTGAACGGGAGTTTTTTTCTTTTTTTTTTTAATAAATTTCCTCTTTTGTTTTCCGTTTGATATGAGCAGCGAGAGGCTGTAGGTTCAGCATATAGGTTTTTTCTTTTTTTTTTTTTTTTTATTCGGTCAGGTCCTTATAAAAGGGACGAAAGGAAATAGAAATGAAAGAAGGCGGCCACATTACCATGAACAAAGGGGAAAAGGAAAAAGGAACAACGTATGCCTCTTTTTCATTATATTGAAAACCGTGTTAGGAGCTCATTGTGTTAGAATTCGTTAGAGACCAACACTGTGGATTCGACGGAAGATTCCTGTTTTCATTTAACCATCAATCCACAGATTGATGTGTTCCGCTTGAGTCTGTTTCTGGACAATAAAGTCAAGTTATCCGTATTGTGGGTACTTGGTTCAGTAATCAACAACAAATGATACTTTTCTAACGGCGCCAGGCTTATTGTCTGGACAAGGGCAAGCATTTATTTTTTGCTAGTTTTTCGCCTGTATGTGTCTACTTCTAGATGGTGTTTTCTTTGGTTGTATTAGTTATGTGTCCATATGTCTCGATAGTGTAGTTACCCATTTTTTCCAGGTATTTTGATTGTGAAGTATACATCATGCGTTGGTGTCTGAATGCTGAATCAAAAATATCTATATTTTTTAAATTGCCATCTTATGACAATCCAAATCCATCAAGTTGGCAGGTTTCTGTTGCACCTGGGGGACGATGGAGTAGATTCAAAACCTACTCTACAATACAAAGGACCTTGGAAATATGGGGATTTGTTTTTACATTTATCTTCAAAGCGTGGTTAAATAACCAGAAGTTCTCTTATCAAGGTTTGTCATCTACTGAACATTGAAAACATAATGTTTACTTATGGTCATCAAAATGTCGATTTCACTATGCTTACTTGCCTTTGCCTTTTTTTTTTCTCCTCATTTCACTTTCTTATCTATTTGGAGGATAGATTTTAACTGCACACAACTTATGCTCTTAGACATCAACTATAGTTGTTTGTCCATTTTAATTATTAGCCTCTCAATTATCTGTCAAAACCACTTGTACCTATTTTACTCATAATTTTTTCCATGTTGTTTTCTGTCAATCTTTCCAATTTACTTATCATACAGGAGGAATGACAGAGGAGAAGAAAACTTTAAGAAGAAAAGCCCTTGCAAAGTGGTTGAAGGAAACCATATTGAGATTAGGCCCCACATTCATCAAAATCGGTCAGCAATTCTCCACAAGGGTTGACATTCTAGCTCAAGAATATGTTGACCAGTTGTCTGAACTTCAGGTCTATAATCTTTTACCATAAAGCTCTTTGATTGCTTTTGGGTTGAAATCATCTACATTTTCTATATTGTTCACGGCTGTTTTATTGTCAAATAAGAGTCATTTTGGCAAATTCCTTCCACATTAATCAATAATATGTGATTTCTTTTAATTTATATCTTGTGAATTGGTCATTCATGGGTGGGATTGAAGGTGTTCTTTTTCGGTAGGATCAAGTTCCTCCATTCCCATCAGATACTGCCATATCTATAATTGAAGAAGAGCTTGGAGCTCCGTTGGATGACATCTTTGAGCAGTTTGACTATGAACCTATAGCTGCCGCCAGTCTTGGTAGTGTAAATCTTTCTCCACGATGCCTTATGATGGAAATCCACTTTTGTAATTTGCAGGTCAACAATCCGCAATACCATTCATACTATAGCTGAACAGAGTTATTCTTTTTTTTTTTTTTTTCCAAAATGCAGGTCAGGTCCACCGTGCAAAACTGAGGGGACAAGAAGTGGTGGTTAAAGTACAAAGGCCTGGTTTGAAGGATCTTTTTGATATTGATCTTAAGAATCTGAGGGTTAGGTCTCAAAACACTTTATTCTCTGTTTGCGGGACCAATTATACTGGGGCTTGTTTGATTGAAATTAAAAGATCAGAAATGAGAAACAAGCTTTTGTTCCCATTCTTTAGGAGCTGGCTAATCAAATGAAGCAAAAGAGAATGCAAGTGAGGAATAACAGTTTTTCTAAAACTTATTTTGCTTCCTACATGAGGGTTAAGTGTGAGAAACTGAGAGGCTGAATGAACTACTAGTTTTTCCATGTTTCCCAAGCCTTTGTAATTTAGTGAGGCCAGAGAGTTTAAGAACTCTGAAAGCTATGGAAATGTGGATGAATGTTTCCAGGTGATTGCCGAATATCTTCAAAAGGTGGACCCAAAATCAGACGGAGCGAAGAGGGACTGGGTTGCAATTTATGATGAATGTGCAAGTGTCCTGTATCAGGTGGTTATCTCTCTTTATTGCCACATTGTACTGCTTTTCAGAATAATACAGGTGGCAATATGTTCTTGCACCTTTCATATCGCATGTTGAATGCATGGAATATAACACACACACACACACACACACACACACACACAAAATATATATATATATATATATGTATGTATTTATGTATGTATGAATATTTGTATAGTGGAGAGAGAGAGAGAGAGAGAAAGAGAGTTCATTTGGCTTGTGAGTTCATTCATCTGAGTTTCAAGGAATTTCCATATAATGTCATAAAACAGAACCATGAAATAGTTACTACGCTGGTCTTTATGCAAAAGCTAACTCAATACCATTCAGTTGGGCTGAAATAAAGGCATGAAATGATCTCAGGGGAGAGTTTACATTTACAAGTAGTTTAGTCCCGCATCCCATTGCTCGAGTGTTTTCATTTACTACCAGTCTATGTGAATGTCTCTTTGACACTGCAGTAGCTTCTGGTAGCTTTTCTGATGTTATGAGTATTTTTGAACATTTGGAATTTTCATATTCAGAGAATATGAGGAATGATTGGCCTTTGATCTTGACTATCCACAACTAATGAAATTTAGCGGACTAGAAAATGTGAATTCTGTTTTATTTGTTATCCTTTTTGGAATGCTCCTTTCAATGTTACTTGGATTATCGGTATGAATGTTGAGTTCCTAATATTGTTTGACATTTCCAGGAGATTGATTACACAAAGGAAGCTGCCAATGCAGAATTATTCGCAAGCAATTTTAAAGATATGGATTATGTGAAAGTCCCAACAATTTTTTGGGAATACACAACACCACAGGTTCAGAACAGATTTCAGGAAATTCAACATGTCAATTATTATGTTTCCTAATAAAGTAAGCTATGTTTGATTTTTCATCTACTTACTGTCACCATATAGGTTCTGACAATGGAGTATGTCCCTGGGATCAAAATAAACAAAATACAGGCTCTAGATCAGTTGGGTGTGGACCGCAAAAGGTAATGTCTATCCCATGCTGCTTACAATGGTTACGACATATGAAATGTGAGCTTCACCTTTTGAAGGACTCATGCATTCAAATTGACTGGCTATTTACCTTATTGTCACGTTTAATCTGTTCCGCAGATTGGGTCGATATGCTGTAGAATCATACTTGGAACAAATCCTATCTCATGGATTTTTCCACGCTGACCCTGTAAGTTTATTGCATCTTATTTTAATCGGCACTGTTGAAGTCCTATAAACAGTTCTTATTTAGGACAATCAATTGAAGAATCTTCTTGCGGAAGTGAACCAAATTTTTCTTAATGCAACAAATTAAACCATGCTTGTGGACTTCAAACTTAAATCTTAATGGGAAAATTGTGATTTTTTTTTTAATCTTGCTTTTTAATATGCCATGCAAAGCTTTGCTAATCCTGATATAATGAGGAAGGTTGCTTGTGTTTTCTTTTACCTTCACAAAAGTTTCATAAAAGCTTTGCTTGTATTTTCTGAAACACTTAGCTGGGGTTGCCTCTTTTGTTGCAACAATACATAGCTGCATGGTAATCACAAAGAAAGATACTTCTGTATTCATCCTTTGGAAAACCATACTTTTTTTGTGCAAGTCCCACACACATTGTTACCTTGATTGCTTGAGGCTGCCTCATGTATTCTGTTTTGATGTGCATCACAACTCCACTTGGATCTTATGTTCTGTCCAAATCTAGTAGCTTTGAGGAACTGGTGACCAATGAGCTATCTTCAAAGCATAAGTTTTTATGTTTAATAGTTGATCTCATCAATAACTTACTGCAGCATCCAGGAAACATTGCTGTCGATGATGTTAATGGTGGCAGATTGATCTTTTATGACTTTGGAATGATGGGAAGGTATTTGGCTTTCTTCTTTGATCATCACAACCAAGTCCATTTCCTAATTTCTATATGGTGACTGTCTCTTGTCTGCGTACATTACAGCATCAGTCCAAACATCCGGGAAGGTTTGCTGGAAGCATTTTATGGGATTTATGAGAAGGATCCAGATAAGGTGTGTTCTTCTGAGTAGGGTTTGCCTCAGTTTATGATACTTTTACTACTAAAATTACCAAATTGCATTAAGGTTGGCATGTTCTGGTATGATTGTTTGCCAACAAAAATTTCTGCCCTAGTGCAGGTGCTTCAGGCAATGATGCAAATGGGTGTCCTTGTGCCCACTGGAGACATGACAGCTGTCAGACGTACTGCCCAATTTTTCCTTAATAGGTGATATTTGCGAGTGGAATGAGTTTGGGACTCTCTAATGGTTTGATTGTTATTACGTGATCTCCATTAGCTTTATTTGTGGTTCAGCATAAGATAAGAACTAGACGTGAATGCAAGTGTCTTGAGTAAAACCAGTCAGCAGAAAGGAGAGAGAAGTAACTTCATTAACCAACATTCTGTGCCTGCCACTCCTCTCATTCTCAATCTCTCTCTCACAATATGTGAATTATTTTGTATTTCGACTTGGTTTCCTTACAAACTGTAATGTGAAAATTGAAACCTACAAGGTGAAGAAGAGCTAGTTTATGGATCTTTGTCTCATAAAACATTATTACAGTTTTGAAATCCTATCTTCAATTTATTGACAGTTTCCAAGAGCGACTTTCTGCTCAAAGGAGAGAGAGGGAAATGGCCATAGCAGAACTTGGATTTAAAAAACCATTGACGAGGGAGGAAAAGATTGAGAAGAAGAAACAACGCCTGGCTGCAATTGGTAATTTACATGATGGAATTCTATACGTGAATAAATTATTATACACGTTGACTTGATTCATGGAATTTCAGCAGTTAATCTGTGCTTGATGCCTATATTTTTAACTAATATTGCAATATTATAGACATGAGTGGAGCATTAAACATTCTATTGTTATCTGCGCAGAATTATGTTTGGATGTACATAAGTAAACAAATAGACAAATGCACCTCATGCGAAGACAATTTAGTTCATTTGTCTTCTTTGTTTATTGGAGATCAATCATTGCTCATTCCTGCTTTCCTCAAATTGCGGCGCTTACGTCTAGGTTTCCTCTTAGCTGTTACATTCTCTTCACAGGGGAAGATTTATTAGCCATTGCAGCAGATCAACCTTTTCGATTTCCTGCTACATTCACATTTGTTGTGAGAGCATTTTCAGGTGGTATAAGAATTCCTAGTAAATTGAATGATTGGATGTTGTCTCGACATTAATCTCAGACCAGCAAACTGTTCACTCTGCAGTATTGGATGGCATTGGAAAAGGCCTTGATCCTCGTTTTGATATAACAGAGATTGCCAAGCCGTGAGTGTCTTTATCAAAAATCTGCTCAACTTATATCAGCTGAACTTTTGGAATTCTAGCTGGTTGTATTTTTCATGTCTGACTTTTCCAGCATGTTCTGCCTCGTAGTTATGCCCTTGAGTTGCTCAGGTTTCGTCAAGCTGGAGTTGAAGTTCTCTTGAAGGTAGAACTGCTACTCGTATTTCTCTCTCTCTCTCTCTCTCTTTTTTTTGTCCTTTTTCTTTTCCTTTTATAGAACTTATATACTTACTTAGTAAGGAATGTTGAGGTTTTAGTAGGACCATCTTGATTTTGCTCTGACCTTGTGTGTGGGGCAGCCTCATTCCAAATCATATCTGAATGTTTCAGGATCTCCAAAAAAGATGGGACAGGCAGTCCCGTGCATTCTACAACTTATTCAGACAGGCTGATAGGGTTGAAAAGCTTGCTGAAATTATCCAACGATTGGTGCGGCATAGGAAAACAGTTTAATAAATACTTTGCTTATCAATCCTCGTGGATTTCAGCCATATTAGTTAGCATTTAATGTTATTTTACAGGAACAAGGTGATCTGAAGCTTCGAGTTCGAACTCTGGAGTCTGAGAGGGCATTCCAGCGTGTTGCTGTTGTTCAGAAGACAGTAGGCGCTGTGAGTTTATTTGACCTATAACCTAGTGGAGGTCTTATTTATCAGATTCCATGCTTAAGTTTTTCTTTGAGCTTCCACTGAATATTGTAGTTGTTGTCTCGACATTTCTCCAAACCCCACAAGTGTGGGAGCCTCATGCACTGGGATGCCCGTTTTACCTTGACATTTCTCTGCAGAAAAATTCAGTTAAAACGCCTGGTCTATAGGATTTTCAACAGCTTCCTAGTAATCAATTTTCTACATATTTACACTGAGTTGTTCCATGGCAGTGTTTATTAGTCCACTTACTGAAAATTTCATTATGGACTTAGGGTGTGAAAATTGTTTTTGTTGTTATGTATTGTGCTTGTGATTCCTCCCCTGATGGTTATTTATATTAAGAAAGGCATTTGGATATAACAACAATAACAACAACAAAGCCTTGACCTCAAATTTAATTGGGTTCAGCTAGATGAATCTTCTCTCTCCATTTCGGTCAATTGTATTTACTAACTTAGGGGTGAGACCTAGTTATTCTAAGTCCTTACTAACTAAAGATTCCCAAGTCAACTTAGATCTTGTTCTTCCTCTCCTTTCATTATCCACTTGGATTTGATTACCCCTCTTAATTGGAGCTTTTGCTGATCTAGTTGGACATGCCTAAACCAATGCAAATGTCAATGCCTTAATTTATCTGCAATAAATGTTACAACTACTTCGATACAGACTTCCTTATTGTTATTCGGCCCTTCCCAGAGTGAACACACATACACTCAAGCATTCTCATATTCTCAACAATCATTTTCTGGGCGTGTTGCCTTTTTACAGCCAGAAACTCCCTATCGTATAGGATTGCCAGCCCGATTTCCATTCAGGATTACTTAGCCTTCAACTTAATGGGAATTTTGCGGTCATACTGGCACATCTGTGCATCCAGCTCGTCCTATGATGAATTTCTGCTATTTTACCATCCCTCTGAACAATAGAGTCTAAATAACGAATTTGGTCTCATGATAAGACTGATCACAATGAGATACTTCTATACTATTTAGTCGAATGGTGGTCCTCTTCTATAAGGAAGGCATTCCTTTCTTTCTTATGTCTGGTGCTGTGTCTTTCTACTTTGGATTAGCTATTTAATTAATTTTCCAGTGCTGACATCCTGATTCTTATGGTATTTCTGTACATTCAAATAGAAACGCTGAATGCACCATATTTAAAGGGGACACAAATTATGTTTTTATTTATTTATCACTATTAACTTTCAAATACCTTAGCTGCTAGTTTCAGAAGAATATGAGCCAAACATGATTTGTTTAGGTTCATTTTTGTAATACCTGAGCTCACAGTAAATTATTGTGAGTTTTTTTATCATATGGATGATTTTTTCTTTCTGCTAGGTTCATTGGTCTAAAATGCGTGGATTTTGCATTCCAAAGTAGAGTGGCTTGGGATGAACTTGGAGGATAACATGTGGCTATGTACTTATTGGACAGACTGCACTTTTCTTCTGAAAATAATCATTTTTACATTTCCTGCCCATTGCATTGAAGATTTGCATGTTTGGTACTTGAGGATTAGCACCTTGGGACCTTGCAAACAATTTTAAGCAGCCTTGCTTCTTCCACATGCAACAACCATGCAATCATAGCTGTGGATGTGGTTGAGAATAATGTGGGCAGCCATAAAATTGTATAGTTTTAGGAATTAAGTTGAAACGCAAGAAACATGCTTATGTCTTTCATACAAGTGTTCATTTTCTTACCTTTCAATGTGCTAGAGAATAGAAATATCACCTAAATGATATGGTGAGGCTTGATTAATTGTTCATCCCTTTGACTGTCAACAGGCTGTAGCTGCAGGAAGTCTAATAAACCTTGCAACAATTTTGTATCTCAACTCCGTTCGAGTAAGCTATCCATTTTAGTTTATGGTTCTTATGTCTCATCTTGTTTCTCAGGAGTTATATCTGTATCTTTATTTATTATTATTATTTTTTTTTTTTCTATTTGTCCAAATGATTACCATTTCCAGGTACCAGCCATTGCAGCATTTATATTTTGTGCATTCTTCAGTTTCCAAGTTCTCATAGGCATTGTAAAGGTCAAAAACTTAGATCAACGGGAAAGGCTAATTACAGGAACTGCTTGACCAGTTGGTAAGCGAAGTTTTTTTGGAGATCGTTTGGCCTGTCCCTGAGCAATATTTTGTCTTATCCTGTCCTCATATTCATTTTGCTTGTATAATTTTCCAACCTGGTTGTATTAAGCATCTTAACCGATTGGATTTAATGTTCTATGCTTTCCAACATTGTGGAGCTGTTCAGTATACTCGGTGATTCTGAACTTAAGAGAGCATCTTATTGCCATTCCCTTCTATGAGGTCCTTGCAGATCCCATTGAGAAGACGATTGCAGGCTGTGGAATCAGCAAATGACTCTCTTGGTTGCTAGTTTAACTGGTACAGCACATGGCTTTTTGAACATCATATCTAATGGAAGAATGAGGAAACAAATAATTTCCAAATATGCAAATTTGTTTGAAAGGCATATTGAAGGGGTGAACACGGGGGCCATTGGCTGTTTTCCAAGAGCTTGCAGACTTGTATGATTCAGCATTGTCAGTTAATTCACAGAACTACTTTGTTGTATTTTTTTCTCGGAGTACCCATAGCTCATTTTGAGGTGTTAGTGGACTATTTACTCAGTGGAGTAGTTTAAACTTTTGACTGTAGAGTAACTCGGTAAAATGTCTATGGCAGACATTCGGCTTTCGTAGTCTTCCCCTCGTATTTCAGCTGGAAGGCAGGCCCACAAACTGTGTATAAAATTGTAATATATGAACTCATTGGGCAATCATTCTGTTAACTATTGGTTATTAAAATGTCAATTTATCTCAAGGGAAACAATTTTTTTCCCTTTCCAATGACCGAAAATGTTTCACTTGTCAAGCAGACTTGTATAATCTGTTAAGTATTAGTCAATTATGTAATAGTGGTTATAAAATGTCATGTGCACCCAATGCTTGTTATGTGCCTAATTCTATTTTTGTTAGCCAAAAGTGTATAAATCAATAGTATAATTATTGTTCAACGACTTAGCATAAAAAAAGGGAAGAATCTTCGTTGTGGCATTGACGATTTGGCTCACACAAGCATGAGACAACTCTCAAATCATAACCAATACAGCCTTCTGGATGGGCTTCTAAGGATCTTGCGGATGGACTTCTAAAGGTCACATGTAGAAATGACAAAGTGTGCCATGTATGCAAAAAGCTCTTTTAAGACTAAAAAAGTAATATCTACTACTGGCAGTTATTGCATATGAATTTGTTCTCTTAAAATTTCTTTATTCGCCGGTAAATTATGTGTATATATCATGGTCAATGATTATGGGAGGTTCATGTTGATCAAAATTCCTAGCTCACAAGGATGAGAGCTGAAACATTTTTGAAGTGCTTTGTAAGGAAGTTCAAAATGAAAAAGGTATCGTGTCACTCCAATTAAAAGTAATCATGGTAGTGAGTATGAGAATGAAAACTTTGACTCCAACAAATCTCAAGGCATCATTCACAGTCAGCTCTAAGAATTATGTAGCAAAATGGATTTGCTAAAAGGAAGAACTTACCCTGCAAAAGATGGGTAGAATTATGTTAAATGAGTTTACCCTTCTCCAAACTTTTTGGGTTGAAGCAATTTATACTGCTTGTTTTGTGCCCAATTGGGTACTCATTGATCCAATTCCAAACAAAAACCCTCATATGGATTTTGGAATGGAAGGAAGCCTGGAAATAGCCTTCCTAAAAGTCTTTGATTACAAGTGTTTATTCTAAACATAAAAGATAACTATGGAAAGTTTCATTCTAAGGTGTATGAATGAATCTTGTTGGGATGTTTATCAAGTAGCAAAGCATATAGAGTGTTTAACAAGAAGTCTCTTGTCCAAACGTGTAGATTTTGATGAGACTAAGAAAGGAATATGCTGATAATTTTGCAGCTTCAAACAAAAATTTGGAGATGGTGAGTTAAGCATCAATGCAGCAATAAGCACCTAGTGATGTTGCTCAAGGGCAGGTGGAACAACTCGACGAAAATAAATCAAATCTTCCAATGGATGGCAATCTAGAGAGTAATGTTCAACGAAGTTAGAGAGAGTGGAAGCATGATGCAAATTCATTCCAAAAAAAAAAATATTGGTAATCCTTTCTAACCCTTTGAAGACCCATTTGTATCTAAGAACACTAGCTCTTTTCACAAATTGAGCCAAAGCACATGGAAGATGCATTGGCTGATCATTCATTGATGCATACAATGAGCGATGAACTCAATTATTTCGAGAAAAACAAGGTCTAAACTTTGGTTCCTAGACCAAGTAACCAATCCTTCATCAGACCAAGTGTGTTTTTGGAACAAGTTTGATAAAAGTGTTCAAATTGTGAGACACAATATAAGATTAGTTACCAAAGGCTACAACTAAGAAGAGAGCATTGACAATTATGAGATTTTTGCCTCAATTGCTAGGTTAGAAGCCATTAGAATTCTTCTTGCATTTGCAACTCATATGTATTTTAAGTTGTACTAAATGGCAATGAAGAGCCCATTCTTGAACGACTACATCAACAAGGAACTCTATGTAGATCAGCTCCTTGGTTTTGAAAGTAATTAGTTCCTGGACCATGTTTATAAGCCTTCAAATGCTTTGTGTAGACTGAAATATGGTATAAAAAATCTCTTACTTAATAAGGATTTCGCCAAAGGTAAAGTTGATAATACTCTTTTTACTAAATCAAAAACTGAGAACTTGTTAATTATTCAAATTTGTATTGATGATATCATATTTAGTACTATTAATAAATTTTTTGTGTAAGGAGTTTGCCAATAATATGAAAATATAATTTGAGATAGACATGATGGGAGAATTAAATTTCTTCCTTGATCTCCCAACAAAGCAATTGAGGGAGGGGATCTTCATCAACCAAGCTAAGTACACAAAGGAATTACTCAAAAAGTTTGGCATGAAGGATTCTAAACCTTGTGGCACTCTTATGACAAATTCTATAATGCTGGATTATGATGCATGATCAGAATCTTATAATATCTTACTGCTAATAGACCAAGTTTGATGTTTGCTTTTTTCTCGTATTCAAAAGTTTAATCCAGCCTAAAAGAGTCACACCTTGTTGCCCTTAAATTAGTGTTTAAATGTGTGAAGGGAACCATGATTTTAAGAATTTGGTATCCTCAAGAAACTTCCTTTGAGTTAGTGTAGATTTAAATTTTGCAGAAGATAACTGAGAGAAAGAGTATCATGGCCACATGTCAGTTTCTCGGGAAAATCTCAGTGTTTTAGTGTAGTACAAGACTCTTTCCACAATTGAAGCTAAATACTTAACAGTAGGGTGCTGGTAAGATCAATTGCTTTGGGTGAAACAAACTTTAGAAAACTTCAGATTGCACTACTCTCATGTGCATATCAATTATAATAACACAAATGCAATCAACATGATCACGAACCCTATAAACCATGTGAGGACCCAATACATTAACTTTAAATTATCATTTCGTTAGGAATTATGTGTGCAAAGGCAATGTGTCGCTAGAGTATGTGAGTACAAATGTTCAATTGGCTGACATCTTTACCAAAGCTTTAAGTGAGGATAAGTTTGTATCCATTGGACAGAGATTGAGTTTGATTGGGTTGGATTAATCTCTAGATCAAGTGTTGATATGTTTCTAGCGTGTTTGTATGTGATTTGAAGCATGACTTTATGTGGTTTCACGTTTTATATATGTATTATATGTTGATTAGGATGTTTTGATCTTGATAAATGAAAATTATTTTTTCCATCTAAGAGAGATAGGTCGATCAATCAGGAAACACAGGTTAACTAATATAAACAATCGACTTATAACTAACTTCGGTTGACCAGTAGTGTTTTAAAACATCTATTTTCTTTTTTTCCCTTTTAACAACAAGAAAATCCCTCTTTCTCAAAAAATTATTTTCTTTTTTCAAATCCAAAGCCCTAAATCACTAAATCTGCATACATCATTTGAAATCAATATTTGGAAAGCATCAATCTCTCAAACTCATTCACCATGGCACAAAAAAAAAGGATCAACATCTATGCCAGAAAAGCTTAGAGTAAGAAAATTCGTAATACCCTAAAGCAATGCCGCTTTTCTATCATTGAAACTGTTGGGAACCATCACCATTGAGATCACGTCGTCGTCCACGTTGTCCAGATCTTCTTCTCCGCCACCACTGTCATTGAAATACAAAAACAAGAATATCGCTTTGTGTCCTTGTAGATCAAAACCCTCGACGTCAAGAATTTTGGATGTTGGGATGACATCTCAGTTATCGTCCGTGCCTCCAGCGGACAAAGCAGTCAATCCTCCCCCTCCGACGTCAGATCTTCTTATATCTAATGAGAATAGTCCTCAACGATGAAAACAAAGCAACAATTTAAGAGGAAATATACTCCACTGCCCTCGAAAAAGTCTCCGCTAGCAGCTCCAGCAAACCCATCTCCAACATCTCCTCGTCTGCCACAATCAGTTTTTGGTCCATCAAACCCACCAATTTAAGTGGGTCCTTCATCTTCAGTGAACCTGGATCCATCAAGATACTACAACTTTGGGTTTAGAACTTTTGGAATTTCTGATGAATATCTTACTTCCTTAAAGAAGAGAACTGTATATGCTCGTAAATCTTTACATCTTAATTCAATTGATGAGTCTGAGAAAAATGAGTTCTTAAATGGATTTTCTTTTCATAAATGGATCAGAATTATTACTTTTAAGTGCGATTATTATACTGGGATAATAAAGATATTCTTTGTCAATACAAAAGTGAACAAGAATTGTTTGTTGATGACTTCCTACTTGAGTGAAGAGAAAGTTAGGATCACACCTCAGGTGATTGCTAATTACTTGAATTCACCTTTAGAGGGTGGTTGTGTAACTTGCGTTGGCTAGACTGATTCATGGAATTTGGAAAGTTTGATCAACAAAAACAACCAAAGGTAGTGTTTGACGGCCAACCAAGTCTAGCGAAAAGAGTGGGGATGTAAAAAGCCTTTCAAAGCTTCTGTCTTGTCTAACAAGTCAAGGGTAGTGCAAAGGATTGTGGCTTGCAACATCAATCCAAGAGGTGGACACTAAGATTACTTGTCATTTTAGGATACTTGTGTGCTTACTTATATTTTGAAGAATTTTGTATCAGACTATATTAGGCAACATCTTTGAATTTTGATCTGAATGAGTTAACTGCTTACAAATATCTTGTGGTTTCTATCAAATATTTTTTTTAGAATGCTATTGAATGAGATCGTAGAATATCTCAAAAAAAGGTAGAAAGAATCGAAGTACTTCAAAGTTGGCAGAATTTTTGGACTAGTAGGCGAGACATACTGGCCGGACAGCATATGGAGAGAGAAGAGAAGCAGAAGAGTTACATTATATTTGGGTCGGTCGACCAGACTAATTGATCGAACACCAAGAAGGTTATTGAATTGGAGATTGTAAAGTTGTAGAAAATTATTGTCGATCGACCAAATTGTGCCTGCAATCAATTGGTGTGGCAGATAGACTGGAAGTGCAAAAAGCTGAAGAAGTTATGGAGATTTTGGTCTGATCGAATAACCTAAGTGATACAGGAAATCGAAACTTCACAAGAAAATGTTTCATGTTTTGGAATTGATTGTCTTTATGGAAAGAGATCAATATCCGATAACTAGTTTAGCTCCAGAAAGTTTATATAGTCTTGTTTGTAGGACCAGATTAGACACCATGATCAAGAGAGAAGTATATATTGTGGAAAAAGCAATATTAAAGAGAAAGCGATTAAAAAGAAAAAATCAAGAGTAAGGGCTCTAGGAGAAAAAAGTTGAGATTGAGAAAAGTGCAAAATTGCTCTTGTAATAAGAATTAGAGCGTGAGCCTCTAAGGGTTGTACAACGCTATTGTATTCTTGTGTAAAGGCTTTGCAGAAAAATTTTGTGATTCAAGGTCAAGAAATCAAAGTGTACAGGGTTATCTTTACCTTGCAAAAGAAGATGAGATTTAGGGGATTGAAATCCAAAAATGAGAAATCTTCAGAAGTAGACCTAAACTCATAATTTGAATCAAACCACTATAAATTATTGTGCACTTTCTTCTTTCTATCTCTTTTTTTATATTCCATTGATTATTTTTATTTATATTGCTTGTTTATTGCTTATCAATATGATTGATTATTTTGGAATTGAGTTTAGGTCTAGGTGACCTAACCGATTAGTCCCAATTCACCCTCTTTTCGGTATTTTTTGGAACTAACAGAGCAAATACAATGGCTTTGTATTTTCTGTGCTATCATGCTAACTTGAGTTATAGTTTTGTTATTTTACGTGTCTCTCAGTCTCTCTCCCTCTCCATCCTCCTAAAACTTTCCCTTCATATATTTTGCCACCCAATCCAAATTTTGAGTCTCTAAGGCACATTTCTCCCTTTTAGTTGGGAATTTGAGGTTGAGAAAAATGGATTACTAACTTCAACAAATAGCCATGTAAGTTACACGAGCTAAATCTTGAAAGAGGCAAAGCAAATAATGGTTCAAATATATTCCACTTCCTAACAATTTCCAAGGTTTTTTTTTTTCCACATTCGTTTACCCAAAAAATTGTTTTTCGACAAGAATTTGGTCACTTAATTTTAGATAGACCCTTGATATGAGATAACACTTTTCTACCAAATAAATTTCACTATTTTTCAAATAGAAGATTGTCTTCATGATACTTGGCCTAAGATATTGTTGGAACCGAATAACAATGGTAAAATTTGAAGGAGCTAAAAAAAAGTTAAAATAATTTTGTAAAACGGTGCGTCAAATATTAAGTGAAGTTGTGACTTAAAGAGTGCTTCATTCAGCCTGGAAAATAGGTAAGAACCTCTGGTGTCCAATTAATGACATTAAATGGGACAGACAGGACTTTAAGAATAGAATAATCAGAAATCAGAATGATAACGTGGAGAGCATGGACGTTGGAGAATGATCGTGATCAGGAAAAGACATTAGGAGGAAGGGCAACTGTTGTTAAGCATTCAGAGCTTTGTAAATTTGAATAGGGTTGCACAGTGCAGTGGCCAGTAGCAGCCACTAGAGCAATTTTAATATTCGTCAATCGATCATATTGCGATCCATCATTTTGAGAAATTTCAGCTCAAGATGGCTTTGAATCTATGATCTTTTACATTCCGAGTTTATTCACAGCAAGGCGCCAGTTTTACTTTTTATATGATCGTTGCGCGCTCAAAATCCTTGGAGAAAGGCAACTTCCAGTCCACAATCATTGGGTTTTATTCAAGTAAGTTTGTAAGCCCTGCAACATGTTGTTGCTCCCGAGTTAGGCTTGTCTATGGGAGTCTTGAACCTGATTAAGACTTTAAGTAGCAAACGGGAAGAAAAAAAGAAAAAGAAAAAACCCTGAAATTTCACAAGATTAAGAGAGACATATACAGTGAGTTTACATATTATGTTCCTATGAATTGAGAAACGTTGAGAAGGATCCATTCTTTCAGAATGCACAGCAATTATTATCACACTGAACACTTTTATTTGTATATGGGGGCATTGTAATGTAGCGGTGCATTCAGAATTGTACATTTTCAAGGGGAAAAGCTCATTCTTTCCAATTAATAAAGGAAGGAAGATTTGCGTGCCCGAAAAAGGAATATGGACCTTCATACTATTCCAGTCTGCAACTTATCAACCCCATCTGCCGGTAACCCTGACATTCATGCCATGCTTCATGTGGAGAATAACAGAGTGGCTAGGTATCACAGTTTGTCGTTCCACGACCTGGATTTGGTAGTTATGGATAATAGAAGCAGCCACTGCCTTCATTTCAATGAATGCCACCTCCTTCCCAAGGCATGTCCTTGGTCCTGCATTGAAAGCTAGGAACTTGCTTGGAGTCTCATATTTGATGCCTCCGCGCTCTGTAATCCACCTTTCCGGCTTGAATTCCGAGCAATCTTTTCCCCATATTGATGTCATTCTCCCCATTGCGTACAAGGATATTAGTATTTTCATTTTTGGATCGAGGTGATGCCCGCTGGGAAGCACAACTGCCCGCAGAGGGGCCTTGTGTTCTAACGGAACTGGTGGATAGAGCCTTAGTGATTCGCACATTGCCCCATGGAGGTAAAGCAAGTCTTTGACTTCTTCAGGGCTAAATAGCCTCCAAGCTTCCGCTTCTTTTGCAGGTATTATCGCTTTAAGCTCGTCTCTTATCTTGCCTTCGACTTCTGGGTTTGTAGCAACAAGCCAGAGAAACCACGTAAGGCCAGAGCTCACTGTGTCTCTCCCTGCAAGCAAGAGATTTACGATGGTGTCCCTTAAGAGCTTGTCATCGGGTTTCGATCCCATGATTTCAACTTCAGTCATGCAGGACGTCAACAGATCAACACCTTCTTCATTATTATCCCCTTTGGAGATGGAATTTTGATGATTGCGGAGTTGCTCTCGTTTTTTGGAGATATATTCAGCAACCACACGGTCCAATGTCTTCCATGCTATTTTCATCTTTGCCTCTTGGCCGATTCTGAGACGTCTCTGCAACTTCCAGAAGAAAAGTGGTCTGCTATGACGATAGAATATCGATTCCATTGCAGTGTCCATGGCTTTTGAGAACTGTACCTCTGGGAAATGAATGGAGAGGCAGCTGGGGTCATATCCTGTGACCAACATGCATGTGATATCAAATGTAAACCTCTGGAACAAATCTTGCAAGTCCACCAACAAGCCTTGTTTAGCCACATGCTCAAGGACTGGAATCAGACCTTTCTCCACCTTAGCCATGCAACTCTTCACCAA
Organism: Carallia pectinifolia; assembly: GCA_037832335.1. NCBI lineage: Eukaryota > Viridiplantae > Streptophyta > Magnoliopsida > Malpighiales > Rhizophoraceae > Carallia > Carallia pectinifolia. Next base: position 11,014,801 of record CM075443.1, read on the forward strand.
GAACCGGTGAAAGCTCCGATGCTTAATCAACCCTTGAGCCACTTTTCTCTGGTCCTTCCACAATTCTGAATCCGCATTGAAAATCCCATCTCCCAAAACATCAAATATCTCCTCGAACTTGGCCCCTTTTGGGAAATTTGCAAAGTTAGTGCTCATTATGTGATGCACGTTGATCGGATCAGCCGTGATGAAAGCATCCATGCCAGCAAACCGGGGACCTTTAAACAGGAAATTGCACCCGGTTCTCTCCAGAAGTTGTGCAGTTCTATCATGAATTTCATTAAGGTGAACATAGACATCGGGGAGCATTCCAAGGAGGGGATAATTCCTTGGCAGTCCTTTGGCTTTGTAGAAATGATAGCGAACGAAGAGAAAGCTAATGACTGCTAAGATGATTTCAAGAATGCCAATAGAAGCCATTGGAATGGAGGGGTATGTTCACGCCAGTAGACAGTGCGCACTCTACTATATTTATATAATAATATGCATTTTGTGTTTGAATGAACACGTGATATTACAGCACATTAAAGCATTTTTAAAAATTAATGATATTTGTTTCACTCAAAAAAAAATTTAATGATATTTGTTATTTTTATTTATTTTTTTATAAGTATAATTTATTAATATTTTTAATTTACATAAATTTATTTGATTATTTTGTTATTTAATTTTAAGTAAATCTTACTTATATGTAGCATAGAATTATAAATAAATTATAAAAAAAAATTAATCATATTAGAGTTTCCCTTCTTGTTGTATGAGTATCATTTGGACGTGGCTTCTCACACATTATTTAGCAATTTTTCAAAAGGGAGGCGCTGCATATATCGAGAGGTGCACCGGCCGAGGTGACACCAATATTTTAGTATTTTTTGTTTTATATAAAAAAATTAAAATTTAGATTTAGATGATTGTTATCTAAAAAATTAAAGTATAGACACTTTAATGTAGTATAAAAAAATAATTATTATATTAATATGTATATGAGTATCTAGCTAACATTTTTATTTTTAAAAATATTATTCAAGCGTATACAAAGAAAGTATGATCGGTACCAAAAAAAAAATAATAATAAAGAAAGTATGATGGTCTGCATCCAGGAAAAGTTCCATTTTATGGGGTCTCACTCTTTCTCCCTTAATATAGAAGAAAACGTTAGTCTGTCTACAACACGGTAAAATGACTAGCATATAACATCATTGTTATGAAAAATCTAACCTTTTATCTATGTTTCCAAAAATGATTGACAGGGAAGAGCTTGGGAGCATTTATGTGAAAAGGTGGGTGGTTCACGACTTAGTGGCGTATTTGCGTACGTATCCAACGGTCATCCCTCCAGCATATCGGATGCGCGTATATTACTGGCCATACCACCAACTCACAAACAACTTGCAAAATGTTTTCACAAATGGTCCATTTGTTTTACAAAAAAATATTGTTAGCAAAATAATTTTACCATTTTTACCGTTTGGAACAACGAAAAAAGCTAATTACCAGGAGAAAAAAAATCCATGATGTCGAAAAGAAAATATCCCCACTTTTATTAAAAAATGACTTGGGACTAAAATAAGTGGAAGTCATTTGAAAAATATATTTGATAGATTATACAGCAAACCTTGAAAATGTGCCTAACTTCTTACCAAGATTTTTATTTTAAGTACTCTACCAGCTTCAAACTTCATCTAAGACGAAATCTGTAGTAAAAAGGAACGTCGAGCTATAAATGATAAGATGTTCAACCTGGGAAACGTTCAAGTCACTTTCAAAGGTCAGAGGCCTGGCACTTTGGCATAGATAACCATGGGAAAGGCCATTTATTTATTTTTAGATAAGCATACTATTCTTGGGTAAAACGAGTACATCTTGTCCTTAATTACAACTAGAAGGAAGTAATCTCTCACCAACTGGTATAGTTGTGTGTTTAATGTGATATTACTTACCTTCTATAAAAAGTTAGAGTCGATCTCAAATTCCCAGTATATTGCACAGGTTGCCACACAAATTGCCCCACTAGAATATTAACTTTCGAGTTTTTCTTTCAAAAAGTTTAATATATTTTTGCAAGGAGAAATGTTGATGTCCCTACAAATGATGGCCCGATGATTGTTTGCAGTGCAACAATGTTTATAATTTATACAAAATAATGAAAAAATGTGGAACGAAAAAAAATAATTTTTTTTTTCTTATTTTTGTTACATATTTTGTGAATATTGTTGCATTACAAACCAATTTTTAGGTGGTTTTATCCTAACATGTAATGAGACTTTTCTTGTAAACATGATTTTGAAAACAAGAGTTGAGTGGTCAGTCTAACCAATTAAACTGTGTTTTGGGCCAAGATCTGGTATGGTTAACTTTTAAAATGAACCTCATTCTGGACAATCAAGGAACCGATGAACCGATCACTTCGACCGTAAATTGGTGAGTCGGCTCGGTTTTCTAGTTCGGTCCGTTCATGATTGAACACATAAAAAAAATACGGCTAAATTGCACACTCAAAGCCTCGAACCTGCGTCAGAGGGAGTGAGTAACAAGGTAAATGCCACTGAACCAAGCCATCGTATTTGTCGCCATAAAATTTATATGCTGCATTCTAAACGTGTTTGATTTTCGGCATCGGCTCCCCTTCTCTCCTCGATTATGGCTGCGCAACTCGCCTCACCATTCACAAGTCCATTTTTTATCAATTATCAGTCATCAAGCTTTTTTTTTTGGTCGGATGCACATCATTTATCCAGCTTTGATTTATACTTGGTAAGCAAACATTAATATAGAAAGATGGGACAATAAAGCGTTCCGAATACAAGCCTTCTTTTTCAAGTTACGAAGCATAAAGTTCTCAAAAAAAAGAAAAGTTATGAACCATAAATTGAAGGAAGATGTTATTCATCATAATTAATTACATTTAAAGAAAAAAGCTACGTAAAATTATATATTGCATTGATTTTAATCTACCCTATCTTTCTTGCATTGAAATATTATTTTAAGGAAAAAAAGAAAAATAATTGGAGCCGACTATGTGACTACCACCCTTAAATAACTTCCGTAATTATTATATACAACACAAAAAAAAAAAAAAATTATACGACATAATATAGAAATTATAAGAAAATTATATGATATGTGATAAGAAATTATACGATGTATAATTAGTCATTAAAAATAAAATTTTTTTTAAATGACTTGTTACAACATACCACAAAAAAGTATACGACATATAACTAACTATTAAAAATTAAAATTTTTTTACATATCGTATAATTTTTTTTAACAAGTCATATAATTTTTTCTATGACGTCGTATATGTAATTACAAAAGCTACCTAAAATAAAGCCACCAAAGTTTTTTCAAAATAAATATACATACTACTTCAAAACAAAATGTATGAATTAAAAAATAGATTATGCTTAATATGTTTGACTCATGATACATTATCATATCAATACATTATATTCATCCATATTATATTATACTAATTTGTTCATTATTATTTAACTCTATACAATATATTAATTCATTTTTATATACTATATGTTATTTATAATTTGAAACTATTTGAGAAATTTAATTATAATACTTACTTTTTTACATATTTTTACATTGTATCTATAAATATTTTTATGTATTGTGCATAGATATTATATTTTTTATATATTTAATATTAAGTACTGACTTTACCAATTTAATTACCGGCTAAATTAGTTGAACTAATTTTACTTCAAACTACTAATTTATTTTATTTAATAGCTGACTCGATTTCGAAAACCTTACTTGTAAATCATCAAGAAAAGCAAAGCTTCCAGTCCATAAAACCCACTTTGTGCAGCACTTGTCCAAGAAATAAATAAACCTTCCAGTCCATCAAAATTTGAAAGAAGTAAAACAAAAATCAACTAATGTAAAAAAAAAAAAAAAAAAAAAAAAAAAAAAGAGTAATGGACTTCTTCCTCGAATTATCTAGCTATTGCTATCAACCAGCTTAAACAGAAAATTGGAAAATTTCTCAAGCTCCTATTTGCTCAGCCACAACTCGGGTTTTCTAGTCTTGGTTCCAATCAAGGTTCAAAGGGAAAAGAAAATTGAATTCGGTCGTCACATTAGCTTCAGATGTCATTAGCCTCGTCAGCATTAGGACGCTGGGATATCTTTAACAGGTCATTATCAATTTCCAGATTGTCTGCCACTTTTGTTCGATGGTCCATTTCTGCATCATCAATCTTCAGACGCATGGCAGGTACAACAACTTCTTCCAATACAATTTCACGGAAATTATTTCTCGAAGGCTTTGTCCTAGTGAAGAACACTTCAAGAAAATTCTTTAAACACCCTCGGTTGTATACATTGAGCCTGTTGACAGCTCCATAGCGGAAGTTTTCATACGTGGTCTGGAAAATTTACAGAAGAATGAGAGAACCCCAGAATATGGAAGTAAAGAGAACCCAACAAGAATGTTCATTTTCTCATTTAGTAGTTCAGCATTGCAATGGGCGGAGGTCCACAAAAAAAACACTGCATTTTACATCCTTCAATTAACGGTGCCACTAGTTCGAGCATATTTTATAAATAACAGCAGAAAAACCTTTTTCTCAGCCATAAACTTCATTTTAGGGAGGGGAAAACAAGACAAAAAAAGATCATATCGCTATCAAGCTTGGATACACTAATAGCCATCCATAAACGCACATGAAGGCAGCTGTGCACACATGCAAATTATTATTAACCGGTTGATTTGATGCCCATAAATAACAAAAAAATTAAAAAATGAAAAACTAAGTTATGCAACGTGCGACACTAGGTTTAGCATATAATATTCACAGTTTTCTTCTGGAAAGCTACAAGAACAGATGAAAGCTTGAGAAAGTCATGGTCCCATCCAGGAATAGAGAGGGGCGGATGGTATAGACATTACAAAACTTCTAGACTAACAAATTTCTGTTAGAGATTAGAGAAAAAGGTGCACAAAGGAAAACAATAGAAATAAACTAACCTGGTTTCTGCTAATCAGATAGAGATGGAAGCAGGTGAGGCCTCCAACAAACCAGAGGAAAAAGAAGCAGTATGCCATTAGTATCACAGATGCAGGTGATTCCTTCATTGCCTTCAATACAGTTCTAGAATCATCCATAAGGAGCTTAATGTTCAGAGCTGACATTGTAAAGACGAAGATGCAGAGAAGAGCCGATGAAGAAATGAACAGAAAGAAGTAACGGTAATTGCGCTGCACAAATGTATGATAGCTTAATTAGAACATATATTCCAGCAATGTAAACAAAGAATGAAGAGCAAATTTTCTGCAATGGCAACACAGTTTGATGTATTTAAAAAATTCTCCATTTGCAAGTGAATAATTCTAGCTTCTTTTGCCTGTGAATTTCGATATCTTTGATGAACTAAAATTGCAGTAGGTTGGATCAACAACAACATTGGCCAAATAATACTTAAAACGATCAACATATGCAAAAACTGACTTTTCTTCCAAATATAATGCATAAATGCCCCCCCCCCCGGCACCCCGCGGCAAAAGAAACAATTGTGTTTGGATACAGCCTCTCCGTCATCAGATCATTCTCACTGTCATTCTTATTTTGGTCCCTGAAATCCTGAGAGTCTAGTTGTGGCCTCGTTCCTACCTTTCTTTGTCTTTAATACTGGAATAGTAATCCTTGGCATTTGAAAAGAAATTTTGGCTACATTGTAGGAAACAACAAATAGCAGGCACAGGTCCAGTTGAAAAAGCCAATTTAGACTTACCATCCAGACCAAGCAAAGTAATCTTCTAAAAAATTTTGATAGATGAATTGTCTTTAAGGGAAAGAAAATGAGACTGATTTTGACTTTTTACAAGCACCCAACTCAACTAAAAGGTTTTGAAATTAGGAAATCAACATACCAGTCCAATGCATTGGCCTACCCAAGGACAATGGTGATCAAATCGCTCCACACAATTGTCACATACAGAGCAATGTGAGCAGCGAGGTGGACGATATAGCATGCATGTCTCACAATATTTCACCTTCACAGAAAAACCATTAACAACGACTTCTTTTGTGCGGGGTAATCGTGGAGTTGGTGTCTTCATCCACTCAGTTTCCACTGAAGTTGCAGAGTCGTAGCAAATCTCTTCCTCTGGTGGGCGTGAATTACGTGGAATGATTCCTGGGTCACAGGCTGAAGTACGAAGAAGAAGCACCAGTACCTATTATGAAAAATTATGTTTACAGTTTTCCCAAAGAATAGAAAGTCAACCATATTGCACAACTTGACAGTTGCCAAAGAAAAATAGCTAAGAAAATAAAGCAGAGAAAGATATCTGAGAGAGGCCATGACCACAAACAGATTGCAAGCAAGAACAAGAAGAACCTGAAGAATAAGATCTTATGAATTTTGTATGGTGGTTTGGAAGGTGAGACGGTTAGATTAGCTAATAAAAGCATATAAGTGCATATCTAAATCTTTTTCACAATATTTCACAACAATGTTATCAGCACTTCAACAAGTTGCAGAGAAGTTGCCAAAACCGCCATTCCTTTAATAATAACATGAGAGTTTCAAGGTGCAAGCAATATCTAATAGAAAGAACAGGTAAAAAGAGGTAGAAACTGGTTGGACGTACATAGATAGTGAACACAATCGCTGCAAACAAAATTGCATATCCTGCATTATCTGGGCAAAGGACGCCAATGAGGCTTCTTGCTACATGTGTACAGAAAATAACAACAGGAACAATGATAAGCAATAAGGTTACAGCCAGCGACTTAGCATCTGGACCAAATATAAGCCTCCCCTTGAAGATGAATATCTGCACAAAAATAATAATAATAATAATAATAATAAGAAACAGTTGAAAGCAAAGTGTTAAATAATTGACAATTAATGAACGCATGAATGTCAGTAAATAAGAAGCTTCTCAAGATACTCCCTTTGCAGTTCTACCAGCCAATATACAATACACCAAAGCCGCGGTAGATAACATAATATATGTGCCAAAACCATAATAAGCTGAAACTGTTAGTCATAAAATCCGAAAGCTGGCACCTGATCAAGTAATTATGAGTAGAACCTCAATGAGTTCATATGGTTGATTGCTGAGAGAGGTCAGGGTAAATTATTTGCAGCCATCCTCATCAGTTGTTAGTTCTGTATTGAGGGGTATTCTTATGTCTAATACGTCTAGTGAAACTCCTCTAAAGGAAGCATCCAAGCACAAGTTCAGAACTTGTGCTTGAAATTACCATTTGAAAGCTAGCCAGCCAAGAAAGAAAATGAAGCATCAGCTCTGAGTCCACACCAGACCCAGAATTTCTAAAGAGTCAAAAATCGAACAAAGAAATTGAAACACAAAAGAAAAAGGTGACAATTGGATCATCTGTTAGGCAAACTGATTGACACCCAGTAAGGCCACCCGCCCCTACAAGGCATATGCATTGACTTAAATAGCACCAGAAATCAACAAGCCGAGCAAAAAACGACGTAACAATAGGTTTCAGCAGAGTAAGTTCAGTACTGCGATGAGCCCAATAATAGAGGAACAGCAGAGAAAGGAAAACCTTACATTCCTTCCCTTCCAAACTTGATACACACGCTTGGCCATTAGGGGATACTTTCAAAAACAGGAAGCAACCGCATTCGGAAAGAGAGCCGAATATTTCCAAGATATTGAGTGAGTTCGTTTTCTTTTTGAGAATTGAGAGAGAGAGAGAGAGAGAGAGAGAGAGATTGGAGCGGTCTATTGTTCAAAAAATGAGCTGGATAGAAATGATGGGTTGGTGGGTTTTGCAGGCAGGGGCTTTTGGAGCTTTCCTTTGAAACCTTTTTTTGGAATTTGAGTTTCGCGAAATTTTGTTTTTTTTTTATGAAAAAAAGTAAAAAAAAAAAAGATTCCATAGCTACGGTTTGGGACCCACTCAGGCGTTAAGGAATAGCAAAGCGCTCTTTTATTATTGAGAAATGGGAAAGAGTTTAGTCAGGGAGTTTGATGGCTCTGTTCTTAAGGATATGCTAAAAAAAAAAAAGTCATTAGTCTTTAATTTATTGTAATTGTTATGATAAAAAGAGTAATAAAAAAATTAAAATATAAATATTTTTTTATTATGACAGTTATAAAAAATTTAATATTTAGTTATTTTTTTAAAAATTATCACTATATTTCTTATTATTTTTTTATTATAATAACTATAAAAAATTAATAATTAATTATTTTTTTAAACATCTCAAGATAAAAATCGAGACACACGTCTCAAGCTGTCGAACGTTTTCCTATTCTGCAAATAGCTTTTTATGAATTTAATTGAAGAAAATCAAGCGGATTTGGGTCAGAGTTTACTTGGCTCAATAATCTTTTCATTTGAGCTTGGATTCTATTAGGCTTTTTTTTTTCTGGTGCAAGTCATCTCGCTGTGTCAATGACACCAACGGTTTCTGTTCATGAAATTTGACATCAAGGTAAATTTATTTCGAAAACTTTTTACGTAACTCAAGTTATAAATTTTTAAAAATTAAAATATATTTATTAATTTATACAAAATTGATGATTTTTAAAATATTGATCTTTTTAATTATCTTGTAACTTTTGTTTAAGAAATACAGATAGTTACTGGAAAAAGGACTGCTTGCTGCTAAATTAGTTTTAAAAATTAAAGCATGCAAATTTTAGGACCTTGTATAGTTCATCCTTGGCTGTACGAACTTTGGTGCGATAGCTTCCACAAGCGCCAGACAGCTCCTTCTACTTCTTTGTTTACCCGTATTTTTATCAACCTCTTTCTTTTTTTTTTTTTTTTGCCCTTTTTAAATCAGACTGTATTATACTTGACCACGACTTGCTTCTAAGCCGATTGTGATTTCGAACTATCTAATGGCAATTCAATTACGGTTCAATAGAATCGCTGATTTCAAGTTGATTTTAGTTTCGGTTCAATCCCCGATTCTGGACCAATTTTTAGTAGGATCCGTTTTGATTTGATTTGGCAATTTTTTTGTTAAAAAAGAATATTTAAAAATTTTCATCAAGACGGTGACAAAAGTTGTAAGAAATTTCATTAAAATTATACCAAATTGAACCGGCCCCGCCATTTTCTTTTTAATCTTTTTGAAGATTTGATATGCCGAATCACCATTTAACCGGTGGTTTGAACTACTAGTCAAAAACTATCGGTCGGCTTAACAAGGATTCAACCTTGAATCTTAACTGGACTGGCCCCTGATTCACTTCCATCCAAAACCAAAAGTATGTGGCCGATTTAATTTGGTTTCGGTTTGAAGTCGGACCAATTCTGGTTCACTTCGGATTCACTCCCAACTTACCCTAGAAGAAAGTGCATAAACATGCACTGTGGACTTCTCTGAGAGGGCGACTGTCTTTGTCCAGTGATTTGTGTTCTTTCTTTTTCTCTTTAGCAATTTCTAGAGAAAATCAAAAGATAAAGCAGGTCCTTTACTCCTTTAGACGGATATTTTCTCCCTTAGTTTTCCCCTACGCTATGCAACCAAAATGATATATCCGATGCACCATTGGAAAAATAAAGGAGAAATTGATTTAGCTTTCGGGTCGAGAACTTGCTTTTTTTATTCTTTTTCTTTTTTTTTTTTTTTTTGGCAAACATAAGATTTCCTCATAATTTTTTAGCCTTTTTTTTATTTTTTTCACTACTTTTTTTTTATTTAAATTTCACCCTCCCATTCTCTCAGTTACAAGTTTTTACCATTTTCTGTTAATCTACTGTTATATTTACCACATGAAAGTAAATTATTAGTGATATAAGTTAAATCTTTATTTAATCAAATGTCCTGTAATGAATTATAATGATGTGATTTTTTTTTTGAAAAAATTTTTAAAATAAAATATAATTACTTTAAAATTTATAGAAGACAAAGGGAACTTAATGCTCAGATTCAACTACTTGTATCGGTTTCAATCTCGATCTCTTGATGCTTCGGCTCGGGAAGAATCGGTTGCGTGGATTCTCAAAGGAAACGAAACAAAATCTTTTAGCAATATTACTATGATGCCACTGGATTGTTCTGATTCATAGTTGCTGAGTTAGAATAAAAGATCTGATCCATTTGTCAGATTAATTATCAAACCTTGGATCCCCATGTCTCATTGGTTTTTTTTTTTTTTTTTTTTTGGCACTAATACGGACCCGAGGGGCTCTGAACGGCAGACTCTATACTAATGGTCTCTTTATTTTGTATTTTATAGGTAAGAAAAAAAATTAAAATTTGAATTATTATTATAATTATTATTCTATTAATTCTCATAATTTTTTTTATATTTTTCTTTCTCTATATTTTTTCTACTTACTTAAATAACTTATTTTTTACTGTTTTTTCTCTTATAAATTACTATTTATTTTTCTTTCTCTACACTTTCTTTCTTATAACTTTCTTTATTTATCCAAATAATTTATTTTCGTCACTACTTTTTCTCTTATAAATTACTGTTCATTTTTCTTTATCTATATTTTCTCCACTTATCCAAACAACTTATTTTTTTCACCACTTTCTTACTCATTACTTTCTTTTCCACACATTTTCTCTCAATTCAAACACATTATAAAGGTGGGGCTCCCCACTAACCCGAGTTTTTTTTTTTTTGGCAAAATAAAAAAGGATGGTGAGACCGTTCACTAACAAAATACAACTAAATTGATAAAATATAAAATAGTAAAATTAAAACTTAAAATTATATAAGTGTTACTCTAAAATTTAAAATATAACTTCCACATGATATGTGCTAAATAAATTATTTTTTATTACTTACTAACAAAATACAACAAAATTTAAAAAAAAAGTAAAATAGTAAAATTAAAATTTAAAATTAAATGAGTATTATTTTAAAATTTAAAATGTAAATTCCACATAATATATGTAGAAAAAAAATTTTCACTAAATTTTTTTTTAAAACTAAAAATTTTTATACAAATTATTAATATAACTATATTTTATTTGTAAATAATTATATTTTACTATTTTATTCTAATTTTTTAATTAATTGTTAAAAAATGTTTATAAACCCTACACGACTCCCCTGGCACCCTTACCCATAGGTGCCAAGTGAGATCGAAGGCACCTCATTCGACTCTCCCACGCAGGTCCGAATCTTTTAGAGTTTTTTTTTTTTTGAGATATATTTCTCATTTTTTATCGTCACCGTGTTTTGGAGGTGCAAGCGTACTATAGATTTCAAGTCATTGACAACGTATCTCTTCGTCAACTTTCTCAATGCTCGCCGAATGTCATTGAGCTTTTTAGCTTCTTTGGAGTAGAAAGAATAGAGGAGAAAGAAACGAAGGCGAAAGAAAAGCAGGGAGGAAGAAGATTTTCACCTGTTTGGAAAGGATGGACTGCCACAATGGAATGAAATGCCAGCAAAAGTAAGGGGAAAAATTTCTGCGTCCGTACGGTACTTATTTTCTCTCCAAATTGGGGAGAAAGTGTGGCTGATAGAACCGTTGCTACAGTAAGATTACTAACATACCCTCACCAAAAGGTTCTGAATCGCAAAGAAAGGATAAGGGAATTGCCAGCAATCTGATCCGAGAATCCCCTTTGGATTGTGTTTTCAAATTAGTGTGCTTTAGGCTAAGACGTTGCCATCAGATTTGAGAAGTAGGCCTTTATCTCTTGGCATTGTCAGTGTCTCCGTCCGTTTCCTCCAACCCTCCTTTAGAAGAAGGCCCAAGTGTGCCGCTGCCATCTTCTCTCTCTCTCTTTCTCTCTCTCAAGCGTCCAAACCAGACGTAGATGGATTATTTGAGGAGAAGGCACAGTGTTGTGTCTCGAAGGTGAGCATTATTCCTTTTTTTTTGGGTAGGGGTTTGATATGACTTATTCCTTTTCCTTATGAGAAAACAAGAAATTGTTTTTTTTTTTTTTCTTAAATCTTGTGTAGATGCTGCACACAACCATTTCAGTCTTGTCTTACGTCAACTTTTTGATATATGGCCTCTTGGGTAATGTTTTGATATGCTAGGATTGGAAGCATAAGATGAGCAAAGTTAAAAAGATTCTATTTTGTAGTCTTTGGCAGGAAGACTTCATCCTTTTTTTGTGTTTGTTTGGTGGATCATTAATTTACTTGGGTAAGTTTTGGTGTTGATTTTCTGTCCCCCTTGTTTCGTTGTTCTGTCTGACATTTTACTTCTGGGTATTCCATGCATGATCAATTGGATCCCTATTTGAGTATCAGAGAATAGGATTTCAAAACTGACCTTCTATAAACTAATTCAATGACAAATTTATCTTCAACTATTTTTCTTTTTAAAGTTTAGATTTTTGTTTTGCAATCTAAAATGACGTAAGTTATTTTTTGTCCAGCAGTGAAATTCTTCAAAATATATTTCTTTCAATTCATGGGGTTTGGGTATGTGCATGAGGGGGCAAATTTGACTTGTTTAGTACTCCATGTGAGTAGGTATGTTACCATTAATAATGTACATGATATAATTGTCTTAGTTCCATTTTTTGTCTTTTGTATAGTTCTCATGCTTCTCATTTTTTAGATTGGTTGTAATCTACACATTTGATCCTAAGTCCGGACAAGATATGTCCTGTGTAATAACCTTTTGTGGTGAAGAACATCAACTTGCCAACATTTCTGTTTTCACTAGCTTCAACTTTTGAACATTGATTTGGTATTGATGGCTATGTCAGTTCTGTCTTCTTATGGCATGGAATTTAAACAATTCTGCTTATATGAATCATTAACAGTGTGAGTAAGGGCCGTACTTGTTCTTATCTTGTTTGTGACATGGTTGCTGGTATTTCCATGTAAGTGGTAGTGTGGACCTTATTTGAATGTTGACACTGGAATTTTAGATGTCTTTGATGTGCTGCTTTTTGTGACACTAGTGCTAGAATTGAAATGTGAACTCATATAATAGGAAATGGCTATCCATGTGTGTTCTGAAATATACGGTTGGTGAGGGAATCTTTTGGCCACATTTTGGATTAGAGAAATCTAATATAGGCATGAAAAAAAAAATGGTGTTCAATTGTTAGAATAGACGATGTTTCTTTTGTCCTTTGTTGTTCTTTCTATTTCATTTACTCCTATGGTTTGATAGTGGCAAATTCCAGGTTGATTTTGGTGTCTAGAAGTTAGATACAAGCACAAAGCTGCATCATTTTCTTCTTGGAAGAACAAATGATTCAACTTATTCCCATTCGTCTCTGCCAGATATATATCTATTTAGATTGAACTTTATGAATGTTCGAGGCATGCCTTATTGATGATTGTGTTGATGCTGGAGGTCTCCTTTACGTGTCTCTTATATTGTGATCATATCTGTAAATCTTATGAGCGTTAATTTGAAAAAAAAAAAAAGTTTATTATTTGATATTTTATTATATTTTAACTTATTATTTTATTTATATATACAAACATATATACAAATAACACAATCACATTACTTTAGTTTTATATATTATGCAAATATGTTGATTAGGATTTCAAAAAAAAATATATTATCTATCAAAAAACGTGACTAAAATGTGGGGGTATAATTTTCATTTGTAATTAAAAAACTTTCTTTCTCTCCACTTTCTCTTTATATCCAAACAAATTATTATTATCTCTCTACTTTCTTTCCTCACATTTCTCTTGTCACTCTAAACAATATAAGAGAAAATTAAATTCTCTCCCTCCACTTTTTTTCTCACTACTTTCTTTCTCTCTACTTTCTCTCCCAACCTCTTTTGCACTCCAAACATAGTGTTTAATTTATCTTCACCGAAAAGAAAATAAAAATGTTAAATCACAAAAGTAAGAAACCAGGAGCAGGACAAAAAGCAATTTTGACTAACTGTTTATTTTAAAGGAATTTTTTTATTAAAAATATTATCACGTCACTTGGCAAGATCTGATTTATATAACTAACTAGGATTTAGCCTGCGTTTCGCACATGTTAAATATTTATTTTTACATAATTTGAATCAATTAATTTTATTATAACTAATGCCATTTTTTAATATGTAACATTCAAATTTAATTTCAAGTAATCATTATTTCTCATACCATCAATTATTATTCATATATGGGTCAAAATAAAAAGGGAAAGATTCAATTAATCCGCAATTATAGGATGAAAAGTTTCAAATTCTATTATAACGGACATTGACTATAGAGATTTTATTGCTTTAATGTTTTCCTTTGTAAACATTTTTGTGCTTTTATTGTATCATAATATATAGCATTTAAATATGCTTAATATGACATTTAATATAGTTTAATATGACATTTAATATAATGATATTGACCACAGAGATTGTGTTGTTGATTCTTCTTGAGATGCACGCTCTTTTAGCAATTTAATATAGTTAAAGATTCAATTTCAAATATAATCAAAATTATTTTTTAATATAATGTTTTCGTTATGTTTTTTTTTTGAAGTGTTTGAATTTATTTTTACTATCAGGTTTTCATTTGTTGTTTGGAGTACTTTTGATATGTGCAAGTGGAAATCATAATGATGGTGATTTAGATAATTGAGGATTCTTTTGATAAAAGCGCAAAGCTCTATTTGAGGAAATTTCATGTACAATCTTCTTTTTTCTTTTTTAGTTTATTGGATATAATATTCTAAATCTAAAAAATTACCCGAGCACAGATTTTCTATTAATTGCTTGAAATTAATAATAATAGTAATAATTGCTATTAAATTAGTACCAAAACAGAAGATATTTTGAAAGTATTATAATTAAATGTTCCCATGAAAAAATTAAAAGGAATATATATGACAAATATAGAACATATAGATGGGGATTTGTAACAAAATAATGCAAGGATAATAATATTATGAAATTCTAAAAAAAAAATGGAGCCCTCTATAAAAAAATATTAATACACACCTATATTACATTCCAAACATTAGCAGTAAATGCCATGATTTTCTTTAAATCTCTGTCAGCTTGACACGCCAGGGATGTGGTAGTCGATCCACTAATTTTCACAGAAGCTCCGAATATTGCATGGCTCCCATGGTTTTCAAAAAGATTTTTTGTGAAGTGATTCTGAAACCAAGTTAGAATTTTAAGAAATCGTAGGAGAACAGCATAGCATTGTCAATATCATGTAAAACTTGTATAATCAAGGAAGGAACTTATCTCTTGGGGTATTCTATTGTTGTACATATAATTGAAATGAAAATGGATTCGACGTGGTTGTCATAACCGAGGAACCGTTAATTATGCCCTCTGCAGTGCCAAAAGAATCTTGCCCATGCGAGCTTGGATGTACAATTTCAACCACCAAGTTCATTAAAGGGCGCACGGTAACAATTTGGATACCTGATTCTTCCCAATGGACTGAAACATTAACAACTTAATAGACTCAATTCATGGTTGCTTCTTCACATAGCTTTGAATCGCATCAGTCATTAAACAACATGCTTAAAAAGGCAAAATTGAGGAAAGAAATAGAAAGATTTTTTACTTTCAAAATTGAAACGTCTATGGGAGTAATTGTGCAAAAGGTAAAAACAAAAGAAACGGAAAAAAATAATTATTGAAAACATTCAAAATAATTTAATGAAAAATTATACAAACAACTCATTAACTCATTATAATCTTATTAAAAATAATTGAGAAAGTAACAAATTAAGAATCTTAAATAAAAATTGTAATTTTTTTTAAACTTACCACATTGTCGCATGATTTAAAGAGAAGTTTTTTCTAATATTCTTTTTTATACTAATTAAATAGATAATTGACTGTTATGTGGCGAATATAACAGTTCACTGACCAAAAAAGATAAGGACGTAGTCTCCCACCTGCACTATGCCTAATTTTTTATTTTTTATTTTTTTAATTAACTTAAGAATTATTATAAAGTATTTATAAATTATATGAAATAAATATCATGAAATTTATGACATTCAAGAAAGCCATACCAGTTAATAGTCTTATTTACTTTGAAAAAATATAAAATCTCACAAATAAGTTTACCGTTAAATTAAATTACAAGTATCATAATTCTCGTGAGACTTATACATAACAAATTTATAAATTGGACATCAAGTATTAGATATATATATATAAATTCTTTTAAAACTTACGATGATTATCTAATCATCTTCTATTAATTGACATCTCATTCACCTCAAATATCAAATACGACATTTTTTTCTTTTCATCACAAGTCATAAAGCACACCCTTGAGAGTGCAAAATACTATACCGAATCATAATTTGTCTTAAAGCCAAAACTGTTGCAACTGAAATGCCTGCCTATTGCTCATTCTCAGATTAAAAAACCCACAAGTGTCGTCTTTTTCTAATTCATGTCATAAGACTCAAATTCGGCATTTCTTGAATTTTACAAACTTTTCCTAGTACTGATTCGGCATTTCTTGAATCTATCCACCCGCAACCATTCTCCTTCTAAATCAAAATTATATAATTTCATTCATCATAACATTTTAGGTTTATTCTGCCCGAAAGTGAAAATAATACACCATCAAAATATTGACAAAACTATGACTGCGTTGTCTCAATATATTCTAAACAATGGATGCCTACTGTATTCCTCGTCAAAACACACATGACGAGAAGTGAAGAACTGGAAATCATTGATTTAAGGTACTTGTGTGACGTTGCTATGACCTACAATCTGTGTCTCTTATAGTCCGGATGACAATGGTGAAGAAACATCCAAGAAAATTTCCCGTAGAACTTCCTCGCATGATGTGGAGAGATTGTTAGAGGTGCGCCAGTGGCATTCTACAACTTAGTGAAGGCGTCGATTTTCTCATCAGACTTGCATTCTCATATGCTAACTTGGATCTTTCTGCAAGCAGTGCCTCCATCTGATGCATATCTGCCCAAACATACGCCAAACCTACGTTGATTCGTTGATGTAATGGTAAATTAATATGTGGTCCAACAGATTCTGGCAGTGAAGATCAAATGGAATGATCATCAAATATACATTTAGGGGACGGGGCAAGGGAGGGGCCTTTACTGGTCATCTTCCTCTAGTCTAATACCTTCGCAAAATTCATCTCTTAGTGTTCTGTTCTCCTCTTCAAGCAAACCGTACCTCCCTTGTGCATAACATAAATCAATTTAGTTAACTTCAATTCCCGGCAAGTGAAGCTGCTTTGGTTGCCATAGAGAGGGTGTTGATGTGATGATTTAAAAGGTGTATAAATACTTTAATAGAAAAAAAAATTATTTTTGCAGTAAAAATGAATGTTATATAGAGTAAGAAGAATGAAACAAAAATAATTAGAGTACTAGAGAATTTTAAGAATATATAATTTTTGAATCTTTTTTTTTTCTCTTTACCTCATATAATGGTTACTGCCTGCTTTTTATAAACTTACAAAATATGTAAACTAATTCAATAAATTTCGATTGCACATGCTGACTTATAAATATGAACACAAATCAAGAATAAAAACTTTACATGTTATATTTTTAATATTCAATAAACCAAGGTGATTGATTACACTACCATATACATAAGACAAATAACATCCACTACTCATTTCATACGTAGATATATGTAAGTTGAACATTATCACTCACTACAAGACGAAACAACATCTAATTTCAACTATTTGGCACACTTGTTCTACTAACTTCTATGACTTTGCAATAATTAATCTTAGTTTACTTCTATATAACCGACGTCTATTTTTACAAATTTCTTCCTTGCACAATTTATCTTGATTTACTATTGCATCACCAACGTCTAAGAAAGGATAAGCTGTGAAAAACCGAGAAACCATTACTGCTTAAGTTATGAGCACGGAAACTTGAGAGGTCTCACAACAGATCGACGAATAGACAGTAGAAAGATTGAACCAACAATCTTGCCTTTCTTTAGCTTTCCACGGATTATATTAATATGATTATTTTATTCGATAGTTATAGCATATAACTCAAACAAAATAAAAACAAAAAAAAAAAAAAAAGCAAAGCAAAACACGTCCAAAAGTCAGGTCTTTTGTCTTCATTTCAAGTTAACGACTTTATAAGTTTACTGGGTGTTTTTGTTTGTCCAGAATGCATTAAATTCTCTTAATGAAAGACTGAACTTTCCCTTTTTAAGAACTATATTTAAATAGTAATCTCATAGAGCTAAAGAAACTGGTGTACCTTCTCACAAACCTTCTGAACATAGCTCAAAACAACCATTTCAGTGCTAAAAGCTTGGCCTGTGGCAACCTGGAGACCAAAGATCAGTTGTTAACTTGCAGCCAAGAGAAGTAATGGATAGTGGGCTTAAAGGATTGGGAAAAAAGCCAAGAAAATGCAAAGTAGAAGAAGTGGATGCCCGGGAAACTGTCAACAAACACTGCACTATTACAATTCAGACGTCTCCTTAAGAAAAGCAATAAAAATTATTAAGATTTACGGTTACCAGGAATCATGATGCTAATCCCAATTGATCTTACTAAACCACCAATTTGGCTGATTAATAATTATCATTTAAATAAGGTTCACAACCAAGAAAAGAACTTGTAAAAAAAAAAAAAAAAGCAGCAAATTAGTAATGTATGCACGTCCCCGATGCACGAGTTTTGTTGATTTCCCATTGGTATTAAACGGTTTGGAGGTTCCAAAACGAACTGATCAGAGGGCTTAAACCAGCAAATTAAAGTCCGTTCGCAAGCTACAACGGCAGGGCCTGCATATAAGAAATGAGCAAATATATATATCTAGAGTGTTTTTGTTTTAGGCAGTATTTCAATTAAAATTAATATTTTTAAAATTAAATTGATAATTTTTAAAATATAAAAATAATAAGTATTTTAAAATTATGAATTTTTATTTTAAAAATATTAATCATAATTTTAATTAGAATATCATTTGAAATAAAAACAACTGGATATTTACATTTTTTTTCATAAAGAAATAGAGAAATTCAAGTTAGTAAGGAAGAGAAGTGACACAATGCCATTTAAAAAAAAAGTTACATTTTACCCAAAAAATCAAATCTTTCTGTGTTACTTTAAGTGAGTAAAACATCTAAAAGATAATGAAAATTTGTAGAGTTGTGCTGTGGGGAACTACAATGCAAAAACATCAAAGTTCCTGGCTACGACTTGGAGGAAATTTCCAGAGCCACCCATCTATTCTCCGGAGCCTTGGAGAAAATTGTAACAAAAAACTACTCAATTTCTTGCTTTTATATATATATATATTGGCAAAGATACAAACAGAGAGAGAGCGGACCATGGCAGTTCTTTTGGGTGGCGAAGGGGATGTGCCGCTGCCAATGGCGGCTATTGGGTGCTGGTGGCGGCGGGAGATATATAAAGAGGGCGGTGAACGAAAATGAAGCAAAAATTGTTGCTTTTCTTTTTGGGGAAATAAAAGGATTGGCTGTAATAATTTCTGTTGGTTATATTAAAATAATTTCTATTATTTTAATATAAATTAGAGTTAGATTCTTATGTTATGGCGGTTCATCATAGGAGTGGACGAAAAAAAAAAAAAACAAAATTTAATTTTTTATTAATGTTTTTTATATTTTTATATTTTTATTTTTGTTATTTGTTAAATTTTGTATTTATTACTATTAATTTTTATTTTTTTAGTAACAATATTTTTTTAACTAAAAAAATAAAAAAAATTTATTATAAAGGAGTTTATTTTTTAAGAAATATTAATCGTATAAAGAATGATAGATAAAGAGAGATAGAATGAGTAGAAAATGATAAAGAGAGAAAAAGGAAAGAAAGAAAATAGAGAGAAAATAAATGAAAAGAATAGTTGAGAGAGAGAAAAGAGAGAGTGTGTGAGTAGAGAGATAATGAGTAGAGATAGTGAGTAGCCAGAGAATACAGAGAATATGTAGAGAGAGAAAGAACAGAGAGTGGGTGGAGCGTGAAATAAAAAAGAAGATGATTGAGAGAGGACGGAGAGTGATTATGTAGATAAAGAATAGATAGAGAGAGAACAAAGAGAGAGAACTGGTAGAGAGAGAATACATAGAGAGACAAAAATAAAAAGAAATAGAGAGAAGATGAGTAAAGAGAGATACGGTGAAACGAATAGATAGAGAGAGGAAATATGGTGAGAAAAAGTATAAAAAAATAAAAAATAAATTAAGAAAACATCATTTCATTATTTTTTCAATTTATTTTTTTTTAAATGCTTTTAACTTTTTAACAAAAACAAAAAATAAAAATATATTTTCAAACATATTTTCTATTTTTTGTGAAATATAAACAAAAAATAAAAAATTAAAATGATATCAAACATATCCTCTATTATTTCGTTCTCTAATTTTTACTGATTTTTCCTTTTGTTAGAATTTACTCTCCACGTCATTTTTGTACTTGATTTGCATCCATTTTCGTTAAGTTACCTTTATCTTTGTCATGTGATATCTTATCACTCGCCTATGTTACAGTATTTTTGACACATCATCTGCACATCAGCGAGTGATGCTGACATGATAATTTTTCTTTTGATTTTATTTTAAAAAAAAAGATTATAATTTTAATTTTTTAACCGAAAAATAAGATCTTCCCTCACCCTAATTTTCTAAATCTTTTTCTTGCAGTTTCTCTCAATCCAAACCGCCAAAAAAAAAAATAAATAAAGAACAACATGAACAGAAAAGAGCAAACGAGGGTTGAAGAAAATCAAGTTTGCTTTAAAAGATGATTTTGTCGTCCTTTTTTAAATTATTATGTTATTTTACGGGTTCAAATTTGATTCGAATTATTAGAATTTACTATTGAATGCCTTTTTCGTTCATTTTTGTTTGATGCGCCTGGGCAGGGGTGGGGTGTATTGGAAGGTTTCCTATGGTGGAGAAGCAGTGGCAGGGAGTTTGGTGGGGCCGTGGAAACGGGGGTTTGGACGCCGTTGTTGGCGGTCGCAGCGGTGGTGGGTGTTTTAGGGCTGCTATCAATAGGATTGATTTTGCCTAAAGAATAATCCAAAATTAACATCCTCCCCCTGCGAAATTGAGGTCGTGGACGTTGTTGTTGGGAAACGAGATTGGTGAGACATCATTGTTGCCTTTATGGCAATCAAAGGTTCCATAATTTTGCGCAGAGAGAGAGAGACAGAATTTGTGCAATATTGGTATTGCTTCTGCCAAAAAAGAAAAAGGGAAAACACAGAATAATGCTTTCTTCTTTTTTTTTTGGCTAAAAAAATCAAAACTAGAATTTTTCAAAAAATTTATTCAGAAAAAAAGTAAAATTCACTTAAAAGTAATTATAATATTTTTCTAAATTTCAGAAAAATGAAATGGAAAAGGAAAAAAGAAATATCCCACATCAAAATTATTTGTCAGCGTAGCATATGATGTGGAAAAAATTGTTCAATGTAGCAGCTTACTTAGTGCAACTTGGCAAAGTTAATGGCAACTTGATGGAAAAATAATGTGCATAGTGGATTATAGAAAAAAAAACGAAATGAGTAAAAATTGAGAAAGGTGAAAATATGGAGGATGGAATCGTATTTTTTGTCATATAAGTCCATTGAGAAGTATTTACATATTTTTATTGGGATAAGCATATTATTAGTCCTATACGTTTACTCTTTTTTTACGCAGCTCCATAACGTTAGAGCCGTTTTATTTAAATCCTACACGTTAGCAAGTCATTTTAATCAAGTCCAATTTTGGACGGAGGGTTATTTGATCGTTAAAATCAGCGTTGACCTCAATTAAAATATTATAAAAAAATAAAAATACGTGATTTTAACGTATTAAAGTGAATAAAAAAATAAAAATACACTATTTTCAATAGATATACATAAATATAATTTTAAAAAAAATTCAATAAATTAAAAAATAAAAAAGAAAAAGTTAAAAAAATTTAGTTGAAAACCTAGTTACCGTTAAATACTGTTTTAATTACGTTAAAATATTATGAAAAAAATAGAAATACGTTATTTTAATGTATTAAAGTGAAAGAAATAGAAATATGTCATTTTCACTAAATATACGTAATAATAATTATAAAAAATTAAAATTTTAATAAACTTAAAAACAAAAAAGAAAAAAATTAAAGAAATTTACATAAAGACCTGATTGACTGTTAAATACTGCTTTGACTACATTAAAATATTATAAAAAATAAAAATATGTCATTTTAACTTATTAAAATGAATGACGAAATAGAAATATGTCATTTTAATTAAATATACGTAAAAACAATTGTAAAAAAATTAAAAAATTAAAATTTCAATAAATTTAAAAACAAAAAAAATTAAAAAAAACCCCAAAAGTAATAAAAGAAAATTATTAATTTTTTAGAAAATATTTTTAAAATTATTAAAAATTGAAAAAATTAAACAAAATGTAAAAAAATTAGTTTCTCTCAATTCTTTCCTCCTTTCTCTCTCCTCCCTCCTCTCTTTCTCTCTCATCACCTCTCTCTGCTCTCTCCTCGCCTCTCTCTCCTCCATCTCTGTCTTCTCCCTCCTCCTCCTCTTTTCCTTCCTCCCTTTCTCTCTCCTTGTCATATAAGATCCAATTTTATGTTCATATAATTCAACAATTTTTATTTTACAAAAATGTGAAAGTAGGTAGGAAGAGGATGATGATAAGGAAAGAAAAAGGGATGAAGGAAAAGAGAGGGGGAGGAGGGAGGAGAGAGAGACGAAGGGGAGAGGAGGGAGGAGAGAGAAAGAGAGGAGGGAGGAGAGAGAAAGGAATGGAGAAGAGAGAATGAATTTTTTTATTTTTTTATTTTTTTAATTGTTGATAATTTTAAAAATATTTTAAAAAATTAATATTTTGTATAAACCAAAATTTATAATTTTCTTTTCTATTTTTTTTAAATTTACTGAAATTTTAATTTTTTTTACAATTGTATTTATGATATTTAATCAAAATGACATATTTTTATTTTTTTATTCACTTTAATAAGTTAAAATGATATATTTTTATTTTTTATTCACTTTAATACATTAAAATGACGTATTTCTATTTTTTCATAATATTTTCACGTAGTCAAAGCAGTATTTAACAGTCAACCAGGTCTCCAACTAATTTTTTTTTAATTTTTTCTTTTTGTTTTTAAATTTATTGAAATTTTTTTATTTTTTATAATTATATTTACGTATATTTATTCGAAATAGCGTATTTTTATTTTTTATTCACTTTAATACGTTAAAATCAAGTATTTCTATTTTTTGTAATATTTTAATGCGGTCAATATTGTATTTAACGGTTAACCAAACATCCGTTCAAAATTGGACTCGATTAAAATGACTCATTAACGTGTAGGACTTAAATAAAACGGCTATAACGTTATGGAGCTGCGTAAAAAAAGGACAAACGTATAGGATTAAAAATATGGTTATCCCTATCTTTATTTGATTAGAGACTAAAATAGATTCAATTCAAAAAGAAAAAAAACAGAGAGAGAGATTGGAACAAATTCTGGTTAATGCATTTTGGTTCGTAAAAAGTATATTTGGTTAGTTTTATAAGGAAAGAAAAGTTCCTTACGCAGATTTGAATAAATTGCACATATTGAAATGATAAGCTCTTTCACTGCCGGTGTTCGTGAAGAGATTTTGCAGCCAGAAAGAAGCCTTGACGATCCTCACCTAACCTTTACATCACTTACTTCCTGCCACGTGTCTGCCTCAATTTTTCTTAAAGAAAAAAAAATATAGAGACATTAAATTTAAATACAAAATGATAACGTAAATTTATTATTTAAATTTTAATTATTAATTAAATAATAAATTAATATAATTAACGGTTAAATTTAAATATTAACTTAATATCATTATTTTATGTTTATTTTTTATATTTATACTGCGGGACTCTTAACTCAATTTAGCACGTATCAACCCTTCCTGCCGCACGTCTGCCTTAATTCAGCTCAATTCAGCACATATGAACACATGCCATAACTGGGAATCACCTCAAGCCATAATTTGGTAACCCTCAACTGCCATGCAAGTTTGTAATCCCTTGTAAAGCCCCCATAATTCTATGACAATGATAAATGGATCAGGACACAAGATACGAATAAGATATGATATGGATATAAAAATATAAAATTTTTTAAAAAATTAAGACGTAAATATGATATGAATAGGATTATAATATATATATATATATATATATATATAGTATTAAATTCTGGTATCTACAAATTATATTTGATTATGACCACCTTAGGAGCAAAATTCTCACAAAACTTATTTCTCCATACACAAAGTTGAACCTCAAACCTTACTAAAGGAGAATCATGCTTCAAGTACTTGAAACTAACAGACGTTGATATTAGATAATATATATATATATATATATATATATGTAATTTAAATATTTTTAATAAATTTAGTATTTTTTAAACATACAACTCATAATAACTATTATTATGGTATTTTATGTTATAATTTTTATTTTGTTAAGAATTTTATAAAATATTATATATATGTGTGTGTAAATATATGTAATATAATATTTATTGATTTGTTCGACACATTTTAAAATCTTCGATATTTGTTTGATAAGTATCAAATGAATATCATATTTGACATAGATACACGTTATTTTAGAAGTATTCGTATATTCTAATTCGACAATAAAAGCAATACAAGCCCTTATATTCATTGCAAAATGCCTAAACCCCGTAACCTAAGTGCCTCGATAATCTCTTAGTAAATCACAACGAGAAAAGCTTCTAAACCCCCAAAACTGCTCTCTCTCACTGCTGTCTCTCTTTCTCTCTTCTCCTTCCCTTTCATCTCTCTAGTTTTTCTCTAACAAGCACTGTGCTTTGGCCAGCAGTGGAGGCTCTTTAGCCACCACCACTAGCCACCTCCTCCTCCCTCTCTATCCCTCCTCTGCTCCTCTGCCCCTTCTTTGCACTTCCTTTTTTTTTTTTTTTATGTCTTTCCCCTTCCCTCCTTCCTATCTCTTCCATTGCAACAACTCAACCTCCTTCATTTCCCTTTCTTTTTCTTTTTCTATAGATCTAGAAGCGTAGAGTTCGTCCATGCCCCTTCCAACACTGGATTTGGGATTCTCGACATTCTGCCATGGCGCTGGATGGTTCCGTCATCCTCTCTGGCACCGGCGCCGCTACTCTGGCTGCCGGTGCTGTCGCACCACCAGCCCCAACAGTTGCTTTCAGCGCACTGTCTGAGGTCTGAGGTCAGAGCAGCTTTACCAGTTTCTAACTCCGACAACGCATTCTTGGCCATAGGCGCCACTACCGCCGACAAGGCCTTTGCTCTCGTTGCCTGATCTGTCAACGTTGAAGCTCCCGTCGCCACCCCTGTTGCCATTACGAGCGCCTCCACTGTCGCCATGGTCTCGTTGTCGCCGCCATCCTCTTTCGTTGTTGGGGCCGCCTCCGAAGGCAGTGCTGCCACTGTCAACCACACTGAAGCCCTAGCGGCTCCTCAAGTCGACAGTGGCGCCCTCGCCAACTCCACCATCCCCTCTATTGTTCGTTACTGGCATCTCCAGTTCTAATGAGATGAGTTACTGACTAATTTTGGACTACGTGCACTGTTGTTTATGGGTGTACTGCATTGTTGTTTATGGGTGTATTGTTGTATATGGGTGTTGGGTGTTAGGACTATGCTGTATGATGTTGATGATTATTTGATGCTCTTTTGTTGGTTAATATTGAAGGAAATCATTGTCGGAATTTTTCGGTTGATTTTTGACATAATTCCGTCCAGGTGCGGTTTGTACTGTTATGTGTAGTTTTATTCAGAGAAATTAGTAGTATCTGACTTAGTTTCGACTTTCTCCCTCGTCAGAGGGAGTTATCAAACTGGACTTTGAGTTTAGTTAATCTGTGGTTTTTATGACCTATTCATCAGTTGTAGGTGTTTATGATTGTCTGCCTCTCCTGTTTTGTGCAGGTTCATCCGACACTCTCACGTTGATCTTATGTGTGAAATCGATATTAATAAATGATTTCCTTCTGATAAAAAAAATTTTTGGGGGTTGATTTTTTTTTTTTAATTTTTTAGGAGGTGTTTGTTTAGGGGGAAAAAAATGTGGGAATGAGAATTAATTACCTATTTCTCATTCTTATTGTTTGTTTAATAAAAAGTTGATTTCTATTCCTTTAAAATAGGGAATGAGATTCTCCACATTAAAAGAATCTTGATTCTCATATTCAATGCATTAATGATTGTCATTCTCCTCTTAAGTACCTCTAACTATCCTACTTTCTCATTCTTTCTCATGTTTTGTTTAAAATTAAAAAAAAAGAAATTACTTCCCTCGTTGGTCTTTCTCTCCTCTATTTGTCTTATTTTTTTTTACTTTTTTATTAAAAAATTTATCATTGAAATTGATTGTGGATAATTTTTTTTATTTTGATATTACATTTTTTTTCTCTTTTTAATAATAATAATAATAAATGATTTTATAATACAATAAGACTAAATATTTCTAAACTTATGATAATAATTAAATTATAAACAATAATAATTTTTTATAGTTATAATTGTCATTGATTTATTGATAATCAATTATTTTATTATTTATACAACATTATTTCTGCTATAATATTTATTATTATTATTATTATTATTATTATTATTATTATTATGAGTTTTTATCATAATTTTTATGATAATTTAATATTTTAATTTAACATTACATTATAATATTTTTTTGTATTTCATAATTTTCAATTTAATATTTATAATTTATAATTTTAATAATATTTATTTTATTTTTAACGTGATATAAATATTATCGTAGATTTATTATTGATTCTGATTCCAGAGTAAATCAAATATTTATAAAAGATTTTGATTCCAATTCCAGAGTAGACCAAATATGTTCTAAAATAAGTGATTCTATTTTCGATTCTACTCAATTCTGATTTATATTCCGATTTCGATTTCAGATTATAAAACAAACGGCCTCTTATTGTATTTTGTATTTTGGTAGGCAAAAAACTGGGCCCATTGAAAGATAGTAAAACACTAGCCCGTTTCGTCGGAATCCAAACTTTATTCCGCTAAGCAGCCAGGCCCAGATTGTTCCATCCTAGCCGTCCATCAAAGCAGCCAGATTGGTCCAAGAGCGCATCCTTAACGCACAAACCCTAAATGCCGACCGCTAATTGTGTGGGTATATATAATAAGGATGGATGGTCGGCCCTTTGAGTCTCACCCTCGCCTTCCGTTCCAATTACATTCGTATTGATCCTTCAATGGGTAATGTCGCAAGTTGTTTTTGTTAGAAATATATCCAGGAGGAGATATCGTTGTTGATTTCTTTTGTTTGCTGGCTTTTAAGAGTATTTGTTTGTCTCAAATTTTTTATCAGTTTGCTATTTGGTACTTTTGGAGAAATACAGTATTTATCTGATATGATATGAAGTAGAAGAAGGTAATTTGGGCTGTTTTGGGGACTACACGTCTGCCCCTTTAGCAGGATTACCGGTTGCTTTAGGGATGAACAAGTCCCTAACATTTAATCCTTTGTTTTGTATCCATCCGTATCACTTTGTCAGCAGTATTTATTTGATTTCTTGCTGATCATTAGAGGGTGGAATATTATTTAATTCACTCCCATCCCATCATAACCTAGACTTGTTCTTTAGGTATGATGTTGCTTGATTTTCGTTTGGTGTGTATGCATAAAGTTCTGTGGCTGTGGAGATTGTTCTAGCCTTGTTTTCTGTATTTTTTTTGGCTTTCTGGTTACTATTTGTTTGCACTGTCTGTTTTGATTATGGAGATCGATGATGACAGCTAGAAAGGCTTGTTTCTCAAAAACATTCGCAGTGGCCGCCCAAGAGCTCTCGCCTTAGCCGGGCTTGAGAGCTGGTGCTGTTTTAATCCTTCCTTGGATGTCTGAGATCTTCTCACTACCTTAGCTCTTGATGAAGTTCTTTTTCTTCTTTGAAGTTTTTTTATCTAGTCATTTTTAAAAGTTTGGTTGACGTTATTTATTCTTTTAAAGAAGATAGAGTAAAGGGTTATGCCTATGCAAAATTCTAATTATTGTTTTTGGCCGTTTTTTGAGAGTCATTTTGCAATCCTCTACCCTTATTTCCTCTTTTCTTATTTGTTTGTCTCAATCGTTTTGCTCCCAGAATTCGGAATCAAGTGATGAATTTGGATTTAAGTTCTCACGATGGTCATCTGACAAACCTTCGGGTGTTGCCTTTGATGCAATGATCCAATGTTTCTGATGATTTCCTTTCTGAATTTAATAAATCTTTTGTCTGTAGTTGCATGTGCATCATATGAAGATGAAAACAATTTGAATAATTACAAATTGAGGTATCTTCTTTTTTTCTCCCCTAATTTGTTGGTGTATGTGCATTACGGCAATGCGGTGAGCATCATGATGATATATATAAATTTTTCCGATCAATTTCATGATAGGATTAATACCTCCTACTCATACTGAATGCTCACCCTTAATGCAAATATAAATGTGTTTTCATTCTTTCTTTTCATTCTTTTCATCTTCTGCCACGTCAGTGCTTTTCTTTTACAGAATGAAGAAAGTGTTATTTGCATTTTGAAATATACCTGTTCATTTGGATCTCCTTTTCATTGTTTTGAGGTCTGAGTTTAATTTGACGAATGTTGTAACTGTGACTACATTATTCCGGTGACAATGAAGAAGTTTTGATTGATTTTTCTCATTTGTATTTTTAAATTTTTGGCTGGGTTGGGGGGTTGTGTCGGGTTTCTTGCAAGAGTAAAGTTGGGTTAAGGAAATGGAGCTGCTGTTTGTTGGTCAGAATTTTTATCTGACATTGGTGGTTAGCTGCTTAGCCCTTCATTTATCGATTTATTTGTTTGATTTCTGGCTTGTGATTATTTTGAATCCGGATGCCTGTTTCTCAAGACATTTGCTGTTGCTTTCCTTAGTGCTCTCGCCTTTCACAGGGCTTGAAATCTTGTGCAACTCTAATCTTACATTGGCACTAGTTCCACCACGTGTTTAACACTCACACACACACATAGATCTGTAAATCTATGAATACACGTACACACGCGCAACACAAAATGTGTGTATGTGTATATAGTTTGACATGAAGGTGTAGTGTTTATAATAATGATGATAAAATTAAAAGGCTTATTTTCAACTTTGCATGCTTGAAAGCATATGCTGGGCCTTTGTTGGAAGTTTATAGTTCCTAAATGAAAATGGCAAGTTTAGTTAGATGGCTAATGTGGAAGCTTCTTGTTCTTGTGGTATGGGTTTTAAGTTGTATGTTTTCCTCTTTATATGGGACACCACTTAGATTGTTGGTTACTGAATATCTGTTAGTTAGGCTTCCATCCAATTTTCCTCTCGCCCCTGGACCTCCGTTTGCGCTGGCTGACATCAATTTTCAAGGCTTTATGCATTGCAATTGCCGCCTTTTTCAGTTTGGAAAGATCAAGGCAAAAATTGTACCTTAAATAATGTGGTTGTTTTGTATAGGTGGATTAAATTTCTTTCTCTTGCAGATTTGCACTTACTGTATTTGATAGTAACGGTGGAATGTGTAATGGAATTGGATATAATTTGATTTTCTTGCATAAAAGATGAAAACACAAAAAGCATGATGGTTATTGCCCTAAGAGCTCTGTAATTGATTGCATGAAAAAAAAACAGGGTGGAGGAAGAATGAGAGGGATGAGATTGAGAAATGAATGTTGGTAGTAAGGTTAATTTTTCATTGTTATTGTATTTTTGAAGGTTATAAACATTTTGTTTGGTAATGAATGCAAAGTAATTAGAAAAAATACATAATGAATTTGTAATATTATGTTCCTCTTTATGACGTTTAAATGTGAAAATCGAAAATAAGGGTGAAAAGGTAATTTCATAGGTTAAAATTGAAAAAACATGAGTCTGTCAGTTCACTCATTCCAACTTTCAGACGGGAAAAAAAAAGCTTCCAACAGTCAGCTTTCTTTTCCTTTTTTTCTTCCGCCCGACTTCTAAATGCCATTCAAGCCAAGAAAAATTTTTATTGGAAAAAGGAATATTGGGGATAAACAAATAAAAGACAAAAAAAAAGAAGACAATACAATTAGAGATTCGTTGTATTTTTAAATTTGGAAGATATTTATTCAGGATAAGTTAAATTAAAACTAATATAATGAAAATATAAAAATAGGCTGAATTAAATGGATTCGGCATTGTGAACTTCGCACCGCGTACAATCTTTAGATGACTTATATAAGATTAAATAGGAGAAATATATATAAAAAAAAGAATGAGAGAAAATACAAAGATATAAAAAAAGGGTAAAATTCTATTTGTGCTATATTTAAGAAGAATTTTGGATATTTCTATCCTGTAATTCCTTTACATTGATTTAACATAGATAGTGCAATATGTCAATATTAAAACAAAGTTACATATAACATCAACTTTTTTTCCTTTTTTGGCAAATCGTATTCCATAAATTCAAGGTTGTCAGAACCGAACCGGTCATCGAACTGGAATATTAGTGGGTCAAGGTTCAACTGGTTCAACCGGTCGAACCGGTATTTGAACCGATATTTATTAATATATATATATATATAAATAATTTTAAAAAATAATACTTATACATCATTATTAAATATTACTTTTTTTATTTTTAAAGATTAAATTGAAAGTTTTGATAAATTTAGGACTAAATTGAAAGTTTTGATAAATTTAGAACTTTAGAAGTTTTAATTAAATTTAAAACTCAAATTATAATTTAAATAAACATTGGGATTAAGTTATAATTTATAAAACTTTTATACCGGTTTGAACCGGTTGAACCGGGTACGATTTTTCATCGATTGTTACCGGTTTTGACCGGTCCGAATTAAGGGGCAACAGTGACCATGAACCGGCCCGGACCTTTGGCCGGTTACCGGTTGAATCGGTCGGACCGACCGGTCCGAGCTGGGTTTAACAACATTTCATAAATTACATAACTTTGTTGTAAACAAGGGGAAAAAGCGTCTTCCAAAATAAATAAAAAAAATAAGGAGAAGAAAAAAAAAAGTAAGAAAATTGCCTTTTAGGACTTTCGATTATAATTTATCTATATATTTATATTTTATATAGTAGAAGTTGAGAGAAAAGTTGTGTCATGTAGCAATTTTTTATTAATTTATAAATTAAAAAAATGAAAAAAAGCTAAAATAACTCTAGACTGTAGAAAAGAAAATAGAATTAAGGAAAATAAGATTAAAAAAATCTTCTTCGTTCATTACAAAATTAATGAATGAATATGTGAAGCCATAGAGTCTCCTTTGTTTATTAATTTTGCATCTTGAGCATGCGTAGCCGTAGGATTTCCTCTATTGATGAACTATAAAATTAAGAAAAAAGGGGTAATAAATCTCTTCTTCTCTCTTATTTTATTTTATTTTATTTTATTATAATAGTAATGATATTGAATTAAACAGTAGAAACATATATCAGATCCTTATTTAACATAGTGACAACTAGTAAAGGTAACTCCTCAGACTAAATTTGTTTGTCTCGAACACTATTTGCCAATTGGTTGACATTTCGGTTAACACAATAAATATGGAAACAAATAAAAGAAGAGCCACAGCTCCGGACATCAGCAGCAAGCATTTAGACTAGAAAGTTTCTGCCTCTGGTTTTTGGACAGCAAGCACAGCCGAGATACAATCCAATTCCAAGATAATACTACCCAGCTGAAGTGTTGCAGCAACTTATGCCCTAAGATGAAACGCCATTAGCTTTAGTATCTCCACCGCAAAAGTACCATAAATAGATTTCTAGTCATTACAAAGACTAATCTTCTAGTAGAATCTCGTATAGCTACACCAATGCCACCATGGTCCGAAAAAGAGGCTGCATCAGTTTTAACTTTAAAAAACCCATTGGTGGAGCAACCCAAGATTCAGTTGTTGGATTAGGACTTGAAGGAGCGGGACAATCATGTTGTTGCTTATAAAGAGAGTACAAATGCAATGCCATGTTAACAGTTTGCATGACAGAAACATTTTTATGTTCAAAAAGCCTCAGATTGCGTGACTTCCAAATAGCCCAAGCAACCATCAAAACTAACTCCAATTGTACATTATCTAAGAGGCCAGCAATCTGCTGAAGCCAAGAATCAAAGTCCCCACGACTTCGTGTACTCACCCGGAAACCCAAAGGGCATAATAACCAAGCTGCAGCTGCCACCGGACAATCCAAAAGTGCATGAATGATGGTTTCAACTGAAAAGCCAAAATGATCACAAGTGGCATCCAACGAAAGACCACGCTCCAATAAAGTGGACTTGGCTGGAAGAAAGCCCCGAACTGCACGCCATGTAAAATGACGTACTTTAGGAGGTATGGTAGAATGCCAAAATTGCTTGAACCAGGCATTGTCTTGGTTGGTTGTCGAAGAGGATGCTACATGTTGGCAGTCAATAGAAGTAGAGAATGCAAGATGATATGCAAATTTAACCGTATAAAGCCCTGATCGACTGAAATGCCAAACCAAACTATCTGTAGGAGATTGGGTACTGAGGGGGATTGAAAGTATTTGGCCACTTTCTGATTTCATAAAAAGTGACTCAATTAGTTCCCTTCTCCATATTTGAAGATCTGAATCAATCAAGTCCGCAACAAAGACACAAGCACTAGGTCTGGGAGGAGATAGAACTCGAAACCCACTTGAGTTTGGTAGCCAAGGATCACTCCAAATAGCGACAAAACAACCATTACCAATTTGCCACCGCAGTCCTTTATTGAGCATGTCTCTTGAGTTGAGGATGCTATGCTATGTATAACTCGGATCGTCCAAGCGATGGATGAAGAAAGTCTCCATATGGATAATATTTGGCTACAAAAAATTTGAACACACAAGAAAGAATTATAAATAGTTAAATGCCATGCTTGTTTTGCTAACATTACTAGATTAAAACAGTGGAGATCCCGAAAGCCAAGACCTCCCCTTTCTTTTGAAAAACACAATTTCTTCCAAGAGGACCAATGAAGTTTTCTTTTAGTTGCAGTACTATCCCACCAAAATTTATTAGCCAAAGACTCTAGCACATGACAGAGGGCAATTAGGTAACTGAAAACAATTCATTACTTAAGTTGGTATAGCTTGGATTTCTGCCTTGAGGAGGACTTCCTTACTAGCCTTGGACAAGCTTTTTTCTTTTCACCCTGCTAATTTTTTCCGCACTCTATCCACAATCATACTGAAAATATGCCTTCTAGACGCTCTAAGTATCATTAGAAGGCCAAGGTACCATGTGGGACTTTCAACTGCCGTTAAACCCAAATATATTTGTAATGCATTTTTTTTCCTATTCTTGCACATTCTGGCTAAAGAAGAGTTCCGTTTTATCCATGTTTACCTTTTGCCCAGAAGCTTGCTCATACTACAAAAGAATATTTTTGACACAGTTACAAGCTTGGATAAATGCAGTGGTAAAAAGAAGATTGTCATCAGCAAAAAATAGGTAAGTGATTGGTGGAGCTCTCTTACTAACATGTAAACTAGGAAGCTGTCCTCTAGAATGGGCATCATAAAGTAATGATGAAAGACCCTCAACATAGGGAATGAACAAGAAAGGTAAGAGAGGGCTGCCTTGACATAATCCCCTAGTTGGACAAAATTCTTGTTGAGGTTTACCATTCAAAAGCAAAGAGTATAAAACAGAAGAAACACATTTCATAACAAGAGCTACCCAAGAAGCCTCAAAGCCCATATGTAACATTATCTTTTCAAGAAATGCCTATTCAACACGATCATATGCCTTAGCCATGTCAAGTTTTAGAGCCATAAAACCTTTAGAGCCACGTCTCTATGATTTCATGAAATAGAAACACTCAAGCAATAAGAGTATTATCTGTAATCAATCTTTTAGGAACAAATGCACTTCGAGATACCAAAATAATATTGGGCAGAATGGTCTTCAACCTATTAGCTAAAGCCTTTGTAACCAATATGGATATGACATTACCTAAGCTAATGGGATGAAAATCTTTGCAAGTTTTAGGTGAGGTGACCTTAGGAATGATACAAATAAAGGTATGATTCAGTGATCGAGGGTCTCTTCCATTATTTAAGATATCAAGCACTGTAGAAACTACATTTGCACTAATGATAGACCAAATTTTTTGACAAAATAAAGCTGACATACCATCTAGACCAGCGGCCTGAGTGAGATGCATTTGTTGGAGTGCTATTAGTACTTCATCGCTAGTGAACTGAGCTGTAAGCATGACATTCATATCGGCAGCAACCCATCAGCCTATTATCAGAAGAACTTGAGTCAAATTAGTAGGTGTCTCTGATGTGAATAAATCACAAAAGAAAGAAGTAAAGACATTTGCAATATTGTCCTGAGTGTACTGCCACGCCCCATTTTGATCTTGAATTTTGAAGATAGAGTTCTGTCTTTGTCGTTGGGTAGCCTTTGCACGGAAAAAGTGAGTGTCACGGTCGCCTTCCTTTAGCCAAGTTGCATGCGATTGTTGCGACCATAGCTGCTCTTCTCTTAATAGCAATGCATCAATTCTACCCTGAAGTTGTTTTAGGTGAGCTAGATTAGAAGCACTCGACGACAAATTCTCAAATTTATATTGTTCCTCTCTTAAGAACTTTAGTTGGGCTATAACATTCCCAAAAGTAGACTGATTCCAAGCCTAAAGAGCATTTCCATACGATGAGACAAGAGTAGTAAAAAAATAAGAACCATCAGTTTTTGCTGAATTCCAAGAATCTGAGACAACCTGCTCACAAGAATCTTCATGTACCCACATCTGTTCAAACTAGAAGATCTTTCGATGACAGTGAGCAAAACCATTGGAGGATCCAAGGGATATGACTAGTGCATTATGATCAGAACCAAACTGTAGTAGATGATGTATGTCGACCGTAAGAAAAAGATGAGCGAATCCTGTTGAAAGGAAAACACGATCAAAAAGCTCTTGGATATTTTCAAAGCCACATCTGCCATTAGTCCAACTGAAGCATGCCCTATAAATCTCACCTCAAATAACCCACAATCATCAGGTGCACATCGAAAAGCATCCATTTAATGGGTAGGCCAAGGAAGACCTCCAAGTTTCTCATAAGACTAGAGGATTTTGTTGAAGTCACCCGAACAAATCCAAGGTAGAGAGCTGTGCCGATGCAGATGCCGCAGCAAATTCCAAGTGTGAAATTTTTCAGTGTCATTAGACCAACCATATAAATCGATAAATCACCAATCCTAGTTTGCTGAAGTTCTTGAAATTACTGCATCTATATGGTGCTCAGAAAAGGATTGCATTGTAACTTGTATAAAATGTCTCCATAAAAGAGCCTAATTTCCTCCACGTTTGTTACCAATCCCATGGCAATTAAAAAATACCCCACGAAAATCACTTGTTCATAGTTTCAAACCAGTCATTTCTTGTGCTTTTAGCTTGGTTTCTAGAAGATTGACCAAACTAGGATCTTGAAGGTGTATAAGCTGCTAGAGTTTGAGAACTGCTCGTGGGTTCCTAAGCCCACGATAGTTTCAACATAATATTTTCATGGCTGTCAGCAGTCCTGCTGATAGTGAAAAGGAGATAGGAGAAGGAGTAGAGGGAATGATTTTACCACGCTTAAGATCTGCACATTCGAATTATTTTGTAAAATTGAATAAGATTCTGCTTTGCGTTTAGAACATTGTCTAGAGGA
This sequence comes from Carallia pectinifolia, assembly GCA_037832335.1. Classification (NCBI taxonomy): domain Eukaryota; kingdom Viridiplantae; phylum Streptophyta; class Magnoliopsida; order Malpighiales; family Rhizophoraceae; genus Carallia; species Carallia pectinifolia. The sequence continues at coordinate 11,050,360 of CM075443.1, forward strand.
GCATGACTGATGTTGGACGACACTATGGCAAGTGGTGGTCTTCTTCTATTGTTCTGTCCTCGGAAAGCAAGAGAATTCATCTGTGGAATGAGTAAGGATTTTTGGTGAGAATGGACAGGTGGGATAGTGGGGTTGTAGAGTGAGAGTTTATGGATTGGGAATCAGTCTGTGGTAGTGGATTATTAATTTCCTGGGCTTGAGAATTGTCATCCGAGAGACTCAAATAGGCTTGGCATTGTGTTCCTGGCCCAAGTCCTTGTATAATGTTTGTGGAGTTATGGTTAACCCGCGTGGCATAGGATACTTGGGCCCTATCAATGGGACTTGTGGTTTCTGTCAACTACTTAACCGTATCAAATAATTATTCTACAACTCCCTTTACGCACGTGGTTTGCACGTGATCTTGTGAATGCTCTGCAGCAACTGACTTCAATGCCTTCTGCGGCAGGGCTGTCGTCCCTTTCTCATGGGGTGCTGGCGAAGATCGTTGAAAGAGTGGTCAAAAAGACAAATTACCCTAAGAAAGACCGAGATTTGTTCTTTTAGTAGGAGATGCTCACAAGCAATCACCACAAGGGTAAGCAATGTGTGATAGGCGCTGATTATTAGTATCATTAGTGGAATTTGCATCACAATCCTGATCAACATGTCTTAGAAGTCCACATTGATAACAAAAATTTGGGCAATCGTTCATATTTGTAGAAAATGGTTATCTCTCAGCCAGCTGGACATCGTATGATAGAGGACTGCAAAAGGGGGTTGCGTACATCAATAATGACCCGAAGACGCAAGAATTGCCCCAATTCAAATTCTTCCAAAGAGTCCATATTCAGAAAATTGCTAATTCGATTACCAAGGATTTCAATAGTTTCTAGAATCATTAGATTTAGAGGAAGATTATAAGCTCGTATCCAAATGGGTAACTCAAAGAATTCAAGATTGGATAATTGTTCATACCTGGTGATTTCTTTAAGCAGGATGGCATTTTTGTCAAAATGCTAGGGTCATTTTGAAGGACATACTCCTTCTCTCTAGGCGTAGAATATTGGAATAGGAAGAGATTCCTCTTTAATTCTTTTTCCATAAAGTCCCTCCTCGTGTTCCATGCAATCTGCACAGTGTTGAGAAGGGCTCGAGCATTATAGGTTTTTTTTTGTCTATAATTTCCCAACAACACAATTATCCAGATGTTTGGTAAAGACTGAGGGAGATGAAGCAAGGAGATCAATTCGTTCGCATTCATGTACGGTTAGATTTTGATAAGGGTTGATACTTGAACTATGAAGATTGATACTCATGGTAGTAGGTTGTGAAAGAAGAAGACAAGTAGAGCACCGACATGTTTTAAATTAAAAGAAAAAAATTCAAGAACTCAAAGACAAATTGAATGAAAATACTTGTACAAGACAAGACAAAGAAGAAAGAAGGCAAAGACTCTCACATAGTAGACACATACAAAAAGTAAATACTTTATTGTTACTTGGCTGAAATTGTTGATCGTCATGACCACTCAACACATAGAGGGATATGCAGATAAAAAATCTCCTCTTTTAAAATACTCAATATTTGTATATGAGGTTATTTTGGATACTCGTGGCCAATTCTCAAGACATTAAAAGGAAAAAAAAAAACATACTTAATATTTTAAGTTTCTATTATCTTCATTAATAAATTAAAAAAATTATTTATAATTTCATCTCTTTAGTAATATAAACTTATTTTAAAATTTTGTATTATCATTATATTTCTATTTTTTTAAAGATTTCTGTGATATCGCTTATGTTATTTTCAATGTTTAAGACATATGTTTTTTTAAATGATTTTTTTTCTTTGAATTAAAAAAAAAAAGAGCTAATGAAACTAGATGTTAAATCAATAGTCCAAATGGTAGAGCTTATAATATGACACATTTAATTTTTTAAATGTAATATAATAAAAATTTTATAAAAAAATAAAATTAATATTAAACTATAAACAACCGTGCATAGCACGAGGCTGTTCCTAGTTAATCTACACGTATAAGTATATTAAGTCGAAACTGAGAGAAAATTTCAATTTTTCTCTCTTTGCCACTTGACGACTTTTCATAAATTTACTGATTAAAAATTTTAAAATATCTCATCATTATCAAAATTCTATTATAATAAGGATTAGAATTCTATAAATCAATTAATATAAATATAAGTGTGATCTAATAAGGATTCTATTGATTCGTATAGTACTATTTTGACTCTAATTAAATCTTAATAATTATAAAATTTTCTAATAAAAGAAAAAAATAAAAAAAAAACTATTCTTGAATTCCCCTATTTGAAAAGGAAAAAATATGTTAACAAAAAAAAAAAAATCTCTCAATAAATGAAAAATCTCTCAAATTTACCTATCTTTTCTTAAAAAAGAAAAAAAATAACTACTTTAAAATTTCCTCAAATGAGAAGAAAATAAAAAAGAACCTATTTCCAAATTTTTGTTTTTTTAAGAAAAGAAAAAATTGTTTCATTTTCTCAAAAAAATTTAAAAATTCCTACAAAATAATACTTAAAATTAGAATTTCTTTTTATTTTTTAAATAAAATAAAATAAATTTGTTAATAAATATAGTTAAATCTGCCCATCGCGCGAGTCTATTACTAGTTAAGTAAATAAAGTCAAAGTTGAGAGAAAATTTTAATTTTTCTCTCTATGTAAAATTTTCTCTCTATGTCATGTGAGGACTTATTATCAATTTCTCAAATTAAAAATATTAACAAATTAAAAATATGAAAATATTTCATAATTATCAAATTTTTATTACAATCGGGATTTAGAATCTATAAATCAATTAATATTTTAATTGTAATGCTATTGATTTATATAATACTAAACTTTGACTTTAATTATATCTTTATAATTATAAAATTTTATAATAAAAGAAAAAATAAAAAATGAAAAACTATTCTCAAATTCTCCTTTTTCATAAATAAAAAAAAAGATCAAAAAAATTTCTCAAATTTATCAATTTTTCTCAAAAAAGAAAAAATAACTACGCTAAAATTTCCTGGAGAGAAAAGAAAAGGAAACAAAATTATTTCCTTCAAAAGAAAAAAATTCGTTTTGTTTTCTTAAAAAACAGTAAAAAAAATCTCAAAAAATTAATACTCAATATTATAATTTCTTTTTATTTTTTAAAATATTTTAAAATAAAAATATATTTATCAATAAATATTATCAAATCTCGTGCATTGAACATGTCTATTACTAGATTATATATATATATATATATATATATATATATATATATATATATATATATTTCATTTGTTCATATATAAAGTAGAAGCACAGAGAAAGTTTTCTTCAACAATTATCTTTATGTTATGTGACAAATTCTCATTAATTCATCCATTAAAAAAATCAAAAAATATTTTAAATTTTAGTCATGTATTAGCTATAGAATAAGAAAAAGCAGGAAAACTCATCTATTCATTTATTAAGGGGAAAAAAGGTTTAAAAAAACAGAAACTCTGTCCACACATCCTCAAGCCAATCTGGTGTGTGTGGTGTACCTGTAGAGAGTTGGCTCGGCAATGCATACGTGGTCCGTTTCTCTCGCATTCATAGAAAGGCAACAAGGTCGCGAATAGAATGGCAAATTGTGCATTCACCTTATTTAGAGCTCTGCATGTCTTCTATACTCTTCCAGATGGAGTGATATCGTGTATAAAATAGGATATGATTGGGATTGCTTGGCTAAAAGTTGTTGGGTAGAGCTCTCTTAAATCTGCAGTTTTGGCCTCCCATTTAAAGGGAAGTCAAAAAAAAAAAAAAAACCTCCAAAAAAGCAAAAGAAAAAAAAAATAATAGAGGAGAAGAAAATAAGTAGTAAAAATTACCTTATCTGCCTTCCGATTATAATGTATTTATTTATATATTAACACAGGGTGACTCTGGGAGTGAAATCCACAAAACTTAAAAACTAAAACAAACGAGACAAGATGGCGGTGGACTCGCAAAATCCCTCGACGCCAAGCGCGGAAGAAACCCCAAGCCCAAACCCTAATACTAGCCCGAATCCGAATCCGAATCCGAATCCGAACGCAAACCCTAGGGGACAAGACGGCGTAAACGATGACGAGGACGATGAGCTGGAGGAAGGGGAGATCGTCGGCGGCGACGAAAGACCTAGCGGGCCGGTGACGTACCAGGCGCACCCGCTGGAACACCAATGGACCTTCTGGTTCGATAATCAGAGCGCCAAGTCCAAGCAAGCCCCCTGGGGCATCTCCATGCGCGCCATCTACACTTTTTCCACTGTCGAGGAGTTTTGGAGGTCTTAACCTAATAATCTACTCTTTTCGCTTTCTTGTTTTTTATTGCAATTTAAACTAATTCCTCCTTTTTGTTTAATTAATTTTTGTGTTTTGTTTTCTTTTGCTTTGTTTATTAAATAAAATTTGAGTTGATTCTTGAAAAAAAATTATTCTTTTTTTTTCCTCTGGTTTTTCTTGTGATTAAATCTACAGAATTTTTTTTCTTGTGCGTGAATGAGGGCATGGCGTAGAAATCGCTTGTGCACAATTTACTATAAATTAGTTGGACCAGATTTTCGCGTGGTTTCTGATTCTCCGCTAGAGTTTTGTGATGTTTAGAGTATGCAGGAAAACATGCTGAATAATCATAAGAATATCTAATTTCAATTTTTCTTTTTATCTAAAAATCTCTTTTATGTAGAGTTTACAGTTTTGAACCTGCTTAGATCTTTTGAAAAGCTTGATCACATCTGGATCATAATGGGGTAGTTTACTTGTGGTGGATGCGGTGCAAATTAGTTTGGGATTCTTATGGACTGTTTGTGATGGATATAATGATGTCAATTTTATGAGTTTCCTCTGAAAACGAATGGCAGTTTACACTAGTGCAGTACGACAAGCCAAAATTAAAAAAGCATTGTTATATATCCACCACGGTTTGAAACTTAAGGAATATGTAATCTGAGTGAACTGCTTTTTCTGATAAATGTGTTTGATTTATTCTTTCGTTGGGATACTCAGTCTATAATGTTGTACTCAAATGGTTGACAAATTTGCAATATATGCAACAAAATCTTATTCTACATTCAGTGTCTACAATAACATACATCACCCAAGTAAGCTGGCTGGCAAAGCAGATTTTCATTGCTTCAAATATAAGATTGAGCCAAAATGGGAGGACCCTGTTTGTGCTAATGGAGGAAAGTGGACTGTGACATGTTCTAAAGGGAAATCTGATAATTCTTGGTTGTATACGGTATGACTCTGCACCACTCAGGTTATACAATTCCATGATGGGTGTTAATGATGTGGCCTCAATTGTTTTGTTTATTTGTTTTTTACTAGCTGCTTGCAATGATTGGAGAACAATTTGATCATGGAGATGAGATATGTGGAGCAGTTGTTAGTGTTAGAGGTAGACAAGAAAAGATAGCTCTGTGGACCAAGAATGCTTCAAATGAAGCTGCTCAGGTAACTGCTCAGTTCGCATTAATTATAAATTCTTAGTGTTTGCATTCTTTATCAAGACCATGGATAAGTTCAAGTGTAAAATTTTGTCTGTTCTTCTGATGGTACATCAAAGAAATAACCTTGGTGTATAGGTAAACTTAACTCCATTGTGACTTGGAAGTCATTGGTGCAAGTTGTAGAAACTGCCTCTTTGTTAGGAAACAAAAAAGGGTAAGGCTATGTACATTTAACTCTTCCCCAGAATTGTGTGGGAGCCTTGTGCACTGGGTACACCCTCTGATGCTCCATGATTGATATCACTTCTTTAATGTCTTCTTCCAATAAATTGCGACTTACTAAAGAAACAAGTAAGGGGAAGAAGCCCAAGGAAGATGCTTTACCTTTTAGCATAATATTTGATAGCTTAATTTCTGGTCTCCCTTTGGTTGCTAATAATCAATATTCATATATCTTTTTATGATATCTGCTGCACTGAAACTAAGTGCAATAGTAACTGAATCCAACTCGTTGTCTTGTCCTTTTCGGTTGCACTCTTTAGAGAACGTGCATTGTTAAATTTGTTATGTTCAATTAAATTACCAAATTGTTGAAAACTTGTTCTAGATTGGAGACGAATTTAAATTGTTCAATCTGATTTTCGTTTCTCAATAATTATTCTGCTGGGTATAAAAGCTCATGTGAATTATTTTTGTGGCAGTTGAGCATTGGAAAGCAATGGAAGGAATTTCTTGATTACAATGATACTATCGGGTTCATATTCCATGTAAGGATTTTGTGTTTGATGCTTAATTGCATATTACAAAGCTAAGATGATATTTATGTTCACGTTCTTGTTTGGTGTCCAGGAGGATGCAAAGAAGCATGAAAGGGATGCAAAAAATCGCTACATAGTGTGAGTTATATGGTCTTATATTCTCCAATGCATTGCAGAGTTGGGGGCCATGCAGTCATCTGGCATAAAAGACAGACATTTCATTAAAGGTTGCTAGAACTACTTGGCACTGTTTTAACATTTTAGTTGGAAAACAAATACTATTGTCATAGGAATTCTGTTTGGGATGGTTGCAAACAACTTAACATGCTTGAGTGTGTCTTTTTCTTCATTCATTGTACTCTTAACCGGGGTTCCAATAGTTTGCCACGGGCGTCATTGCGAATTAATGGGTTTGAACTGGTTCATCCTTGGTGTGCAAAGCAAAGATAGTAGATTGCGCTCGGTGATCTTCATCATCAGAAGATTCGTCCAGTGAAAGTAAGTACAGTTTTGAAATAGTTACCAGGATGACACAAAGCTTGGAATGTGCAACGGAAAACTAAAACAAAATGTGTTTTTTGGCCTCAAATGTTCAGGATAATTAATCGCTCTATTTACTCAGTGACTCAAAGTAAAGCAGCATAAAGAGCTTCTCTCCCCCACCCCCCCCCCCCCCCCCCCCCCCTTCATTTAATCTTTAACTATAATTATACTTTCAGTTAGAATTAGTCCTAACTTGGATAGAATTGGGTTAAAAAGTTGAAAAAACGCATGTGATCAAGTGAAATAGACAAATACAAGTAAAAAATAAATTTTAGTGTTAAGAAAAAGAAAAATACTTCATTAGATAAGTTCTTAAAAAGAGAAATACACTAATCTAAAAAAAAAAAAAAGAAATACACTATTAGGAGGGTATTATGCTTTTTTTCAAATAGTGTATTTCATTTTTTAGTTGTATTTGTGTATTTTGTTTGGTGAAATTTGTTTGTTTTTTTTTTTTTTTTTACATTTTGAGTCAATTATGTCTAAATTAAGACTTAATTAGAATCAAAGCTGTAATTAGAGGACTGAAGTGAAAATTTAAAAAAAGGAATATGACTAGATTAAAAAAATTTTAAAAGATTTAGGATTAAAATGAGGTTTATCTAAAAAAACAGGTATTATGAGACTTTTATTGTAGGAATGGCAACAGGACGTGAGTAGGAATGACTATCTGTAACCCCGTTCCTATCTTTGGTGGTATGAGATTTTTATCCATGTCTCAATCCTTAGCAGGGATTGGGAATCCCAGTCCTCGTCCCATCCTTGTTCGTACACACTAAAAATTAAATTGATTTACTCTAAGAAAAAAAAAATCTATATCCATTTTGAATGAACATCCAAATTAATTGCACTTATGTCAATAATATTCTCAAAAGAATAAAAGAATGTGTAATTTAAAACCATCTAAAATGTATGTTTCTCCTTATATAAATTACTATATACTGTCATTTCATTCCTAATTAAAAAATTCATGTCTCTCTCACTCTTTGTTGTTTGTCTGTAGGTGCTATGTTGCTTCCCATCAAGGCTTTTCCCCCATTATATACATGAGCTCATACCTCTGCCCTTGCAGTACAGCGCTTAATTGCTAAGCATTCTTGACCTCCCATATGTCCCACCGAAAGGCAAAAGCCAATGTAGTTAGAAATGTTCACGTCACGGTGCTTAGCATTCTTAACCCAAAGGTAAAGGCCAATTAGGAGTTTGCAAGCGAGCATGAGGACAATAAGCACCCATAACGCCGTATGCATAAAAGAAAAATATACATTTATAATGTCCCTATAAAATTACGATAGTAATTTATGGGAATGATAGTGTCCGCACCTTGATCCTTGATCAAAGAAAGTACCTTAACCCTATCCCTGTCGGGGTGGGACAAAGTGGGTCTCCACAGGGATGGAGATTTTTGTCATTTCTATTTTTTTGCATCCTTTTTGAACCACAATTGCAGGTGTTGTTAAGAGAGAGTTGGCATTACCAACCACCTAATTATATCTAGGAAAATACTTAGTAGTTGTAGGTCAAATGAAATTAAAGTAAAATTAAAATAATATAAGTCATTTGTATAAATATAAAAGAATAAATAATTGTTATATATTATTAAATAGAATTTATGCTTACTATGTCTTCCTAATTTGACGTACAAATGAGTTTATAAAAAAAGCGTTTTTATGAAAATTCAGATTTTTACAATTCTAAAATCATGATTCAAATTAAAAAAATGTATATATATTTTTGAAAATATGAAAAATCTGGAAATTTCAAAAATATTCTTAAAATGAAAAAATAGAAAATTTTGAAATTTTTCCAAAAACTCAACAGAAAAAATTGAATTTCAAAGAAAAGAGAAAACTAGAAAAAATTATGAAGAAGAAAATTTTGGAATTTAACAAAAGGAGTTTAAGAATGTTACATTTTTAAGTTATAAGCGCGACAAAGGTACCACAGAGATGGAGGAAGAAAAATAGAGTGAGAGAGAGACAAGAGAGAGCCACAGAATGAGAAAGGTGAAATTTTTGGATTTTTAAATTTTTGTTGAATTTTAATTTTCTTATAAAAAATATTTTCTCTATTTTTTTAAATTTAGATTTTCATTGAGTTTTCAAATTTTTTATAAAAATTTTCAGATTTTTTATAAAATTTACAAATATTGTTTTTTGAATTTTTTACAATTTTTTTTAGATTTTTCAAGAAATGGTTTTTGAAAAAAACGTCATTAAAAAAGATGACATAGTATTTAAGTCAGTACCAAGCAATAGACATGACATATTTAACAACAAACTAATGGACAATGGTAAAAAATGTAGACAGAAAAAACATGATGAACAAAATTTAAATAAAAGAATAGCACAAGAAAATTAAAAAAAGATGTAAATGTTGAGGGCAAAATCTTAATTTATGCCTTTGTTGTTTTAGATTTTATTCTCGCAGGAGCAAAAAACATTTTTAGTTAAATTTGTTCTTTTCTTATTATAGATGATGTATCTATAAAAAGAATAGGAATATGAGTTATAAATATTATCAATTAAGTGTACAAAATTTCGTATTTCTTTTTTTCCCTCCCTTTTTCAGAGATTTAGCGTCCATTTGTTTCACAAAAAATATGATTTTACAAAGTATTTTTTAAGCTTTCCGATGTTTGAAACCATAAAAAAAAAAAAATAAAGATAAATATCATGAAAATTTTATCACAAAATTTTATGAAAATTTTTAACTTGTAAAATAAAATTAAGTCTACTTCAGATTTAATTTTAAAAAATAAAAACAAAATTACAAAAAATTACTTCTCATATAAAAAAATAATTCGTGAAGGATAATAAAAATACCTTCATATCATATATCAGCTAAAAAAAATTAAGTCAACCAAAAATTTCAATTCTAAATGAAGGAAATTGACATCATTTTCCTTGGCTATTTGCATGAAGGTTCGTTTCGCGAAAAAATAAAATAAAATAAAATAAAAAAAAAACCAAAAGAGGCGCCCTGCGAAAGGAATAGCCAGAGAACTTGAGCAAGGCTCCAACCAACCCTAAAGTCGCGATGCAGCGGAGCCCCTGAATCGATTTCAGTTTCTCTCTCTCTGAGTCTAAGATTAACCATCCAAAGTCGTTTAAGGTCAGTTTTGTTAGATTTTAATTAATTTAACTCAATTTTATTAATCAAATATGCCACATAACAATAATTATAATAAGTATACTTAATAATATTGGCAACACATCTTTATATATTATTAATAATAAAATCTTAATTTTACTCAAATAATAAAAATAAACTAAACAATTCAATTTTTACTCCAAGCTGATTCAGTCAAAGCTGATTCAGTCACTATGGTTAAGGTTATATTGGCCGCTTGTTATTTGTGTGACTGGAGCTTTGTAGATAATATGGTTAAGTATATTTGTTGTAAATTATTATTATATTTTTAAAAGATTAATTATCACGTATATGATTTGATCAAACTAGTCGTTATATGACCGTTAGACTAACCGTTTTATGACCGTTGAACTAGCCGTTATTTGATCGTTATTTAGCCGGTACTTGTCATTATGTATTTAACTGTTACTAGCCGTTATAATTTATTGGAAACTTTATTCTTACTTATGAGATATAAAACTATACTTATTATAAAAAGACCATCTCTCATCTTCCAAGTGGCTATGAGAAGCGTGAGAATATTTTCTCCTTTATCTATACATGAGAGACTTATGCTGCTGGTTTAGTCTAGAGATGAAATTGTTTCTGTCACCTCACTATTTGAAGTGCACATTAGTGGGAAGGTCTATCGTATCCTGGGAGGATAGCCGCTGCGACCTACTGCACTGAGACTACTTGTCTACAGGAGCAAAAATTATCGTTAAGAACAGTGCATATGCACGCTTCAGACATGATATCCTTTTCTTTTTAATGTTATTTATTTATTTAGTAATATGAATTTATATATTTCATTGATTGTTCAACATCATTAACTTTGTTTTTAATTTATTTATCTAAATTATATATATATTTTTTATTGATAATTTTCCAACATTCTTAAGGATAGTTTCGATGTTAGAATCATTTGTTTGTGATGTCTATTTTTAAATAAGCTAATTGTTGGTGGAGTAAATCCCGATTTCTTAAATTTTCTATCTCGGTGTCTTTTGTTAATTGATGTATATGAACTTTGGGTTAGTTATGACAATGCATGCCTTTAAAAATTTTCAATCTTGAGCATGCTATTATGTGTGTATAGATGGAATCGATAGTCTGTGAGAATAATATTTTGGATTAGATAATGCACTTTCTTTTTTTTTTTTCTCGTGTGCCTTGTCCTTATGTGAGAAGGCTCATCTCAACTTGTTTCTAATTTTTGTTCATTCTATTACATGGCCAAGCATTGTTGTCTCTTGTGCAGCGTCTAAAATTTCATATTATCCACATCATCAATCCTTGTTAGCATCTATAATTTCTTGTTTTCTGTTTTTGTATTATATGTTCTCTTTTATGTTGTCTAGTTATTGATGTTGGTTTTAGACAATCAAATTTATTATTGAAGGACAATATGGATAACTGGAATGTAACATCAATTCAACACTATATTGTTTATTTGGATGATCAAGATGATTTTTGTTGAACTAGAAAAATCTTTGTGCTAGCTTGAGACTTGAAATGTGCAGTAGAACTTTTCTTGCTTTCCAAATTGGTTATTAAGGTTTAGGCTTCATTTTAACTCATGAATGGTGATACGTTGTCCTATATAAAGGCCAGTACTTGGAAGAAATCTAAAAGGAGTTTTTTTTTTTTTTTTGGCTCTTAAATCTGAGTCATTGCTTTTGATATCTATAAATAGATTTTTGCATGGCATGTCTCTGCTTATATGTTACTTTGTGAGCATTTGTTGTTAAGAATTAGTTGTTCTAATAGCTTTTGTTAGGATGAAGATTTAATGTCCGTTGACAAAATTATTTTGTTAGCATTGGAAAACCATTGTTAGGTGTTGTTGCTTGCCTAGTGATATTCCATGCTTAAGAGTTTGGTGCTGGTGGAGTAATCACAAGCCATAGAAGGCCAATAGTTGGTCTTAATTTCATAGTGAAATTGATGCTAACGCAAGAACATGAAATTGGCTTATTTCGTTGAGTATCTTCATTTATCAAAGTGTGGTCTTTTGAATCGAGGGACCAAGTAAGTTTCTAAAATTTTCAAACAGAACATGACCATCATGACTTGCTTTGCTTGAATTTGGGGCATCTCATGACTTTAAAATTTGAAACATGTGAAGAATGTCTCTGTCGTATATCAAAGAATGCCTAAAAATTATACTGCACGATAACAGTAAGATTGTTGGCACATTGGGAAAATTGGGCTTTTATCTATTTTTTGTTTGACACAATCACATGTACATGTGATTTCTTGATTGATAGCATGAATATTGGGCTATCTTTATTGTTAAAAAAAAAAATTTGTCTCGCTAATACGAAACGCATTCGTCCAATTTGAAGGAGCACTACATATATATTTCTTAGTTGTTTGGGTCTAGTATGCTCAGACGGGCTATATCCACTATAAAGTGGAAAAGGGAATTTTATTTGTATAATTTATATCTAGTTTTTCCTTGGTTGATTGGTTCTCTGTAAGAAACAAGGTATATGATAATGAAAAAACTAATTGATTTTGTCTAGACAAGACAATACGAGTTTCATGTATAATTCTGAAGAGCAAAGGTAATAATTTTGTTGATATTCTTAATTCTTTGTGACTTTTGTAGTTGGCAAAAAAAAAAAAAAAAGGGATACTAATATTGGTTGTATGTGGATGTTTTGAAGCTATTGAACTAGTTACAATCGATGGATATAAATACAATGATTATTTGGAGGCCTATATTGCCAGTCGTCAAGATAACTCGACTAAAAGGGACTACAACACCAATGCTTGCTGCAATGGCACTCTATCAATGCTAGAGTTCGTGTGTGACCTTGTCAAGTCTAGTCCAATAGTCGAAAGTAAAGGCCAGAATATAAAATGATCAAGGAAAAAGAGAAAGTAGCATTCAAGGTTAGATGCAATCATTTAACTGCAATCAGGTACGTGGATTGAGAAGACTATGGTAACATCTCAAATTAATTTCTTATAAGAGAATGAGAATAAGTTTTGGTGAAGGCATTTAGTCATTTGAATTACCGCTTACTTGACTCTTAAAGTAAGGGTAAAATTCAACACATTTTATTTTTGAAGACATATTCTATAATTGCTTGCAATTTCAATATTGTGTAAAGAGTAATGCTTACTTGAAAAGCAGTTTGAAGTGATCTGAAGCTGAGGTTTAACATATTTGAGCAGTTTGAAGTGATCTGAAGCTAAGGTTTAACATATTTGAGCCTTGCAAATATTCTCCGCCATGTTATGCTAATTTTATTGTAAGTTCTTGCAACCGAAAGGGTAAAGATAAAATAAAGATAGCATTTATATTGCTAATGGAGGCTTGGAATTGAGTGAACTGATCCAGTAATTTGCAACGAACAAGCTAGGCAAACGTATTAAACAGGAGACTAATTATATAGTTGGGTGGTTTCCTAAGTTCATGACTTGCTGGGATTATTGACTAACAATTTTGATTGGTTCATTGAACTTGTTGAATTGTTGGGTTTGTCCATGCAAGCTGACAAGGTTGGAATAGCTCGCTGCCACTATGGATTGGCTTCTGAGAAATTCTTGCAATTGTATCTTACGGAGAAAAAAAAAGAAAATTGCATATATATATTTAAAGCTGAAGCACAAGCATACGAGATTTCTATTGCTCCTAGATCATGTGAAAAGGTAATGTTAAGAGGTATTACTATCTTTATTGATGCACCAGTGATTTATGAATTGGAAAAATTTTATTTCCGTGCGGGGGCTCTGTTTAGAAAATTTGATGGTGACAGTGTTTTACTACCATTTTATAAAATTATTCACTCTGAATCATTTGAGAGATATCATGAATTATGATATGTTTTGTGATGAATACTCGTATTAAAAGAGTATAACGATATTAACTGAATTTTTATTCAGATGAGACAAAATCTATTAAATGGATTTGAGTTCACCTTTAAAGGTGAAGTGGTGGCATGGTTCACCATAAATTTCGAGTATATAGCTTTAGAGATGGTTATTGTGGAGGCGAATTGACTGAGAATGAATATTTGATTTTGTGTGAAACCGATAGTATGAGTGTCGATGATCTGTGTTTGCCAAGTTTATGTTGTTCTCACCAAGAATAACTTGTGTAATTGAAAGAAATAAACATATTTGTCTAACTCATGAGTTAATGAAGCTTATGTAGGAAAATATATTGAGATCTCTTATTTTTGTCAGAGATGAATTAGATTGATCCTCTGACTGTCACTAAGCTGTAAGCTAGTGAAAATACATTGAGGGGAATGAGACATATGCCTATAGAGGAATGGTCAAGAGTGATGGAAACCTAACCTATGTAATAGGAGATCCCTTGAAGTAGGTTCATATGAGTAATAACAAATCACTAATTGACCTTATGAGCACTATCAAATTATAAAGTCTCTTCTTATGGTGTAGATAGTGCGAAAATTCTGATGTTTGAGGCTGAGTATTATGCTCTTAATGAATTATATATTCCTTATGGGTGATGTGTTATCGGAATGCACACTTGATAGAATCAACTACATGAGAGTGGAGTGAGGCCGCTCCCATGAGATACTAGGTAAGATCTTTAGAGCTCTCACGAAAATAAACCAGGCGTGCGCAAGGCCTAACAGCGCCCAATTGCGTTAAACAGTATAGTCTTAGAGAATATGATACGGTGACAAGTTCACTATTATTCATAAATAAGTTATGATTTATAGAAATTTTTATTTCACCATACTTCTGAATATTAAAACTTGTTCTCCTAATTTGTGGTTCATAGCCCAAAAGGCACCAAAAATAACGTGTTATGTTATGGTTGATTAATCCAGCAGTATTAACCTTTTAAAATAGCGGGGGATTGTTGTAAATTATTATTATATTTTTAAAAGGTTAATTATCACGTATATGACTTAGTCAAACTAGTCGTTATATGACCGTTAGACTAACCGTTTTATGACCGTTGAACTAGCCGTTATTTGATCGTTATTTAGCCGTTACATATCATTATGTATTTAACTATTACTAGCCGTTATAATTTATTGGAAACTTTATTCTTACTTATGAGATATAAAACTATACCTATTATAAAAAGACCATTTCTCATCTTCCAAGTGACTATGAGAAGTGTGAGAATATTTTTTTCTTTATCTATACATGAGAGACTTATGCTGCTAGTTTAGTCTAGAGATGAAATTGTTTCTGTCACCTCACTATTTGAAGTGTACATTAGTGGGAAGGTCTGTCGTATCATGGGAGGATAGCCGCTGCGACCTACTGCACTGAGACTACTTGTCTATGGGGGCGGAAACTATCCTTAAGGACAGTGCATATGCACACTTCAGACATGATATCTTTTTCTTTTTTAATTTTATTTATTTATTTAGTAATATGAATTTATATATTTCATTGATTGTTCAACATCATTAACTTTGTTTTTAATTTATTTATCTAAATTTTATATCTATTTTTATTGATAATTTTCCAACAATATTGAGGAAAACGATGTGCACGTAGATGTTTATTTAGGTAACACATTGATAGATAGTTATGAAAGGCGTGTCTGATGGCTTTGGCACAAAAAGTTTTTGATGAGTTGCAAGAAAGGAATACAATTTCTTGGAATGCCATGATAACTTACTATGCAAAAATGGGGGATTTAGTTGCTGCAACCGAACTTTTGATGAGATGCCCAAAAAGAATGTCATTTCTTGGACTTACAAAAGCATCCTTAGTCACAACATGTTTACCAACGTTGAAAATGTTACAACTAACATGCTGCCTTACACCTAGTTTGCTTTGTTTATTGAGACCATGTTTAGGCAAATATAGTTGTATAATATTTTAATGTTACAATAGCAATGAAATTCTAGTTTTCGTATTTGTTGAATTTATGTTTAAAGTTCATATATTTATCTAATAGAATTCTGGTTCTAGTGTCCATTGAATTTGTGTTTGAAGTTTAAATCTTGTATTTAGTTGATCATAGTTAAACTGATATTAAGATTTTGTTGTTGTTTCTGCATAATAATAAAGCAAAAACTGAAACTTTTGTTTGATTAGGTCCTTTTGGAACACAAAGTAACATGGTTTGTACTTTGTACATGCATTTGTAAATTGGGTGTTTGTCTCTTTAGAGTATAAAGAGATTATTTTAACAGAAACTTGCATTTGGCGTGTAAAGAGAATTGTACTACTAGGGAAAGAGAGAGAGAGAAGAGAGAGAGGGAAGGGAGAGGGAATAGAAAAGAGACGAAGGGGGAGGGAGAGAGAGAGAGAAGATGGAGGAAGGGAAGGGGAATGAGAGAGAGGAGTGAGAGAGGGAGATAAGAGAGTAGAGTGAGAGAGGGAGGGGAGCAAGGAGAGGGAGAGAGGGGGGAGAGAGAGCGATGAAGGAAGAAAGAGAGGAAAGAGGGGGGAGAGAGAGAGAGGAGAGAGAGGAGGAGAGAGAAACAAAGGAAGGGAGGAAAAGAGAATATGATCGTTAGTTTAACATAAAAAATAATTTTTAAAAAATTTATAATTTTCTTATATATGCATCAAAGATAGGAAAATGAAATTTTATAATTCTATGTTTGAAACAAATGTTAGAAAAGAATTAATTTTCTAAGAAGGTAAATTTTTTTAAAATTTTTTTATAGAATGTTGTTTTTTAGCAAAGTAAATAGAACCTTAGTTTATTCTTTTTCTCTCTCACTTTAACATTTCTCTCTCACTTTAACGTGCATTCGCTGATGCATTTGTGCCACCCCAATACTTCAAATTGTTAAAGAATTGTTGAAAGGTGAAGTAAGTTTTAGGCTTTTAGTTAGAGGTGTCAAAAAGTGACATGATCCGATAATTTAATTGAACCCACTTGAAAAATTTTGATCAGGAATTCGACTTTTCTACCCGAATCCAAAAGTGACCCGAACCTGAAAATGACTTAAAAAATTTGAGTTGAATCGGATTGGATTTGAGTCACTTGTTGGGTTAAAAAAAAAAAGTGAAAGACTTTTATCTTTTTTAAGTATTAATTAGTACATTTTTCGTAGAGTGTATATATATATATATATATATATATATTATATGACAAAAAAAAGCTAAATTTAGACATTTAGTTCATTATACAAATGTGTTTTTGATGTGATTGAAGTATTTTTACTTTAGTGAAAAGTGATTTAAAAAAAAAAGGTTCAGTTCAAATTCGACTTGAATTCAACCCGAACTTAAAACGACCCAACCCGAATCCGAACCGAATGTAACATGACTCAAAAGTAACCCAACTAAAAATGACTCAAACAAAAAACAATCCAACTCGAACCTGACCTAACATGACTTTTTGACACCTCTACTTACAGTTGAAGTGAGCGAGAATTTGGTTGTAGTGAAAGATTAAAAATCTTTGGAAAGAGGCATAGGTAGAGTCGTGGACACTTGTCACATTATTGATCCTAAAGAGTCAAGCTTTGGAATGTGAAGTCGGGTTCTTCTTGGAATCGTTGGACTTTGGAGAAGTACAATATTTCTGAAATCTATTGAAGCTGAATTAGTCCAGCATTCATGGCTTTATATCCAGAACAACATTTCAAAGGCTTCATTTCAAGTTATAGATAAATGCTCTTAATCACTCATATATTGTGCTTTATACTCTTTTACCTTAATTTTGACGTTTAAATTTGTCATTTTGGTAAGTTTTTCAAACTTTCGAAGTAGAGATATGTCAAGATCGTTCATTTTGGATTTTGGCTATTTATTAAACTTTTTAGAAATTCTTTGATTTTCTTGTTGGCCTAAAATAGTTAGTGTTACCCGCCATAACTATGTTGCAGCAGTTGCAATCTAGTTCCATCCATGCATTTGTTACAGATAATGGACAGATAGACATATTGCTAGTATAATTTGATTAGGGATCTGCAATAGTAGAGTGAAATTATCTCCTCCCAGCCTTGCAAATTTGAATGCAATTGTTACCAACAATTTTTGATACAAACTAAGTTCCACAAACACCGTTAATAAATTCTCTCTTCTTGGCCTTGCAAATTGGAATGCAATTATTGCCAATAATCCTGGATACAAATTATATTCCACAAACAATGTTAATCCATTTTTTATTCCCTCTGATAATTTCCTTGCGCTTGTCTCATGTAAATCATCATAGTACTTTGTTCTCTATCCTTTAATGATCTTGATTTCGGTTTCGCATTGCGTAACCAACCGCTCTGGATCATCTTGCCCTTGTTTTTATTATGTCCGTGTACGAAATATTCTAGTATAGAATCTCATATTAACACTAGAACCACAAAAATAAATTGAATACATAGAAGAATTAAACGTACTTATTATCTTATATAGCAAAAATTGATGATGAATATAAATTGCAGTGTTACATGCGCTAATAAGTATGTTAGAGATCAGCGTCTTCCTCTCCTACGCAGTCAGCAACCTTCAAACTGTACATCTGATCCAATGTTAATAAAAATAAAAAATTTAATTAACTGCAGTCCAAATAAGAAATATTCTTACATTCTTTCATTTGGATAACATTAATTGGCTTCGTCAATTTTGAAAACAAGCTAAGAATATGCTCCCGGATTAAAAAATAACTTTAGTGGCCACCAAATAAATTATAACTTCAAAAATTTACCTTAAAACATAATTGGGTCCAATGAGACATTCAACTTCGAATTATGGACGATGATATACTATTTATTCGTATAATACATCCATAATCACAAAAGCAAACAAACTCATTGACATGATCATAACAATGTGTAGGTGTAGTCACACTTATAGTACATCTAAGTAATCCTTCTATGCTATTACGTGAAAAGTCCTCATTGTGGTCTTTCATACAAAAGCCACCATAAATAAAAGTACATCTCCATAAGGAGATAGCTGCATCTAAAAAATACATCCTCCCTAAGAGACAATTGCAGTTTAAAAACACATCTTCCCAAAGAGACAACTACATTTCACAATTATACGAAAGCAAATAATGTTTTCACCAAGAAAATAATCACATCTCGAAATAATATTTACTTTATGGATCCATCAATAAACATTAAATTTCAAAATTCACATCACAAAAGTAATTATATCAAAACAAAATAATAAAGGCAACACTCCTACTAACCAACTATATCAAAAGAAATCAAAACACCCAAATTTTCAACATGTCGTTTGAAAACAATAAGTGCAACAACATTGGTTAGTGCATCTGCTATCATATTATCAATCCAAATATGTTTAACAAAAATGTCACCATTCTTAACCTAATCTTTGACTGTAAAATACTTAATCTCAATGTGTTTGGAACCATTGGACATTTTATAATTCTTAGACAATTTCACAACAGTTGAATTATCACAATAAATTCTCAAATGTCTAGAGACGGAATTCATTATCTTCAAACTAGAAATAAAATTTTTTAGCCATATTGCATGTGTTCCAACACTATAATAAGCAACAAACTTTACTTACATGATTGAACAAGCAGTAAGTCTATGTTTTACACTTTCCATGAAACTGCTCTGCTAGCCAAAAGAAATACATATCTGAATGTGGATTTTATGTTATTAGTACAACCAACAAAAACATAATCTATGTATCCAACCATCTCAAGATCATTGACCCTCTTATAGACAAGCATTTAATTTTTATTTTCTGTAAAATGTCGTATCATTTTCTTAACAGTAATCTAATGCTTATCACTTAAATTAAGAAAGGTATCTACTAAGCACACTCATAAGAAAAGATAAATTAGACCTAATGTAAACTTGAGCATGTATCAAACCGCCAATAGCACTAGAATAAGGTCTGCCTTAATTAAACTTTTCTAAACTTTATTTTGACAACATTGATTTTGTTAAATTTATTACCTTTAGCAATAAAAACATACCCAACAACTGTTTAGATTTGTCTCTATGGATACTAATTCTCAGACAAGACAAACTTAATCTCAAGAAGTAGATTGATATCATTACTAGCAAGTAAGATATTATCTACATAAAAACAAAAATAATGAAAGTACTCTCACAAACCTTGAGTTACATACATTAATTCTCACTATTCTCAACAAAATCCAAAGAGAAAATGACTTCATCAAACTTTAAATGTCACTGTCTGGATAACTTTCTAAGACAATAAATTGACTTTCTTAGCTTGCACACCAAGTGCTCATTTCCACTTTCAACAAAATTCTCAAGGTACTACATGTAAGCCTCTTCATAAAGATTTTCATTCAAGAAAGTCGTTTTAACATCTATCTGATAGAGTTCTAAATCATAATGATCTAGTATGGTCATAATAATTTTAAAAGAATCCTTTGAGGAAATTGACGAAAATGTTTCTTTAAAATTTATTCCCTCCTTTTTATGTGAATCCTTTGGCTAGTAATCTAGCCTAGAATTGCTCTATATTACCCTTAGAATCTTTTTGACTTTGAACGCCCATTGAAAACCTATGAATTTAAACCTATCTAAAATCTCTGCAAGCTCCCACACTTTCTTAGAATGTATGGATTGAATTTTCTCATGCATAATCTATATCTACATACTAAATTGTTCACAGAACAATATCATAATAGGTCGACAGCTTACTCAATACCATAATCTATCTCACTTAGGTTCACAACAAAACCATTTGAAATTATAGGACATCTCACCCTTTTAGAATGCCTAATAGGAATAGGAGCGGTTACAGTAGCCTCTATAGGTTCAAGTAAATCATTTAAAATATTCTCATGGTATTGTATACTGTGTATTATATTAACAAGTTGATATACCACTTTCTCATGTACAAAAAGTATGAGAAAAATTGTTATGTGTCTTTCAAAACAATTCCACTATATGCAATCTATTAGGATCATAAACATCATCTTAAGGAATTTCGTGACCAATGACTCAACAATTTTTATCCTTTGGGGAGGACAATAGATTCTTTAATCCTTAGAGCCACTAAAATATCCAATAAAATAATACCATATATTTTTATGATCTAATTTAGATAATATTGGATCATAAATTTTCCCCTCAGTAGGATTTCCATACTCTAAGATTATTTAAACTAAGATTTTAACCTTTAGGACATACATCGGTAAATTGATTGTACTCATCCTAGACCTAACCTATCTAACATGGTACAATTTTGCCTCTCAGCATCCCATTTTGTTCAAGAGTCCCCGGTATAATAAATTGGGAAACAATTCCACAGTCTTACGAGTACATGGCAAAAGGTCTTATGAACTGACCTGTGTCGTCAGTTCTATCATAATACCCACCACCACGATCAGATCGCATAGTTTTAATCTCTTTTGTCACATTCCTTTTCCACCTCAACCTTAAAGATTTTAAATTTTTTAAGTGATTACAACTCATCACTTATGAGGTAGACCAAGCAATAACGAAAGAAGCCATCTATTAAGTTTATGAAGTACTTGTTTTCACATATAGTGTTTTTAAGAGGACTACTTATAATAGTGTGAATTATTTCAGGATCTCTTTAGTACAAGTAAAATTGACATCTTTCCCCTAAGACAATCAACACAGTCACTCTCAGAGTTTTGAAGACATAAGATGACATTTTGTTTTACTAGTCTGTTTAACCTTTCTTTTCAAATGTGACCTAAATATTTGCGTCATTGAAAATAAAAATTTTCTCTATTCTCTATTATATATACATAGATTGACTTTATCTCTACTTAACTTTTGCTTGCTTTTGAACCCTTTTTAAATTATTAATAATATGGATAGATGTAGCAGAGTCAATTCACTAAGAATTGAAATAAACATCTATCAAACTGAATTCAAAACAAACAGAATTCAAAGCAAACAAAAGTAAAAAATTACCTGATTAATTATTTGTATTTTTTCTTTCGAGATAATTTTTATAGGCAAAGCAGTCTTTTTCCTATAACCAATTTTCTTACAAAACTAACATTCATCTTTCATTATCACAGGTTTAGGACCAATGTGCTGTTCGGGATTGTTTTTAAGACTACCCTATTCTTTAGACTCAAATTTTCTTTTATAAAAAAGATTAATTCGGACGTGGCTGATTGACTAAATTCATACTCTCTGAAACCTCATGTTTTATTATACAGTCCTTCTATCTCTTATAATTTTCACCAGTTAGAGATTCAATTACAAAGGATTGATTATTCATAAAAATAGCACATAGAGTTGAAGAAAAATGATAGTAGAATTTAACAAATATTGTAGGCAATAACAACAATTCATATTTAATCATTAGGAATCTCAAAGTATTATTACAAACTCCCATGTAAGTGAATAAGGTAATAAGCTCTGAAATTATTCCCAAAACAACAAGTTAAAATAACAATGAACAGAATTGAAAAAATCCAACACCTATAGGCTGAAGGATTCCCAACTCATTCACTATTAAAATAACTTTGAGTTATTCAAATTAATAGACATAATAACCCTCCGTGGGTAGATGATTATATGCACTAATTTAAACAACAAGAACATCTTAATATCACATAAAAATATTATTAATTTATTAAATGGCCACTGTGGTGACAAATATCTAATTACCCAACTCTATTCAAAATAGGGATCATACAGCAAAATTGCCCACACTAAAATTTTAGCTCAATATAATTTATTTATGCAACAAAACACGAAACTATTAATTATGTATAATTTCACGACCACACGAAACCATCACAAGATATATAAAAAAATCAGTTTTCTAGATGCCACTAACCATAATAACTTCATACAAGTTTTTTTTATATTATTTTTTTTATAAAACATACGAGACAATCAATTCAATATGATAAAATCATCTCAACAAGGCTACCCACCCGACAACACATGGTTAATTATCTATCCATATGTCGTTGGTGCCATAGCCGAGACCTCTTGGTTTTGTGCTTTTACAACATCTCGTGGCAAACACATTTTTTTTTAAATATAATAAAATTTGTGAGATAGTTAATTAATCTGGTACAACAATGGTACACATAGTACAACAACTCGATTCAACAAAATAAAAAACATTGTTGCATCAACCCGATTGCACACACATGAATAAATATTTATTCATAAACAGAAAAGGCAAGCAAGACTTTTTTTTTTTAATAATAAACCAACATGCTTTAGGTACATGGCACATGAATAATTAATATTCATGTGCCATACAACGCCTCATCAGCCGAGGGACAACCAATTGTTTTTACTTATTTATTTATTTATTTATTATTAACACACATAAACATATAAATAATATTTGTGTCCTATACACAACAAAATTGCAGCCAATCTAAGCAACTCCTTTCGACCAAGCAATTCCTTTTTCTTTTTTAATTTACCAAATATGCGATACAATTAGCTCAGTACAACGAAATACTTTATTGTTACCGAATATAGGAAAAGCAAGACAAAAGTCTCTTGGTCAATTGATATTACCAATTATTATTCTAACATATACAAATGCATGTCACAACAATTGATGATTGCTATTGATTTCCATAAAACACTAAAACAAGCAAATGGTAAAGCTGAAGCTATGCTACCAACGGCCAACCCCCTATCTCAGCTTTGCGGGCCGCCGCAAGGTGGAGACATAATTATTTACTTATTTGTTTATTTATTTTTAAAAAATAAATCAGTCTGTGAATCGTTCACAAAATCAAATGAATAAGTACACAAATCATCATTATTTGTTTTCAAATAAAGGCTCATGATATGACCACTTTGATACCACATATACGAAATTTTCTAATCTAGAATATCATATCAACACTAGAACCATATAAATACAAATAAGAATTAGACATACCTCTTGTCTTCTATCGCAGAAATTGATGATAAATATGGACTGCGGTGTTACATACGCTAATAAGCACGTTAAAGATCAGCATCCTCCTCTTCTACACAGATGGTAATAAAATGCATCTTCTGATGGGAAGAATAGAATGCAACCCTCAAATTGTGTGGAAAGGAGACCTAACTCCTTATTTGTACTGTAACCCTAATTAAATCCACCCATCATGAGTTCAACAACAGGCTCTACACCAAATAACAATAATAGGCCCAAGCCCAAGCTCAAAACACGTTCTAAATTTTATAGTACACACATAAGAGGTAAATATGACTCATTGGATCACTTTATAATATTAGGTCTATAATTAAACTACACATTTGATCCAGTTTTAATAAAAATAAAAAATTCAATTAATGGCAGTCTAAATAACAAATATTCTTATAGGCCAAGCAATAAGAGCTTGCAATCAAATGGAAAATTCTCCTTCCTAGTTTATTGTTGGCATAACAGGGTTTTGTCTTTGTTCTGCTTGTTGTTTGATCTTGTCCGGAGGCAAACAAGAACATTTCCAAATTTACTCAAATGCTGCAAAAGAAAAAAAAAAAAAGGCACTCAAGCGTATCGTTGACTATAGTGACAGCAATAATAGTGTCTGAAATGTCCCTCAACACCTTATGTTGGAATATAAATGGTATTTTAAAAGGCATGAATCCTACAAAAAAAAAAAAAAGACACTGAGTATTATTTAACAAGAGAGTATGAATAGAGATTAGAATCATACATGGGAAAGAGAAGTTAAGTTTTACTTATTTATAAACTAACATCTTCCTTATACTTTATAAAATAAAAGAATTATAAGAGATCTCGCGTAACGCAGACCCAGGCCCGATATGAGTAGGCCCGTGCGACCCTACGTGGTTGAGACTATTTAGAGATTTCAATCAAATTAACCATTTTTGACTAGCCATTTTTTGGCTGTTGGAGAGCCAGCCATTACAGTCATTACAGACTATTGGAAAACTAATCATTATAACCATTAAATCCAGCCTTAATGCTAATTATTCTTTTTTATGTGACTTCATACCTAAACCACTATAAAAAGACCAATCAACTTTCTCTAAATGACACAACACTAACAATACTCTTCTTCGCCCTACCTACATTCTGAAATTTGTTGAGTTATTCAAGCTTATGTTATTTCTGTTACCTCACTTGTGAAGTGCACACCAGTGAGAAAGTCTGTTGTATCTTGGAAGGAGTATCGCCATCATACTTGTTGCACTGTGGCTATTTAGTACACTAGGCGCAAATTTAACCTTAAGGATAATGCATTTGCACATTTTTAGATTTTATATTTATCATTTATTTTATTTTGTTGCATCTATATTTTGTTTATTTTTCCCTATTATTACTAACACCTTACAATTAGAGATAATAACTAATAATGCTAGATTAGGTGATCTTGCATACAAATAAAGGAATAAAAAGGAAAGGGTTTGTACTTTTTCTGATAGGTCCGGGTATCTAGACCAAGGAGTCTTGATACCAAAACTGAAGCCTTTGGAATAGGGAATTACGTTATGAGAAATTAAGGAGAAAGAAAGTTGTGTAAATTGTTTGGATAGATGAGAAATATACGACAAAGAAAATGATAGAGAAAAAAATTAGAAAGAAAGTTGTGAGCGGAAAAGTTATGAGAAAAATACGTTATTTGGGTGGATGAGAAATATGTGAGAAAGAAAATGATAGAAAGAATATAATGCGGTAATAATAATGTTTTTTCTTTCTTACTCTATTCTTTCCATCAAAACCAAACATAACATAATCTCTCACCCATTTTCCCCCTCTCCCATTGATTCACAGTAGCTAGTATGAGTATCAACCTCGAGTCAACTTCCTTTTTCCTATAATTTATGGTTAGGGAAAACAAGGAAAAAAAATTGAAGGGTGTTACGATGCAAAAGAAATCTAGTTGCTCAAATTGACTCTCTATTTTTATGAGAGGTATAAGTATATAATCGGAGGATTTTTAGCTAATTAACACGTTAAAATGTAAGGAGTATTATATTTTTTTTGGCAACCACACAACAATAAAAAGTGAAATAAAAAAAATTATTTTATTTTTTTTAGTCTGAAACTTCTGTATCTGGAAACCAATTGGATCTCGACTAATCCAGCTCAAGTCAAGTGGATTTATTAAAAGGGATAAAATTCTCTTGGTACTCATTTTTTTGTATACAAGACTCGAATTTAAAACCTCATTTAATAGAAATCCAGATCTTTACCTTTTGAATTAACAGACGTTGGTATGTTACTTTTTTATTATTACAAAAGCATATACACGTGCTTAAAAAATAAATACGACAGAATTTAAATTCGGTTAGAAAAATATGATTTATTTTTTAATCAAATATAAAAAATAAAAACCCCTTACACTTTACCGCCCTAATAAAATAAAAATCAGATACAAATCTGTCAAATGCTTATTTTTTTCCTTTTTACATATGAAAAAAGTTTAGTATCCATATTTTGGTATTCAAATTTAGTATTTATATTGTGACGAAGTTATTTATTGTTGTGACAAGACTTATTATTTTTATAATAAAAAAATCACATTATTTTTTATTATAAAAATAATAAATTTTATTATAAAAATAAATAAATTCGTCATAATATAAATATTTAATATAAATACTGACTTATATATATTAGTTACATATTACTGCTGGAGTATTTATTGGAGTTGCCTCTAAGTGACTTGCGCTGTTTTTCAGAATAAAAATGGAAGGGCACAAAGTCTCCAACTCAATAATCGGCGGTAATCTCAGGCCTGGGTTCAGGTTTTTGAATCACGCCAAGTGGGTTTCCGCTTCTGCGTTTGGGTTTCACATATCGCTGGCTGCAGCTGCACTCGTGGGCGGCGCTGGTTTGGCTTTGGCTTTACTTAGATACCCCAAATTACCCAAGAGAGAGAATCCTCTGCAAAAGCGCCGTTTTGTTCCTGGCTTACAAAATCTTGGAAATAATTGCTTCTTGAACGTTATTTTACAGGTCTGTTTATCATTATTACTATCTTTCTTGTTGTTGTTTTTTTTTTTTTTTTTTGCAAATTGTTGGCAACTGGGTGTCTGGCTATTTTCTTAGGACTCAAGATTTGTTGTCGACATCACTACTGCTATCAGTTGTTTTTTTATACAGGGTTAAAACTGGACTTTCTCTCTCAACACTTTTATTTTTATTTTGTGTGTGCGTGTGCGTGTGTGTGTGATGTGGAAATTTTCTCAGGCTCTGGCTAGCTGTTCGTATTTCCAGCCTTTTCTTCGAAAGATTATAGAGCAACGTGGATCATCAGCCACTGGGGACCTTACCGAAAGCTTGCAGCTTACAGTCTCTTTGGCCGATTTATTAGAAGGTGTGCAAATTGCGAATTTTCATAAACAAAATATTATAATGTAATATAGGTTGTTTTGGTGTTTCTTTAGGTCGGATACTTTCATGCCTTACAAATTATTACAGTTGCATCATTGAGCTGAATTATGCATGGATTTTCCCTTGTTATTCACATTTAACAATCTTGTGTGACCGAGCTCACCAATACTTTAGATGCTTGTGAAAAAGGGCCAGTTACCAGTTATATTAGGCTTCTGAGTTTCATTTTTTGCGACATTGTTTATTGCACTCGGGAGATTTTTTTTTCCTCATTATATATTAGTATCGTAGTCTTCTTTTATTAAAACAATTGCTTATAGGTATTACCTATCAAGTGTACATATTTTTGGATGAACTTGTCCAACTATAGACAGTTTGGTACGTGTGAATGTGATCATCCAAGTATTCCTTTCTTTATCTTTTTTTTTTTTTTTTTTTTTCAGAATTATGTGCATTTGGGGAACAGAGAGTTATATTGACTCCACGAAAGGTTATGCTTGCAATGGCTCAATATACTCAAAGTTTCAATCTAAGGAGCCAACAGGTATGCTTACATCTTTTCAATTTTTTGAAAGAGCAAATTCTTATCTAGTCTTCGATTCATGATCTCTGTGTATGTAGGATGCTGAAGAAGCATTTCTTCATCTCTTATCCTCTTTACGAGAAGAGTTCTCAGATTGTTATCCTATGAATCAGACAACTATTTTGGACGCTTTAGCTTCTCCTAGTTTTAGGATACTTGGTCCAAAAAGGGGCAAAATCTACAAGGAGCAAGAAAGATGGCAGCAACACTTTCTCGGTCCGTTTGATGGGATTCTTGGTAGCATTTTAACTTGTCAAAGTTGCTCATCTCAGGTTCATTTCATCCGCATGAAACATTTTTTAATTGTGAGAGGCTTGAATTACTTGTCAATCTGTCTTTAATCTTGCATGGACATGAAAGCAATTGTGCTATATTTGGGATGTGTGAAAATTATTAATGTTAGGGTGCGTGCTCGCATGTTTGTTAGTTGAAAACATTTGTGGATGATTGTCTCCTAAGATAAACCTCACACTGTTTTATTTTCTTGCTTGTGCACCGTACAGCCTACTTTTTGATATTATCTTCATTTTTAAGCTCCTTGGTGTATATTATGCTATCGGTATTCTGCAGATTTCGCTGAATTTTCAATTTTTTCATAGCTTGCCACTTCTGCCATTGCTTCAACATGGTGTCAACATTGTACGTTAAATGAAGGTTTTGATATTTGGTATTGCAAATATCAATCCTTTGACTTGAATTCCCCTCTTTTCTGTTGTTCTTTGCACTAAATGTGGCTATGTTCTGTTTTACATTTTTTGGGTGCCTGAAAAATAGGTGGCTGGTTGTTCCTTGGAGGATTGCCTGAAGCAGTTTGTTGTTGCTGAACAAGTTGAGAATTACAGTTGCAGCCACTGCTGGCACATTGCTGCTATAAAATATTTGTCTGTAAGGGGAGCATCTGAGGTACATCCCTTGTTTGCAAGTTTTTCTTCTTCAGGCTCATTGGCAAAAGTTAGCCTGATGGCAGGTATCGTTGACATGGTGCATGTGCTGAGGTTCTAGTGATGTGCATCTGTCTCTCTTCCACCAAGGAAAACCTTCATATGTCCTGTTATCCGATAGAAGTCCATGGCACAAAATTTAAAACATGGAAGATCCGCAGTCCACAGATTTGGCATTATCCAAGTCACAGTAGTGAATAATTAAACTTGGGGCATGTGCCTTCTCCACATATTGTTGTCTTGTTCTTTCATACATAATTTCATCAATGTACGTTAATCGTCACCTTTTTCCTGTTCTCTTATTTCCCGGCCTTTTTGTTTGGTTTTTGACTGCCATGGTCTGATTTGGATTGGCCAGTAGCTCGTCAATTTTTCAATTTTGTTTTCAATTCATTCCAATTGAATGTTATGTTCGTATGCGTATACATATTCGTGTAAGTAAACTAATTAACTAACCCTAACACCATGTTCTGTATCTTATTTTGACTCCGTTTTAGATGGAGATTGAAAAACTCAAGAGATGTAGCAAGCAAGATTTTTGTGGATGCCAAAGTCTAAAATGCCTTGAAAGTCTACCATGGTCAAAAATATTTTCACGCACTCTGAAGCAACTAAGTATTGCTCGCTCTCCTAAGGTATGCATTTTAGACTCTAGTCTCTGAATTTGTTGTACAGGATCCTAGACAGTCTAGAACCCTAGCAGGTATCATCACATTGTGAAAAAGCTGCTGTGTTGTTAGGTGCTTACAGAAATAATTACTGCCAACTGCACTTGCAAATAGGGTACTTGACTTTTTATTATTTGAGAACCAATTTCTTGCCCCTGAGGGTAATCCTGTGATACGACAACAATTCATGTATTTGCAGATTCTTTGCATTCATGTGCAACGTGTTTCAGTAAACCAGTATGGAGACCTAGTCAAACTTCAGGTACTTGGATTTCGGGGATTTTGTTGTCTCATTTTCGGACTTCCCCTATGTTTGTCAGGGATATTTCTGATTCAAAGTATCTCTTTCTAAAATTGATGGAGTGGAAAGTACATTGAAATCTAAGACAAATATATTGTAATCTAAACTACTTTATCTGATTATGGTAGGGCCATATCAGTTTTCCATCAATTTTGGACCTGCTTCCGTTTACGTTGGATGAGATGCAATGTCAACAACCAAGCACTCTTCCAATCCCTTTTAAAGGGCAATCTAACTCAAGAATGCCACATTACCTTTATGGACAAAATCTTAGCTCAGAAAGACTTTATGCAGACAAATTTGGTTGCATTGAGAATGTGGAATCCTTAATGGGAGACTCCAACTTGCCTCAAACCAAAGCATCTTCCCACAATTTGTGTACGGATGTTGGCTTGACGGCTGATTCTAAGGTAGGCCAAAGGATTACTGGTATGGATGTGCTAATTTAAGCTTTCCATGATATGTTTTTAATATTTTTTGGAGTATATGCTCGTACAATTGCTTGTGTGGAATTAGGAGGTGAGCTAGGCACATGGGTTGAGTCAAGGCAACAGTTGATAGACATTTTTGTGGATATTCTATGTAGAATTATGTCTCCATCTGCTGTAACCTCCAAATCGTGGCACATGTTAACTTATGCTACTAGACTTGCTTTAGAATTATCCCCACCTTTGAGGAGGAACTATCCCTTTATATTGTGACTAAAGCGTTTTTGCACTTGTTGACAAGCAAATTGAATTTCTGTTCCTGCAAACATTTTTTTTTCCCTCCTTATCTCCGTCTCCTCCCCCCCACCCCCCAAAAAAAAACCACCCCCCCACACACACTCGCACAAACACCCCAAGTCCCAGTCAAAATTTCTATTGACCTTTGATGATTGTATTAGGATTAGCTTGTCGCATGTGTACAAATTATTTGTGAGTTATTTTTCAGAAACAATTTCGCTTGGTTTGTTGGCTGTATCTTTATTGTGGTTTTCTATTTACAACCCAAATAGCTTCACCTTGGGTTGGCATTTGGTGAACACGTAACTTTAATTTCAGTCTTTTAAAATTTGTTGACATGATTATCACTTGAGCTCAAATTATAATATGTGAAGATATTGAAGCAAATACTTTGTGTTAATTTGTATAAGTTGGAAAACATTGCTATCTTGGATTCCTGCACTGGGTTTGGGCCCATCATTGGCCTCTGAGGTGGTTAGCCACTTAATATTTGGAGTCACTTTGGCAGTTAAATTTGGCTGGCCGGGCAGTTCCTGCAAAACCACATGCATATCGCCTTGTTTCTGTTGTGGAACACTTTGGGAGAGCTGGGGGCGGACATTACATGGTTTACAGAGGCATGAGAACTAATTCAAACGAGGAATGTCCTGAGGACAATTACAACCCTTCCCTTATGCATTGGTTTTGTATTTCTGATTCTGAAGTGTACAGTGTTTCAGAGAAGGATGTTCTAGCTGCAGAAGCTAGTTTGCTCTTCTACGAGAGAACTCTAGAAGGCTGAAAAGTTACGCATGCTACACTTGTCATGGTTCTGGAAGGCTTTACTATAACATTTCTTAAGCTGATTTTTCTGTTGCAGAACTAAGGGAGGACTTTATTGCATTGCATCACAGGGGCCCAATTTCAACTTGAATAGAATTGGTGTGCAAGGCAATATGGAATTGAACCCTATGTCTCTTGGACTGAAAGCTTTAATTCGATGCTGTTATGGGATTCACTTCATGCATGTAGGAGAGGCAATGTGTCCACAAATAGTTCATCTTTTACGTTTGAAACTGGGAGGTTACAAGTTAGGTACATGTATTGTGAAAACCTCTTGAGATCTTGGAGGGTTAATTTGAGACTTATGGAAGGTAATTCATTCTCAGATGGTTGTTGGTTCATTTTATTTTCTTGTCGATTATGGAGTGACGTATCTTCTATTTGTTTTCCGATTGTTGCATTATCCTTTTTTGTTTTGTTTTGTTTTTTTTTTTTTTTTTGGGATTTGAAGGAAAAGATTAAAAAAAGAAAATGGTATTGATAAAGAAATTCGTTAGGTCCACCTGTAGTCGAAATAGCAAATAATAAACTGTAATAGCTTTTACGACTCCAAGTTAGAAAAAATCGTCAGTAGCTCGTGCGAGGCAAGACAATAATGGCAAGAGATTTGCCGTGGGCCGACGGCCAGACAATGCTAAGATAGCAGTTAAAAGGACTTGGAGCGCACAATGTGCGAACGTGTTCGGCCTTCCTGCCGTGCAAAGTTCGGACATCTCTCTTCTGAAGGATGTGCTTGAATGTTGAACTTCTTTAGTCTTAGAAGTTCTATTAACGTAACAACCATCGTGAAGCAACTCCAGATGTAGTCCAAGGGCATCTATTTTTAGACCAATTTGTAAAACTAGATTACTTGTCACTCCATTGCGTGTCTTTAATTTTCTTTTTAAGCCAGACTGGCGTTTTTGCTTTGTGGTGTATATCTGTAGTAGTTCACACGGTTTTTCTATACTTTTTTTTTTTTTTTTTTGGGACGTATGATACGAACTACATCATAAGCTAGCGTTTGCACGGAGTCAAAATGCCATCATCAGTTAACAAAAACAAGATGATCATCATTATGTGGACATCGTGGGCAGGAAGTTCACCTACATTATTGGAAATTCTAGGCTTCAATGTTTGATAGATATTTGTTGCCTTCCATTGAACTGATTTGCTCTTTTACTTTCATTCTTCCTTTATTTCCTTTTTTCTGTATTTTGAGTTGTGGTTGCTGCAACGCCTTGTAAGCCCACCGTCCCCTCTATTTACCTTGGCCTTTTAGTTTTCCCACATTATTTTTCATTAAATTCGTTTTTTTTTTTTTTTTTTTTTTTTTTTTTTGTTTTTGACAACCCATGCAAATATATGCCATCTATGTCACCGACAGCGTAACGCTGTCTACTGTAGTTTTGGACGGTCCCAGCAATTGTGTCCATGATTCTATCTTAATTCTACTACACCCATTGCCCATATATTTGAACAACACTTAATTACTCTTTTGAATCGGTATAAAATCGTTCAAGGCTGCAAATCCAAAAGAGAAACCAAGAAAGCGAGAATCTACTCGAAAAGGACCAAACAGACTACATTTTGAAGTTTCAAGATGAACATGGTGATGGGTATACAAAATTTACAAGTGTAGATATTACTCTGTCCAGTGCTCTCTACACCGCAGAAAAAGCGTAGCATCCTTTCCGCCTTATAGTTTCTTTGTGAATTATACAATATGTCTATCCTCCTATGAAAAGCATGGAAGCTCAAATATATATAGAATTGTTAGTCTTATTGAGATGGGATGCTCCACCCAATTATAAGAGAAGTTTGAGGGAATTGAAACTCTCTTCTTACCACTGAGAAATTACCAAAATTTTTTGGTAACTATATCGAGTCTGCATTAATAAGTATGAATAGATGCTCTCGGTAAATTGACTTACACTTCATAACTTCTTTAATTTTGTAAAGAACAGAAAACGAAAAATTCTCCATTAATTCTCCGTAAATAAGGAATCTTGTCCCATAAACATAAGGTGTTGTCTACTTTTGTGACACCGCATAAATTGTGAGGAAGGCCTGATTTGTTGGTGATCAATCTACTACTTGTATCTCAAGGTATTTAAGGACAACTATATTCTTTTTCGTTTTCTAAAATTAGTATCAGGGCTATTTTAGACTGATTTTGGCAATTAAAGTTTACCTGTCTTGCATCTCCATACCCCCAAATTGATTATTGGCTTCCTCTAGCTTACCAACTATTGCTTGCGCACAACCTAGGAAACATCTTTATTCTTACGAGCTTCAAACCAAGAAATCTAGGCTATGCTATATTTCATTTTTGGTCACCTACTGTCACGTGTCAATTAACACAATTTTGCTTACAGTTACAGTAAAATATGGGAAAATAATATTTTTATTTTGAGTAGTGTGTGAAGAGAATATGAAATTTGGAAGAAAGGGAAAATAAAATAAAAAAAATTTGAATTCAGTAGCACATTCAAAAGTTTGCGAGAATATGGTCCAATTGAGGCTCTATGGCCACTCTTTTCTTTATTTGTGTTTTACATCCTTTCTAAATTTCTACCCATGGTATCTTTCCCTTCACTAATTATGCAAAGCACTCCTTGAAGGTGTTCGAGTTAATTAGATGTTGAAAGTCCTTGCTATCGATAATGGCCAAAATTAGCGCACCGCCGGTCAAAGCATCATTGACCACAATAGGATCTATACAATTTCGCGCTCACTTGTTCGAGGGTCATTTTGGCTGGGCAGGATTTTCCTGAGAATATAATCAGCTTCCCTAAAGTATCTTGGAGGCATTTCTTTTTTCTTTTTTTTTTTTGATGTGCCTGCATCATCTGTCTTTGATATAATTAATGTGGCAAATAGTTCTTAACCTTTTTTCCTGAATAAGATTTCTTTGCTCTTACCTGAATTTTGCCCATTCTGCTTTATAAAGCTATATTTCTTTAAAATCCTCAGTGATGGAATTTCTAATTAAACTGAAAGAACTATGTAACGCCCTGGTGTCCCTGGCGTCAAACGTCAGAATCTTTCATTTATTTCTTTTCCTTTTTATTCATGTGTATATTTCTTTTTGGTGTCATCTTACGTGTGATACTTTTTTTTTTTGGTCAAACCATGAGAATCGCAAATTACACAAGCTCACTCTCTTTTATTTATTTCACATAGTCGCATTTGTACAAACAACAAATTGAGAAAACGGGGCGGGGAGTCTATACACTGGAGGACGCCGGTCAACACACTCTTACCTATGTCACTACTCTGTCCTTCCACTGTATAGGCCATACAGGCCGCTATTCTCACCCCATTCTCTGTACATATTTACAATAGGATACATGTTTTAGGCATTCGGAGGGCCACGGAAGGACGGCCCCTTCAAAACTCAACGTTTACCAACGGGAATCCCTCGACAAACTCCCAGTTAATCTCTAAAATGCAGAACACTGGGGCTGATTCTGCTTCCGCACCAAGTACTACTACCTTGAATCCTTGGGCTCAATGACAAGTCGACATTGTGAGGTCTATGTCTTGTCATTACAAGGCTAGTGAGTACGATAAATACTCAGCGAGTAAAGTCTGGATGAAATGTGATGCTCTTGCCATGCAACATTTATGTGGTACAAAAGTTTATCGTTCATTTTTTTTTCCCGTGACTTTCTTACGTGCCATTTTCACTCGTCCGTTCACCACACATGTTGGGAATCCCAGGCAGGGCGCTACAGTATTAGTGGTATCAAAGTAGGTCTAGTTGAATGGGCACTTAGACAACTTGCGATGACTTGCAGGTACTCGCTAACAAGTACGTGGATGTATTGAAAGGTGTGCTATGTTTAAGTTTGGTTTAAAATAAAATTTTACTCTTCACATTTAACGGTTTCTACTGTTTTACTTTCGTCGTTTCTTTTTTTATCAAATTATGCCCTCTAACTTTTTTCCATCAACTATTTATACCCTTTGTCATTAGTCAACCGTTAGTCAACTGCCACGTTAATTTTTTATAACAAGTCAGTCTGTCACGTCGCCAAATCAGCATGACACATCAGTAAATTCATTAATGTAGCATATTCTGAAAATCAAATTTTTTTTTTCATTTTGTTAATTTATAGTTTCTAGTTTTTTTTCTAAAAAATCATAATTTTAATTTTTTAACTAAAAAATAATATTTTCTAAAAAGTCATAGTTTTGATTTTTTTAACCAAAAAAATAATATTTTCTAAAAAATAATTTTAATTGCTAAAATTAAATATTTTATATGATTTTCTTTTTTTCACGATTA
Source organism: Carallia pectinifolia (assembly GCA_037832335.1). NCBI lineage: Eukaryota > Viridiplantae > Streptophyta > Magnoliopsida > Malpighiales > Rhizophoraceae > Carallia > Carallia pectinifolia. The sequence continues at coordinate 11,085,765 of CM075443.1, forward strand.
ATAAAAATGACTTTGCATTTTTTAAAATTTTGTACTTTTAGTTTTCAAAAACAAAAAAGAAAAAAAAAACCCTAAAAATGATTTTGCATTTTTTTTTGGAAAATTTATACTTTTAGTTTTTAAAAACAACAAAAAAAATCCTAAATGATTATGATTTTTAAAAAAAAAAAGAAAATTGTCTTTTAAAAAGTAAAATTGTCTTTTAAAAAGACAATTTTACTTTTTTATGTTTTTTAAAAAAGTAAAATTATGATTTTTTTTATAAAGAAAATTGTATTTTCCTTTTTTATCATATTACAAGTATAAATTAACAAAATGAAAAAAAAAATTGATTTTCAGAATATGCCACATCAGCAAATTTGTTGATGTGGCATGCTGACGTGGTGACGTGGCAGGCTGACCTGTCATAAAAAGCTAACGTGGCAGTTAACTAACAGTTAACTAATGACAAATGATATAAATAGTTGACGGAAAAAAGTTATAGGGTATAATCCAACAAAAAAAAAACGATAAGGGCAAAACGACAAAAATCGTTAAATGTGGAGGGTAAAATCTTGTTTTAAGCCTTTAAGTTTTGATGCTTGTATGTGTTAACTATACATGGAATCGTCATGCTTAAGTGCTATTATATGTGTTAAATGCTATGTGAGAATTTTCATGTTGGTTAGCCTCTATGTGTGGATTAATTTATTGTGTTGTGAACGCCTACGCATGAACATTTTTATACATACAACATGTTTTAGTAGTGAAGCAAGGATTTGGGGTATTAGATTATAATGCCTCGAACTAGAAGGGAAGGCAGTAACAGGTTGGAAAATATGAAGGAAAGGATAATATGAATAATGGAGCAATAGAATCGAAAACTGTTAGCTATACAAGAGAACCAATGGCAGCATTGTACTTATCCACCTTGACCTCCTACCACTCAGGTAAGGTTAGACATGTATGAACAATTCTAAAAGATGAAACTGAAGGACTTTTAGGAAAAAGTAGATCAGATAGTTGCGGAGGAATGAATTAAGCCTTTGGAGGCTATCTTCGAATATGTGGAAATAGAAAACAAGACAAGGTTATGTGTTCGGTTTTCTTACTAAAGCTTAAAGCTCGAACAGGGTGGGAAGTTGCCAAGCTATCTGTGGATGTAAAAGAGCTCATTTGGGATAGATTTAAGATCATATTTTATGACCATATCTCATTAATTTTTAGAATTGAAATATGACTTGTTGTTAGTTAGTGAATTATACATGAGGAGCTTCGAAGAGAAATGTAGGTTTGCATCGTTCATCACATAGAACAAGGGGAAAAAGTTGATTAGTTTTTGAGGGGACTCAAACCCTGGATTAAAAGGGACGTGATTATGTCCATGGCATGGGAGTCCATAGAAGTAATCAATAAAACTATTCTAGCTAATAGAGTGGAAATGGAAATTTTTGATTCGTTCAGGCAAAAGGAAACTCTGCTTAAACAATTGTATGTCGCAAAGTCTACAATGAGTCAGAGTAAACAAGAAGCCCCAGTCACAAGCCCGAGCAAGATGGAAGTAAAACAAGGCAAGGTTATGTCGAGTGTAAGTATGAGCAATGGACTCGAAGCTTGAAGTGTGGTTGGAAACATAGAGAAGAGTGTTTGCTGGGTACATATGTTTGCTACCATTGTGGTGAACTAGAACATATCTTTTCAACCTGTCTGAAAGCAGCATCTAAGGTTCTTACATGGGTAATCAATATGACTGAGACGCAATTTGAGCAAATGAGACGATTGTAACAAGTGATGATGTTTTAATTTTCAGTGTTGTCGTTTACACATTAATAGATTCAAGAGCCATTCACTAGGTCTGAAGCAATGATTAGCTAGATAAAGTTGCCAATAAACATAAGTGTTGGCGAGCTTCCTCGAGGATTGCTACCAGGTGATCTCCAAAAGGATGGACATAAGTGATCCTTCCTTTTAGCTCTACTATTTCAGTTGCCATGTGCTTGGCTTCTCCAGCAATGTCCTAGAGTTGGCTTGCCCACTCTGCCATCTATGCTTCATATTCCTCATTCAGGAAATTAAAATGATATATTTTGACTTCTTGTTCAGCTAATTTTCGTATCAAATCCTAGTTTTCTTTGACGAAGCCAAAATAGCCAAAAGGATTATCATTCTTATGGGTCAACCACTCGTAGAGATATGCATTTTCCCTCTGAAAGACCTCGATCAGTTTATTTGTCTTTGCGAAAGATCCTTTTATCTTCCCCATTGCTTCTACTTCTTTGACCCTTTGTTTAGCCATCAAGGGCTAAGTAGCTTAAGTCTTCATTGTTACTCTTGAGCTGCACTAACTACTGGAAAAAAGAATTGATAACAACATCTTACATAATAGCCCACGCAGCACTAAATTCTCCCATTAATTCTACACTGATGCAGCTAATTTTTTATTCTTTTGGCTCACATATTTTGGCTTTCCCTTCGAGAAGGAGGCAATAACAGTCTAATTAGGAATAACAATCCCTTATCCTCTAGAGGAATGTCACTTCTTGTAGCCTTTTGAGAAAAATCTAACTAGTGGTCTAGGAATGACCTTGTAAACAACCCTCTATGTTTGGATAAAAGGCTGAAGGAAAACAAAATTTTGAGCATCGACATAATCAAATTAGACTGGTTGTAACCTATTAGTGACTAATACAAATTTGTGGTTGCCTGTCTTAAAAATGGCTATAACTAGGGCAAAGCTTGTGACTCCACTTATGTCAATCAACGGGACTCAAATGTACTCTCCTCATCAGTAAATAATTAAATTTGTTGTTCAAAGGAGGCCAACAAGAGTACAAAACCAGAAAAATGAGACTACAGAAAAAAGAAAATGCAACAACAAAGGTTTCTGGTTTATAATTTCTCTATATATTTCATTGAAACTAAACCTCTTTTATATAGGAGACATGAAAATACATAAAGTACATCAATAATGGTTTGGAGCCATGCTTCCATGCTTTAAAGTAACACAAACCATTCTTTGATAATAAGCTGTCTACCTAACACCACTAACACTGATTTTACATCTTTGACAGCTAATAACCGCAAACTAACACATAACAAAAGCACTTTTTCATTGGTTACATGCACTAGACTAGACCTCAAACTAGTTACAAGTAAACCAACTACATTATTAACCAAAAATCTTTTAGTTCATTACTACTGAAATTACTGTTAGCTTCTCTGCAATGCAACTAGCATTTGATCTTCAACACTAAAATCATGAACAAGGAAGAAGCTACACACCCCAACACTCTTCCTTAGCTTCATTCTTGCACACTTTCAGATCATCACGAAGCTTCTCAAATCTCAATTTTGGTAGAGCTTTAGTCATAATGCCTGCCAGTTGATGTTTAGATATGCAATGCACTAAGACAACTTCATTATCTTGCTAAACCTCTTTTACAAAATGGTATTTTACTTTAATAGGCTTAGTCTTGCCATGAAAAATAAGGTTTTTGGAAATTGCAATGGTAGAATTGTTGTCAACCTTGATCTCAGTAGGCTTCTTTGCTTACATTTCAGATCACTTAGCATTCTTCTAAGCCATAGATGTTGATTTACAGTCTTTGCAACAGTAATATATTCAGCCTCTATAGTTGTTTGTGCAACAATAGTCTGCTTTTTGGATCCCCATGTAATCAAGGCTGAACTAAGAATGAACAATTAACCAAAGGTGCTTTTAGAATGATCACAGGAGCCTCCCCAATCACTGTCTGAATATCCTGTCAACAACAACTCACTCCTCCTTGAATACTTAACACCATAGTCAATAGTTCCTTCAATGCACCTAAGCACCCTTTTTGCCACTTTGAGATGCAACTCACTTGATTATTGCATGAACCTTGAGAGTAAACTTGTAGCAAACATTATCTCAAGCCTTGTGGCTATTAGGTACAACAAACAACCTACCAAGCTTCTATAATTTGTTCCATCAGTTTTTGCAAACCCATCCTCCCTACATAACTTTTCATTCACCATCATAGGAGTTTCTACTGGCTTACTGTCTTGCATCTTGAATTTTTTTAGAATTTCATTGGCATATTTTTGTTGAGATATAAATATAGCATCATTAGTTTGCCACACTTGCTTCCCATAAAAAAGGACATCATCCCCAAATCTATCATCTCAAAATCCTCTTGCATCTTGCCTTTGAACTCATCAATCATTAACTTGCTACTCCTGATAACACGCAAATCATCAACATACATAGCTATGAGTACCAAATCAGCAAGAACAGATTTAACATAAAGTGCAGCTTCATTGACACTTCTCTTAAAACCTCGCTACAAAAGGTGTTCATGTAACCTAGTGTACCAAGCTCTAGGGGCTTACTTTAGCCCATATAGTGCCTTCTTAACTAAATACTCCTTATCTTCTTTTTCTCTTTTTGCGAAATCATCAGGTTGGTCAATGTAAATCTCCTCCTCCAATTGACCATTGAGGAAGGCATATTTTACATTTTGCTGAAAACTTGGTACCCTTTTTAAGCTGCAACTACTAAAAGAAGCCTTAATGTATTAAGCCTGCTAACAGGAGCAAAAGTCTCCAAATAATTGATTCCAAATTCTTGAGCATAACCCTTCACTACCAACCTAGCTTTATGTTTGTTAAGTGAGCCATCAGCATTTAGTTTGCCTTCAACCATTTAACCCCAATCACCTACTTGTGCTTAAGCGAGGTTAACAAGTATCCAAGTGCTGTTCTTTTCTATTATTCTTATTTCTGATCTCATGGCCTCCATCCAAGATGTTGAACTTGTTGCTTCTGCATAGCTTGTTGGCTCTTGCAAGGCTACATTGCTTCTTTTGTACAATTCAACTAGGGATCTAGATCCTCTCACAGGCTCATCATCAAATTCAGCAATTTCTTTATCTACATTATACTCAAATTGAGGAGGGGATTGAGGACTACTCATCTTTTGTCTCTCATCAGTCAATTGAGACTTGTTCCAATCCCAAGCTACTTGTTCATCAATCTTTAAGCTCCTACTCTCAAACACCTTATGTGTTTTCTCATTGTAGACTCTATAAGCTTTGACATTTGAGTTGTAGCCTATTAGGATCCCTATTTCAACTTTAGGGTCCAATTTATCTCTCTTTACTTCAGGTATGTGACTATAACGAATGCTTTCAAATACCATTACATGCTGCAAAGAGGGCTTCAATCGATACCATGCCTCATAAGGAGTTTTTCTTCCTTCTAGTGCCTTGGAGGGTAGTCTGTTGAGCAAATAAACAGCTGTATTAACAGCCTCTACCCAAAATCTCTTTGGAAGCTTCTTTTCAAGTGATAAACACCTTCTCATCTCTATTACAGTTCTGTTTTTCCTCTCACTAACCCCATTCTGTTGAGGGGTATAACTAAGAGTCAATTGGTGGTGAATCCCTACGTCCTTACAAATCTTCTTAAACTTCTCTGAGGTATATTCTATACCATTGTTAAATCTGATCATCTTTATGCTACTTCCAGCCTGATTTTCAATCCAAGATTTGAACTTGAAGAAAACGTCAGCCACATCTGATTTCCGACATAGAAAATAAATCTAGCACATCCTTGAGACATCATCTATGAACAAACTGAAGTATTTGCTGCCACTAAGAGAGAGAGTGTTCATGGGACCACACACATCAGTGTGGACAAGCTGGAAATTCTCTGTTGCTCTTTATGCTTGATTTGATGGAAATTTCAGCCTTGATTGCTTCCCATATTCACAAATTTCACAAACAATATTTCTATCGTCATTTGCCGGCACATCAAGAGCCAACTGCTTTTGATGCATTTGACTAAATGAAGCATAATTGAAATGTCCAAGTCTCTTGAACCAGAGGGTAGATTCATCAATGGCATGAGTGTATGCAATAGAATAGGCCTGATTCCAATTAACACTACAGCTTTTGTTCACCATTCCAACAGTAACAAGTTCACTACCATAAGGATTCAATATTTTGCATTTTTTATCTTTAAACAACAAAGTGTAATTCCTTTCAAGTAGTTGACCAACACTCAAAAGACTCTAATTAATGTTAGACATATATAGGACATCAGAAATTCTTTTGATACCTGCTGAAGTTTCAATTTCAACTGGACCTCTTCCTTTAACTTGAATGAACTCCACATTGTCAACTTTGACTCTAAAAGAGTAAGTGAGATCCAAAGGTTTGAATTTCCTAGCATCATGTGTCATATGATGTGTACAGCCACTGTCGATCATCCAAGAATCAATACTGTCCTCAATTACATTACAAGTGACCACAAACAAATGCTCATCTTGTTGTTGTGTTTCAGCTATCTGAGCTTGTTGTCCACCTTGTTGCTGATTTTCCTTATTCTTACACACTTTTGCCATATTATCCAGATTCTTGCAAATTCTACACTCAATGCCTGGTTTATACCAGTAATACTTTTCAACATGCATAGTCTTTTTGTAGTGTTTGTAAAGAGAATACATCCTCTTTTTCTTCTCTTCATCTCTACTAGTTTTTACCTCTTTTTTCTCCTTTCCTTTTTTGTCTTCATTCTGCATTTTTGACCCTAATTGAGATTTGTCCTTGTTCCTAGCCACTAAGGCAGCTTCAAGTGTATCAGTTTGCTTGATAGCTCTTCTAAGCTCTAAAGCTTGAAGGGCATTCACCAACTCACCTAAAGTGAAAGTGCTTAAGTACTTAGAATCCTCCAACGATGAAATTTTTGACTCATACTTCTCAGGAAGACATACTAGCACTTTTTCCACGATCCTCTTATCAGTCAAGTCCTCTCCAAGTGAACTTATTTCATTGACTGTCTTCATAAGCCTATTTAAGAACTCCTTGACAGATTCTGTATCCTTCATCTTAAGCCCCTCAAACTGTCTCATAAGGTTCAAGACCTAGATACTTCTTATTTTATCATTGCCTTGGAACTCTTCTTTTAGCTTTTCTCAAACCTCTTGAGCACTTTCACATGCCATGATTCTAGAAAAAATAGAATTAGTCACACCCGAATGCAAACATGTGAGAGCCCTATAGACTTTGGCTTGTTCCTCACCATGCTGCTTAATTTGGTTCAAGGTAGGGTTTGTTAGGAATAGCAGGAACTTGATCTCCATTCTCAACGATCTTCCATAGATCTAGAGACATGAGATAAGTCCTCATTTTGACAGCCCAAATAGAATAATTTTCCTTCGAAAATAATAGAGGAGCTGAAGTTGGGAATGAACTACTAGATGCCACTTATATCTCTCTAGTGTTTATAGTCTTTTGAATCTAAAAGAGTAAGTGAGATCCAAAGCTTTGAATTTCCCCATTGCTGCTGAAATTGCTGTCAGCTTCTCTGCAATCCAGCCAGCATTTGATCTTCAACACTTAAGTCATGAACAAGGAAGAAGCTAGGCACCCCAACAAAATCACGCTTGGGCCACATAGTATGCCATTGGAGATATTCTAGCTGGCCAAGGAAAGATATCCACTTAGTGATCTAGAATGGGCTGGCCATTCTTTGTTGCAGAACTCATGAACGGAAGCTAGCTTCCCACGGAAAATAAATGAATAAAGTTATTATGGGGACACTTGATATATCTCCACAACCTTTGATTCTGTAAATGTTCAGAGATCAGATCATCGTAGCTAATATGGCCGGTATAGGATTGATACCTTTCAGCATTTTGTTGAACAGTTCAATTACACTTTCATGAAAGTGGCCAACAACTTTTGTGAACAGAATGAGGCCTAAATGAGAAGAGCCGTACAAAGTTATTTTCCCTCTTGCCCCGGATCATGGATCATAAGGCTAATAAAAAATTTTGCACGGATGCTTTGTTCCGGTCATTTGCGCTTGGTTTTTACCTGGAGAAGGATTTGATCACTTTTGATTTTGGACAGACTTTGGGCATACTTAGTAGCAAACTCTGGGACATAGACATTACTTTCGAGCATTGTTGTCAAACCCGGACCGGACCGGCCGGTTCAACCGGTTGGACCGGTGACCGGTCAGAGGTCCGGTCCGGGTTGTAGCTTAATTTTCTGTGGACCGGACCGGTCAAAACCCGGTCAACGGACCGGTTCAACCGGTCGGACCGGTGAACCGGTCCCGAGTTGACCGAGTTGGTCACTTTAATAATTAAGAAAAAATTTCACACAACTTTGTAGAACTTAGTTTTCGAACCCCTGACCTCCAATATGAAAGGTAAGTCTCGTACCACTAGACCAACTTATAACTTGTTGTGATCCTTTTTTTTTTTTTTTTACTTATTATTTTCTCAAATGTCTCATATAATACACATACTATCTTATGTACATTATAAATTAACACTTACTATATTCTTTTTTTTGTTAAGATAATTATTAATTTTTTTAAATTGTTAATTCTAACTTATAATAAATTCTAAATCATATATTTTAAATTCATAAATGTAAGTATTTTAATACATACATATATATTATAATATTACATTTTACATATAAATTTTGATGTATAATATATATAAATATTTTTTTATATATTTAATATTAAATACCGGTTTTACCGGTTCAATTTCCGGTTAAACTGGTTGAACCGGTTGGACCTTGAACTACTAAACTTTCCGGTTCAATGTCCGGTCCGGTTCTTACAACATTGCTTTCGAGATGGCCAAGTAGAGTTAGTAGACCTTCAATTTCTTCCTACAAGGGTACCATGTCAACTTCGGGAAAGACAAGATAGCAGTAAGATGGGTCCCAAAAATAGGTAGAAGCCTTTGGCAAGGAAATTTGGACATGAGAAAAAGCACACCACTAGAATTTTTGTGACTAATTTGTGTCTGAATGTAATAATACTTAGATTTTTTGCAGTCGTCGTGATTTTTTTTTGACAAAAAAAGAAATACATCTTATTCTGTTTATTGCAAAAAGTGTTATGGTAATTGCAAAAAATTTAAATGTCATTGTATTGAAACACAATTTTGGGCACAAAAGTATCTGATACTGTAACAGTACCCTTTTAGATATTTACAACAAGAGGTGGCCAACATCCCCCATTCCCCATAGGCTCTTCAAAATGCAATTTTCCATTCATCCATCCAAGCGTCCCGAGTCTGCTTGAGAAAGGAACAGTCAGTTTGCTTGAGTGTATAAGACAACTTTAGGGCTTTTGTTAGTGTTTGAAAATGTGGTTTGATGTAGTGACAAATATAAATTTACATGCTCTCTTGGAGATACTGTAGTGGTTAAAGTTTATGATCTTTATTTTAAAAGTTTTAGGTTCAAATTCTAAGAAAAAAGATAAAATTTATGATAAGAGAGAATTACTTTTATTATATAATTTACAGTCCAATAGGTCTTCTAATAGACCAAAAAATATATATATTTATATCCGCATGCCATGCTAGGATAAGAGAAATAAAAATATAAAGTATTAAGCTGAACATAAACAAGCTTAGATGTAAAAACAAGTTAGAATAACCTGACTTTCAAAACAATTTATTTTCAGTAGAGCTGCCAAGCTGTCATGACTGTCGAGAAAGTGAAACGCAACGTACAGCAATGGCTTTTGCAAGAGATAAGGGCCCTGAAGACGGCCCCCAATTTTGTGAAAATGATTCAGGAGTTGCCACCAACAATTTAGCTTTGCAGAGATTGTGCTTTAAAGGGAGAGGGGTGCCTTTTTGTAAGCAAAGACCCCTTTATCTTTTTTTTTTAACCAATGTGAGACATCCCGCATTCCAGTCCGTGGGATATTGTTTCGCTGAATAAAAGAACCAAATCAATTTTATATTTGGATCATCGACTTTCCCATCTAACCGCCAGTTTGGTACTGTCTTTAAAACTATGTGCCCAGCGACAACGAGGAGCCAGAGTGGCTTGGAAAGCAGACATTGCCTAGCAATCTTCTACCCAAGTTGTTGAACAGTTAAAGATCATTGGTCCTCCAACAACAAAACATACTAACAGGATACCTAGTCAACTATGTGTGGAATTTTCCTTTCCTGCCTTTCAATATCTATTAACACTCCATTTTTTTTTCTCATGATCCGTCTCCAGAAAATATTACCAAGCACTGCAAATTACACAAAAAAAGAACCCACACATATTGGGCCTTGGCTGCCTCTTTCCCTAATCACTGTAGATCATGAGAAATAGCCAAAATTAATGTATTCTTGTAGAGAACTCTCATTTTGTACCACAACAACCTCCTCAGCTATGAACCATTCCCCGCAGGTGGAGTTTTCTTGGTCAAATGACTTGGAACAACTCTGAAATATAAAAATAGAAGACAACAGTGATATAAGACCATTGAATGACCGGCCTCCCAATACTCAAATATAAACCTTTACGCTCAAGATGTAGCGCGAAAGGGGATCATAGCCAGCCCGTAGACCTTTTCTATGTCAACAGGCAAAAGCCTGGAGAAGCACCATTCCATTCAGCCTATTCATAGTATTAGTTTTTTTTATTCCACCAGTGATTCATTTTAGAGTTTTCGTCCTATTTAAACCATGAAACATTAATTCACAAACATAGAACTATGCTCACACCCTCTCTTGAATCATTTCCATCCACCTGTCCCATAGATCCTGGAGAATCACATTGGCTCACAATCTCCAGGATTGAATCAAGTAAGACTCATTGCATCAAGCAATGGTAAGTTTTAAACAAACAAAGCCAAAGACTGCATGTGTGGATAACATCATCATTTGAGAGAGCAAAAGTCAAAAACTCACCTTGGAGCAAGTATACACAATAAGTGTCATCCAGTTCCAGTTCTCTAGTGAACGTTTCTGATGATCATCAGCAACTTCTTGTAGGAAGTATATTACCGTAGGCATCAACTGCATTTCATATTGCCTCAAAGCACCACAAAGATTGCACCTCCCAGGGTCTCCCATCTCTTTTGCAGCCAGAAGTGGCTTCCCACCGTATGAGGACCTATGTGAGGAGAATGTAATAAAGAACAAAGGGTTGGCATAATAAGTAGAATCAAGGATAGAAGTTAAAGTAAATTTGATAGGCAAACAGCATAGCTCTAAAGAGTGAACTTAATAGATAATTTATTATTGAAAAGAAATCCTACCATAATACGTAAACAACCCAAGAACAAATGACACTCCTAAAAACCAACTACGTGCTTCAAATTTATGTAGTTGGATGGCATCAAACTAGCAGTCAATACAATGAACCTAAAACTTAAACAGATAAGAAATTCTAAGGAAAACACAGATCATATAAAAATTGATGAAGCATTAAAACAGCTTTCTGGCAAATAAGCAACTTTCCAATCAGCCATCCTCACCACATGATAGAGACTTATATACTAGTATCCACTGCAGCATTTGTCTTTTGGACTGATACATGTTTAGAAAATTTCCCATTCTTAGAGGGCGTCCAACATCCCATCTCTATTAACATATACTAGCTTGATAGAGGTACTCAATTAGTGCAGGCAAAAAGTGACAGGTTAAATACCACTATCAATGGTCGCTGACAATAACCTAGGTAAAATTGTAAGATTGCCCTGACCTAGAAGTTTGGATTCAAGTCACAAAAATGTCTCTTTGCAAAAATAGGGAAACACTGCTTACATGCGACTGTCCCAGACTCTAAAATATGGAACCCTTGAAGCCATTGGCTAGCTTCTTAGGTATTCCAAAGTGAAGGATGAGGGTGACCTAACTTGGGATTTCAATCATTACCTGCACAAGCAAAAATTTTAAATACCAAGATAGAAACACATACCATGCACATGTGTTAACATTTTGGGTTTCTAAGCATGTTGCAGCCAACCTACTTAAGCATCTTCCAAAAGGTTTGCTCCTTCAAGGAGACGAAAGCTTCCATAACAAAACTTAGTCTAGAGACTTAAAATGGGTCAAATAAAATGAGTTAAAGTAATGACAATCACAGGATCTATCACCACTATCAAATTTCTGCCACTCAGCAATTTATGTGTCGTCATCTCGATACCTGAAACATTGCTCTGGGTTTGCATCCAGATGTTTCTTGAACTTTAGGTAAGTCCTGTCGGCTGTTAAAGCTTTATCATATTCATAAGGTTCCTCCTCCCATGTTTCTTTACCACAGTCATCAACATCATCAATTTGTTTCTCCTTAATCAAAAGGGTGGAGTAGTTTGAACATATAGAAGAAACATCTACAGAAGATGGTTCTCGCTGAGTGTAGATATAAAAGCAAGGAAGAACTGGAATTATCAAACATAGACAAAGTTATACGTTAACATTCTTATCTAGGAACAACCCAAGCTAATAGTCAAAAGAAAATCATGAGAACCACAAAGAATATGTGGGTTTAATCGAAATGTATGATGAGCAAGGAAGACTTCAAATAAAAACTCCAAGTACTAAGGCTGTGCACTTGCCATACCATGTACTAAAAACACTGCAATAGCCGCACACAAATGAAGGTGTTCGATACCAGACAGAGAATAACACATTTAACATAACTAAACGTAGGACAGAATACCAAATATATTTAGTACCTCATTCCAGAGGAAAACTTTACCTGGGGCATCCATGTCCATCACTCTAGTCAGTGGAGGGGAAGGCTTTACAATGGTCTCAGATTGTGGGTTCTTAAGTGGTTTCTTGGAACAAGAAGCCAACATTCCAGCTACAGAAAGAGCTTTACCCAAGGCATCAAGATCCATATCTTCATCAGTTTCATCGTCCGGGTCCTCTAGCCAGGTGGTTTTTAAAACCGATGCAGAAGGAAGCTTGGAAGGGGCCACTCGTTCAGAATTTAGCACTGATTCAACAATGTTGGCCGATTTCTGAATGCGAAGAGCTCGCCAGCTGCAAGTAACGGTAACCAGAGAGAAATTAAGGGACTGTTCGTTGAAAATACCAGACAAGAAATGAGCAATTGATAAAGAGAATGAAATGAAAAGGATTTTAAGACCTAAGAGGTCCGCCACCACAATTTGGCCCTATGCAACCAAACACCAAAACAAGACGGTCTTCAATGTTCAGAGTTCCAATTGAAATGGGAGCATAAACCTAGAGAATGAAAAATCACACCCCCAACATTAATTATTATTATATTTTTGGACACCAAAAAAAAAAAAAAGGGAAAAACAGTCATTTCAACTCAAATGCTAGAAGGGAAAAAGAAGAAAAAAAATACCTGAGCAATAAGACAGAGTGTACATCCACAAGCACTGCAATGAAGAAGATGAGGGGCTGCAAAGGCCTCAGTAGGAAAAGGCCAGTCCTGTTGTTGAGGAGAAGAGACAGACAGATGATTACTTGGGTTTGGTTGAATTGGGGTGAGCTCACTTTAATTATTCTATATATATATATATAGAGAGAGAGAGAGAGAGAGAGAGAGAGAGCAAGTATTAAGTAAGCAGAAGAAGATTAGTGGTGCTGAAACAGAAAAAATTAACTCACAGGGAGACCACCAATCTTTGAAGTATAGTAATCAGAGGGCTCACGGTTATCATCTGCCCAGGGACCCGGCAAACCAAGTAATACTCCACCACCACCACCACCCATCACTCTCACTTCACCACCACAATAACCAGAAACAAGAAGCTAAGGCCACGAATCCAATCCAAATGTTTCAAAATTTGATTATCCAAAAACAAAACCAAAGAAAAGAAAATTAAAAGAAAAGAAATATTCTGGCAACGGAACCTGACTAGTATGTTTGTATGTGCGTATGTGTGTAACCATGTACCTTCAAAAAAAAAAAAAAAAGCAAGAAGGAGTCTTAACAGACGAGACCATTAAATAATACTATTAAATGCACAAATCAATCTTGTATTTGTATGGTTACTGCTAGTAAAAGCGGCCTGTTTCTGTTTCTGTTTCTGTTTCTGTTTCGTAAAAAAAGATTTCCCTTCTTCCTTCCAACCCCAGCTGCTTGGCAGCTGGTACAACTGCAGTGCAGACGAGATGCTTGAGCGAAGTCCCGTGCGACTCTTTGGGCACGGTATTACCCAACCTACGATCACTTTGTTTAATTTTAGTTTCTCGGTCTCTTCTCCAATATATATATATATATATATATTGTTTCTTTAGTCGCTACCCTCATTCATTTTGCTTGCACGTGCATTTGAATTGTATTTTTATTTATGCACTAATTTTTAAAATCTCGCACTGAGTTGTTTTATTACTCTTATAATATGAAAATTTTAATATAAAAATAATAATAATATTATTATTATTATTATTAATTAAGATATTATAAAATTAAAGAAAATATAATTATTTGAAAAGTGAAACATACCATCCACTTTTATTATTATTTTTTTCAAAACGTGCGAATGATTGGATGGTGAGTTGCATTTAATTATTTCGTTTGTCTATATTTATTATTTAAATTTTAAAAAATATATTTTTATTATTTTTTTATTATTATTAAGGATGAATTTCAACCATAAAACCTATTATAAAAAAAATAAGAACTATAAGATCAAGTTGAAATTTTACAAATCTCACTATTTATATTGAAATTTTACTAAAATTCTATTTTAAAAAAATCTTATCGTAATTTGAATTGTTAACGGAAGATTTTAAGATGTTAGGATTCGAACCGAAATTTTAATAATCTTGGCTAAAACACAAACGCTAATTATTAGAGCCAGCAAACAAGAGAGCTGGGAAATGACCAATATATCCAGCATTGCATTTGCACGCCACTACTCCAGCCCGGTTGTGTTTCCTCCGAAGATTTTTACTCTATAATTTATATTGCAAGCCATCATCACAGCCCAACTGCCCCCAGTCATTCCAACAACTAGCACATGATGCACTTACTTAGTCATTCCCCGCACTTAAGACATTAGCTAGCGTCTCATCGAGATTCTGCATAATTTGCCAAGCAAATAATTTTCCTCAAACAAAGAGAACAAAATCCGGTGGGAATGGTTTGGATTGCCTTTAATATCCACAGCACCAACATCCAGACTGTATGTACCATATCTAAACCGAAAGTACAAATTCTGGTTGCAAGATTTACCGCTACAGCTGCATTTCTATTGATATAATGTACAATCAGTTGACCCATATTGCTTTCTAGGCTCTTTACATGGTAATATTTGTTGAATAAATGGTAGTGTCCCTCGTTCTATTGTGCATACCTCAGTTCCATCTCTTCGAATTCTTCAGCCCTTTTGATTTTTGTTTAGCAGCCTGGAACGACTGCATTTTTTGTTTCTTTCGAGCCTCCTTCTCAGCCTGTTATAGAATACAATACAAGGCTTTGGTCCAGACTGACACATACAAAAACAACGTGATTGCATAGATCAACCTTACCTTTGACATCTTGGATTTGGCCTTTACTTTGGGAGCCTTTTCCTCGAGCTCTGCCTCACGTTCAAGTTCTCTTGCCCTTGAATCAAGATTTTTCTCGAGGTAATACTGCAAATTTTATGCATCAAAACACAAGCCACGAGACCTTATGAGTTAGCTATCCAGAAAATGGCAGCAATGTTTATATTAACAAAAGAACTGCAATACATGACAGGTATAAAATCTATCGATCCCATTTTTTATGCCAACATAATGACTTACCGAGTGTTGAAATAAAAAACATAAAAAGAGGAAACTGTGCAAAGGAAAAGCAGACTTACATCGTAATCTCCAGCATAGTCCTGTAACTTGCAGTCTTTAACTTCCACAACTCTATTAACTATTTGCTTTATGAAGTATCGATCATGAGAGACTGTGATAACTGTGCCACTGTATTCTGTTATCGCCTCCTGATTTAACAAACAGACTTTGGTTGGCACAGTGTTTACCACAAAACAAATCATAAGAACTAAAGCAGGTATGAGGGAAGCCAAACCTCAAGCATCTCCTTTGAAGGTATATCCAGATGATTAGTTGGTTCATCCAAAATAAGCAAGGTCGATGGTTTTACCATAAATTTGCAAAAAGCAAGACGTGCCTGAATGGATCAGTGAGACAACATTCAGGTATCAAAGCATTGTTGAACTACGTAGTACAAATACATGAGATTTGGCTTATTCCAGAATATAACTTTCCACCCAGCTAGTACTAAAATTATATTCTCCTGACATCCTCAAAACAGTGGACAGCATTTCTAAAAGTAGATCAAGAGTACCATGACATACAAATTGGCTAAAGCCTGTGCAACAGAAAGAGACAACTGATTCTTGATTACTAGAATGCCTCAAGTAATTTTACCTTCTCACCACCACTCAAAAGGGAAACCTTCCTATCGAGCATATCAGCTTTGAAATTACAACGACCAAGAAGCCCCTTTATATCATCAAGCCTCCAGTCCTGAGCAACTTCTTCCACTGTTTCAAGCACTGTTTTCTCTAAATCAAGTGCCTCAGCCTAAAAGGAATATCAAGTAAAATCATTTAGTGATTTGGGCAAAGAGAATTATGGTTAAACAAGTAAGAAACCATGGAATTGAAGCAATGCAAGCACAGTATCAGACAAAAATAACATCAGGTTGGCAAAAGTAGCATACCTGGTTCTGCTCAAAATAGTTTGGTAGTACGTTATGCTCCCCAAGCACAATTTCACCTGCCGTTAGCTTCTGCAAACCCATAATTAGTTTCAGCAAAGTGCTCTTTCCGCATCCATTTGGCCCAATAATGGCAACTTTTTCACCCCTTTCTATTGTAAGATTTGTCCCATTAAACAGCACCTAGCACAAAGTAAAGTGTTAGTAGATCATCAGGAAACAAATATTGTGATCAGCTTCTTTAGAGAGATGCAATATACCTTATCCCCATAATTGAAATCCAAATTTCTAATCGTGAGAACAGACCTTCCACTTCTTCCACGCTCAGGGAACCTTATTTTCATTTGCTTGCGTTGAAATGGCTTCTCCACTTGATCCCCCTCTTGAAGTCTTTCCAATTTCTATTTGCACGAAATAAGAAACTCATAAATAATCAAAGAAGAAAAAAAAAATAAAAAATAAAAAAGGGAACGCCAAAATATGGAGATCAGAAAATCATTATCATGTGTAATAAAATTTCTGATGGCTTCTTTACAAGGACAAACGAAAATCAAAAGACTCCAAATAAGTTCCTTTCTTCTGGGAAACACCTAGATAATACATTTAGGAAAATATCCTGTCATAGAAAGACAATGGTTGTGGGATACTGAAACTGAAAAAAGTGTTGTACATAGACAATCCCTCCATATAAGTTCAACAGTTCTGATGAACACCTATAAAGCTATGTTCATACATGCACTATCATGTCAGAGTGAAATTGTGTCATTTAGGGACTGTATAAGATTCTGAGATGCATCAGATCTAGACAAAGAAAATGGCAAACAAGTAAACTAGTCGTGACAAACTGATCTTTCTGATAGAAAATACAAAAGAATAAATGGATTCTCCCGCAGAGGAGAAAGGAAAAAGGGGGGTAAAGAAGAAAACAGTAAGGATAGATAGTCACTCCACACCACAAATAGTGAATAAAGTCCAGTAAAGTCAATCATTTGAATGATAAGCAGACAATTTCCAGAGTTCTGCGTAAAAGATCTTCGTACCTTCTCAGCAGAAGAAGCACGACCAGAATTCGCTCCTGCACCTAACCGGTTTATCAAGTCTATTGTTTGCTCAATTTCTCTTTGTTGTTTTTCCCATGCAGCGTACTGAGCTTCAATCCATGCTGCCTTTGATAGGACATACTGAGAATAGTTACCATCATATGTCCTGGAGACTCCCATATCGGTTTCCACAATTTTTGTACATAATTGATCAAGAAAGGCTCTGTCATGAGATATGATGACCATTGGCACATCCTGCTTCTGCAGATAACCTTCAAGCCACTCAATCGTATCAAGGTCAAGGTGGTTCGTAGGCTCATCCAAAAGCAACAAATCTGGGTCCTGTAGATATGTAGTTTAACACTATAAAAATTACAAGGCTATGTCAAATCAAGCGAACTTCAATTGTCAGCACAAAACTGTTTACAAAGTTCATCCTAAATGAGAGCTCAAGTTTCAGTTATAGCCATGCTGCACCTGCTATTTCCCTTGTCACTTCTCCCAAAGATGAATATAGCTTTAGACGTTAACCAGAACTAATAGGCAGAGCTGGAAGACCAACAAAAATGCCAGCCATTCCCAAACCGCAAGATATAGGAAACAAAAATTTTTAATTCCAACTTATGGTGAATAATCGAACAATTTACCATCACACCACTTTCTTGGCATTCAACTAGTCACAAAAAAGCCAGGAAGCAACATATAGCAAATTCTTAAATCATTACACAACCCAAACAAGAAAATAGCATTCAACATAGTACAATATCATATCACTGGAAAATTAATAAAAGAAAAAAAAAGAACAGAAAAACAAAAAATTAAATAAAAATAAAAAATTAAGAGCAAGAGAGAGATACCTGCAACAAAATCTTGCCAAGCGACATTCTCATCTGCCACCCACTACTAAATGACGCCACCAACCTCTCAGCATCCTCGGGAGCAAAACCTAGCTCAGGCATCAATTTGCTGATCTTTGCATCAACCTGGTCCAAGTCCACAGCCTGTGCCCGCCTCTGCAGCGAATCAAACTCATCCAACAACCGGCCCATCAGCTCCAAATCCTCCACGGCGCCCTCTATAGCCTTGTGCACCTTCTCCAACCTCCGGGAGATGTCCATTTCCTCTTTGAACGCACTCATGAACTCCTCTCTCACAGTCCTACTCATGGAAACCTCGAATTCCTGGTTCAAGAAGGCGATTTTCATGTTGGGTCTAGCCCTAATTACATTTCCCGTATCAGGTTGTTCTTGTCCCGCGATAATTCTCAGCTGGGTGGTTTTGCCTGCCCCATTTACGCCGACTAGCCCAACTTTCTCACCCTTTTTCACTTCCCAGCTCACGTCTTTCAACAAAGTCACCCCTTTATAGCTCTTGCTTATGTTTTCGAGCTTGACACCCGATGAAACAGCCGACGATTGCCCGTTGCCTCGTTTCCTGTCGTCGAAATCATCATCGCTCGAAAACAAGGACTCGATATCGGTGGTTGTTGTTGTTTCGGACTCAGAAAGGGATGATGTCTCAGCGGTGGCAGTCGATAATCTGGCGGTTATTTTAGACTTACCTCTTATTATTATTCTGTCTTGAAGAGGATGAAGAGGGAATTTGAGGGGATGAGGATTTGGGTTAATCGGCTGAAAACGGGGACGCAGCGGTGATATCCGGGGGGCCGAACCAGCAAAGAAGGTGGAGTGGAGGTCAAGGCGGTGCAACTTGGTGGATAGCTCCATTTTAGTTTCAGATTTGTAGCAGACTACTATTGTCTGGCGGAATGGAATGGAGTCGTAAAAATTCAGCAAATGGGGCTCGGAATGACCGGAAAAATAGCGTTTTTTGTTGAGTGAGGTGAGGAAAAATTCCCCCTCTGGCCTCTCCCAGAAAAGGACAAAAAAAAAACAAAAAGCACACAAACACAAACAACAAAGAAACTTAACTTCTTAATCAATAAAGAAATAATTTAGATTGGTGCTGAGGTGACCGATGAGTTTCCCTGTGAACTATGTATGAAACGAAACAGATCGGTGTAACTTCGCAGGGTACGCAGCACAGAAACTCATCCCCACGCTCCCAATTTTTTTTCCGAGTTTCATTAGATTGACATGCAAAATGTGTATCATATATTTTTCATTTTGTAGCCATTAATATTTTTTATATAACTGTACCAAAAATTATGAAATAAAAAAAAATAATAATATTTTTTATTTTATATTTTTTTATTATAATTATAAAAAAAATTAATTATTATAATATAAATATTATATAACAATTTTATTATATGCTCATAAATATTTTTTTTTATTTTTTTGCCCACATTCTGGGAAGGTTATTCTTATGATATTATAAGCAAACAGATTTGCTTTTTCTGTTTTTTCACATTGAAATTTAGTTTTTTTTTTTTCTTAATCGAATAGATGGAAAAGTAAAATAGTGTCCTAAAAGTTTCGATTAAGATTATTGCATGTCAGACTAAAATTTTTAGATTCAAATGCAATGCTATTAAGGTGTTATGTGAGATTAAACTGATATCTAATTCAATGTAAACTCTACTGTAACTATCTGAATCATTCGCATTTTCCTTAGATATGGACACAAAAATTTTAAATTTAAATGCAGTAATAATATTTAGTGAGATTAAATCTATATCTGATTTGGTATAAGTTCTACTATGACTATCTGGTCGTTCACACCTCCCATGAATATGGATATAATACTTTTTATCAAAACTGTTGAGATACTACTTCTACTTTTTTTTATTTACTCGACTAAGAAATAAAAAATTAAACTTTGTAGTGAAAAAACAATAAAAAAATAGAGTGTAGACCTCACACCAGAAAAAAAAATATAAATTTAACTTTACCTAATACTCAATAATAGTCAATTAAAACTTTTGGTACGATAATATTCAATACTTGATCCAGTCGCTGGCTGAAAATTAGTGTCTTTGTTTGGTGTGGTGACTAATATTGTTAGAATATTTTGCTAAACAAATTATGAAATGTAGGGTAGCACTAGGCTTTTCCTTTCTTAATTAATTAAGTTTGTAGATTTTTTTGTTTTGGCAAATAATGCGCAGAGTGAAATAAACTATTTTAAAAAGAAAATTGTGGCCGTGGAAGGCCGAAACAGACAGATAACGCAACCAGCCATCCAAATGCTGTTGTGGTTTCCAAGGGGATCGGTTGTGTGGTGGAGGAAGAGTGTCCCAGCCAGCCAAAATTCCCTTCCAGCATTTTCTCAAAAAAAAAAAAAAAATCCCTTCCAGCAAAATTTTGGGCCCCTCCATCTGAAGCCGCGTGCTATTCAAGCGAAACGTACAACACTAAAGCCAACTCCACCATTCCATTCCCTTCCTCAGAAGGGTCTCCCTCTCTCCCTCTCACAAACAAATCAATCATCTGTTTCCAGTTTTTTGACCGTAAACGCCAACGAAGAGTTGCGATTTATGAACTTATATTACCAAAAACGAAAAAAAAAAAAAACAGAGAAAGAGAGAGAGAGAGACAGGGAGGGAGAGAAATATTGGAGCTATCATCATCAGTTTAGACTTTGTAAGTGGCCAACATAGAATAAGCCGGAAAAAGTTACTACATATGTATTTTTATCATACGTTTCGATTATATTATAACAATATTTATAATGTTTCAACAATAATTATATTTTTTTATAATAAAAATTTATAATTTATTTTTTTATTACAAAAAGTATATATATTGTTGTAAAAAGTTTATGTTGTTGCAGTATGATGAATTTGTATAGAAAAAAGTGTATGTCAATGTAACAGTGACCTAGAATAAACAAATAATTGGTGTGCAAGTTTTAACGGGTTTGGTTCATTGTTGATGCGAAAGACATTCTACTTAATAAATTTTCTTTGTTATCACATTTAGGGTTATTTTTGTATGTTTGATTGTGCAGTTTCAAGATCTGTTCTATATGCCGACCTCTAGTCAAAAACAATTATATACGAAATGCTGCAATTGATCGAAACTAGTTACATTTGGCACAACCACTTCAACAAAAATGTGAATCTTTTGCTTGGTCTTTCGATTTATGTATTATGTCTTAAACTAAATTTGAACGGGAGGTAACTCATTGCCTCGATTACAACTGGTCGGAAGAAGAAAAATATGGTGAGAGTGAGATAGAGGGAAAAGAAAAATGAGAGAAAAAAGAGATTATTATTGATTGCATATCGTGTTTTATATATTAAGAGAGGAAAAGAAAATTTTAAAATTTTTCACACTAACTCACAAAAATTATTGTTCTTAGTTCTAGAAGGAAAGTTGCTAATTCTTTTACTTCCTTTATTCCATGTCCAATTTACTCATATCAAATAATACAAGGACAAATTTAATATTATAATATATATTTTCTTTAATTTTTACTACTTCCTAAACAAAAATTTTTAATTTTTTTTCTCATATTATCATCTCTTAAGCATAAAGAGAAGATAATTTTTCTTTTCTTCGACTTTCTATTCCTCTCATTTTTCCTCCCATTATTTTTGTTAGAATAAGTTATTATATAGTTAAAATCAACCAAAAATTCTGTAAGATTCAACAAATCATTCTTGATATAATTTCAATATTATTATCACTATTTATAATTATCTTTATTCCTATTTCATGTACAGTGTTCTTGTATAAATTGAGGCAACCTCTCAAAATAATGTATATACAAATTTTGTTCTCTCAAGGTCTAGTTTTTATCATGGTATTAGAGCCATTCTCAATTCAGTGAGACATGAATCGTTCTGCATCATTCGGCTTTGCCGATTTCTAGTCATAACTATCCGGTTCTTTTATTATTGTTGTTTTATTTTTTGCTTCCAGTGGTACTGTTCATTCGGCTTTGTCACCATTGCTAGTCACCGAAAGCCCATTCATTGTTGTTGTTCACAGTTCTGCAAGCCCTGTTAATACCCATCCAGAATCTGCCTTTGCGGATCTCTGATTCTAGAATGTATTCTGTCAGACCACACTATTCCAGAACCCCATTATGAATCTATGAGCAATCTGGTCCTGTTTTCTTTCGAATCTTTCACATAAAAGTTGCCAAAATCCATTCTACAAGACATAAGGAATGCAACGACGTTAAAATTGTCTCAATCGAAGATTGCACGAGCTCACATGTGCCTGCAATCTACTCTCAATTACGCGTTGGCAAGATCTGGAGGTTGAAGATGGCCACGTCATTAACCACGTGTCTACCATGTCATTAATTCTTGCCACATGTTAACACTTCATTGGCCAACTATCACCACGTTATCATCCACGTGTTTTGCCATGTCATCATCCATGTGTTTGCCACGTCAACATAAGTTGACTCCACGTTAGTCCATTTGACTGCCACGTCAGCATACGTTTACTGCAATGTTAGCATTCGTTGATTGCCACGTCATCTTAGTTGACCAAACCGGTTTAAATCTTTGACCAGCTAGTTCAATCACCTCCCTAAGGTTTTTCAACGTCCTCTCTTCATTTTTAAGGTTTGTTTCTTCAAATTCTGACTATATAGACTGGTTTTGGTATGTTTTGTACTTGATTCTACGTAGTTTATCCCTATTTGACTGTTGATATAGAGAAATTTGAGACTTTTATACCAATAAGCACTATTCTAGATGAGACAAATTATGTTCTGTGGTCCCAAAAGATGTACAGCTTCCTAAAGGGGCGTAAACTCTAACATTATGTTAGTGGGGACATTCCAAATCATACTTCAATGAAGGCAAGGAAAAGGTAGAGTCACTTGAGAAGCTAGATGAGCAACTTGAGGAATGAGAGAGCAACAATCATGAAATCCTCACATGGTTTGCAATACTTGTGTTCTGATCATCAAACTTCAATTTGGTCGCCTTAATAATACAAAGGAAGTATGAGATCTATTAACTTCCAGACATTCTACCTGTGACATTGCACATCAAAATCAGCTCCTTGGTAATCTCTATCATTCGAAATAACAGTTGTGTTAGTCTATCGATGCTTTTCTATCTCAAATGCATATTATATGGGACTAACTAGCACTTTTTGAACCTGCATGGGATTATCTCTCTAATTTTGTCAAGTTCTCATAGTATGAGGATTATGCAATTTCTTATGGCTCTCATTGATGATTATGAACCTGTGCGAGCTTCTCTGTGTCATCGCAATTCATTACCTACCTTAAAAACTGTAGTTGCTGAATTACTCTCTGAGAAAACTCGCTTGGCCACCATGTGGGCTGATCATCCTACTGCACCTACTCCTGTTGATACTGTTTTGCTCACTTCTTTTCCTTCCACTTAGCCTCATTCTGCACGTGCTCTTACAGATAATGTCTTGTTCACGTCTCTTCCTTCTAATCAGCGCAAAGTAAATCGGATCATCACATCTATGAATGCTACAAGTTATAGGCTAAGAACCAGTCTTGTTCTACATAATGAAACAATTATAAAAGTAAGTTTAGTAAGATTGCTGCTGGTATCACTGCTGCTACTAAGGGTTTGCCTACTGATCTCAAGGTACTCCTAAGTCAAATTGACTTTGATACCCTCAAACTGGCCTTGGCTGAGTCTGGTAATTCCTCCTTTGCCCTATATGTTGGTCCAAGTAAATCCAAATCTTGGTTCTTTGACTCTGGATATTGTAACATATGACCTGTGATATCACACTTTTCCAGTCAAAACAAGTGTCCTCATATGCACATGTTCTTCGTGCTACTGATAATTAATTCTCAAATGGATGTTAGTCATACTGGCAACATTTCTACTTCAAATTTAGCTCTGTCTGATACATTCTTAGTTCTCAATCTTACTTTAAATCTTTTTTTTTTTTGTCAATTATGTGACCTTGGTCTTAACTTACACTTCCCTTCTACTGGTTATCGTGTGTAGGATCCAAAGGCGGGTCAGATACTTGGAACAGGTCGTAAAATTAGACGCTTGTTCGAACTTATTTCCTTGAAAATTCCTAGTTTGTTTACTAATCATTGTGCTGCATCTATTTCCTCCACACTTTGGCATTCTTGTCTTGGTCATGTTTCTTATTCCAAATTGAGTCATTTAATTTCAAGTGGTGTTATAGGTTCTATTAAAAATGTTGAGATTGATTGTGTTATATATGAACTCGTCAAACATCATGTTTTACCTTTTAATAATAATGATTCTTATTCTTCTACACCATTTGATTTGATTCATTTTGATATTTGGGACTTTCTCCAATTGATACTACAGGTGGATCACGATACTTTGTGATATTTATTAATGATTACTTATGTTATACATGACTTTATTTTATGAAGAATCGTTTTGAGTTATTTGATAGTTATTCTCAATTTGTTGTTATGATCAAACTCAGTTTTCTCAAAATATCAAATTGTTTTGTAGTGATAATGCCATGGAATACAAAGACTCCAAATTTCTGTGGCTTCTTTCTCAATATGGTATCATTCTACTATGCTCATGTCCAGGTACTTTATAGCAAAATGGACAGGTTAAATGCAAATATTGCCACATCCTAAACACAATTCGAGCCCTTCTCATTTCTGCCTCTTTTCTTGAATGTTTTTTGGGAGAAGCTACTCTTACAACTGTATACACAATCAATTGAGTTCCATCCAAAGTTATCAACAATGTGTCTCCTTTTGAGCTCTTTTATGGTACATTACATTCCTATCAATCTCTTTGAGTCTTTCGTTGTGCTTGTTTTGTTCTCTTATAGCCTCATGAAAGAACCAAGTTAGATCCTCAGACTCGTTTTTGTTGTTTTCTGGGTTATGAAATTGAACACAAAGGATATCGATGTTGGGATCCTGTCTCCAAACATCTTCGTGTTTCCCATCATGTCATTTTTTAGGAACATAAGATGTTTTCTTCTCTTTCCTTCTTTCAGTTAAATGCTTCATCACAATCATTTTTCACTGATCCTTCTGTTCACTTACTGACAAATACTGCACATTCTGAAATTTTGCTACAATCTCTTCCTCTTATAGATTCTTTTCCTTTTGGTTTGGATACAGGTTCAACAGGTAGTCCACCACTAGCTAATCCTGAAGTATCTTCAATGTCTATAGATCCGACATCTTCCTCCTAGTCTTTTTTTAAGGCTTCACCTGAACTTCGTTCTTCTCAAGTGAGTAAACTACCATCTCACCTTAAAGATTTTGTTATTACTCTACTATTATCACTTTATATAAGCCTCAAACTTATCGATAAGCAAGTATTAACCCTCTTTGGCAGCAAACAATGGTAGAAGAATTATAGGCCTTAACTAAAACTCACACTTGGGATTTGGGTAGACTACCTCATGGTAAATCAGCTATTGGGTGCTAGTGGGTCTACAAGATCAAGACAAAATCTGATAGATCTATTGAGCAGTACAAAGCTCGGTTGGTAGTCAAAGGCTTTACTTAAGAGTGTGAGATTGATTATGAAGAGACCTTTGCTCCAATAGCATGGATCACTTTAGTCAGGAGTTTGTAGGCAGTTGCTGCAATTAGACATTGAAAATTCTTTCAAATGGATGTTAAGAATGTCTTTCTTAATGGTGATCTTATGGAAGAGGTTTAAATGCAACATTTACCTGTATATGATCATCCACCCAATATGGCTTGTCATCTCTACCAAGCACTCTATGGCCTCAAACCGCCACCTCGAGCATGGTTTGCCAAATTCAGTATAGCTATGCGTCAATTTGGCATTTTTATAGCCCTTTGATATTGCTTTGCTTGTGCACAAAAGTGCTAATGGAATCATTTTACTCTTACTTTATGTTAATGATATGATTATCACAAGAGATTATTTACAAGGCATTATTGATCTCAAACAGTATCTCAGTCAACAATTTGAGATGAAAGATCTAGGTTTACTCAATTATTTTTTAGGTTTAGAAGTTTCTTCTGATATAATAGGATACTATTTGTCTCAAGCCAAATATACCTCTAATTTGCACAATCGAGCAGGGATCAGTAATAACAAAATTTCTTCTAGCAAAATTTCTTCTATGCCTCTTGAGTACAAGGTCAAATTCTTTCCCATTGATGACACACTATTAAAGGATCCTACTTTTTATCAATAGCTAGTTGGTAGTCTAGTATATCTCATTGTTACTCGATCATACATTACTTATATTGTACATATGGTCAACTAGTTCATGGTAGTACCTCGGTGCACTCACTATGCTACTGTATTTTGTATTTTTGGCTATATTAAGGGAACTATGTTTTATGGACTTTATTTCTCTACTCACTCGTCACTTGAGTTGCAAGCCTATTCTGATGTTAATTGGGTAGGTGATCTTACTGACAGACATTCTACAATAAGATATTGTTTCTTTTTTGGGAGATTCACTCATTTCTTGGCGTAGTAAGAAGTAAACAATCACAGCTCGATCTAGTACTGAAGTTGAATATCAGGCTCTTGTAGATACTGCATCAAAGTTATTATGGCTTTGATAGCTCCTATAAGATATAGGTATTATACACTCTTCAGCCACACCCATTCATTGTGACAATCATAGTGCTATCCAGATTGCTCACAATAATGTTTTCTATCAGCATACTAAGCACTTTGAGAATGATCGTCATTTTGTTCGTCAGCATATTATGCAAAATACTATTTGCTTGGAATCTATTTCTTCAGCTAATCAGACTGCTGATGTATTCACCAAGGCTCATCCATCTAGACAGCACTTTGATCTGGTTTCCAAACTTAAGTTAGCTATTTTACCATCTTGAGTTTGAACGGGCGTGTTAGAATCTATTAGGACGTGGTTAGAATCAATCAAAGATCCTGTAGGATTTAGCACATCTTTCTTGATATATTTCGACATTATTTTCATTATGTGTAATTATCTTTCTTCTTATTTTATGTACAGTCCTCCTATATAAATTAAGATCACCTCTCAAAGTAATGTATATAAAAATCTTATTCTCTCAAAGTCTCTCGTAGGTTTTATCAATTTTAATTTTGGTGTTTGAGAAAACAAGAATTAGTGAAATGCTATATGAGATGAGAATGGCACTAATGTATGGCCGGGCTGGTTTATGGTTGAATCTATATGTTAAGTGTTAAAAGCAACTATTGTCATTTTGTTTATTATATAGATTGAAACTAAAAAATATAATAGATTAGGTCAATAAATCACTTTAGAATATAAGACCCTTTTGAGTATGTTGGTGTAAGTCCTGACCATTTAGATTTGATAAAGTGGTTAGATTTTTAACAATCCTAGGAGGTGTTTGGTTTTGCTTTTTAAGCTATAGTTACTGTTGCTTTTCTAAAAGTAGGAAGTTGAAGTGTTTGGTTAAATAAAAAATTAGCAACTGATTGCTCATAGAGATCTCTAAAAATAGTTGATCCAAAAAGTAAGCACAAGTTACTTTTTGTTTTCATCATTAGTTGGTAAATACAAAATTACAAAACTGTCCCTTTTAGACTACAATCTCACTGTCGTTGAGAAGAACATTTCGTTTTGCAAGCAGCGAAATAGTACGGACTGAAAAACTTTTCTTTTTCCAATTTTCTCTTGTGAATAGTGAATGAATACAAAATAATATTACATTATTTATAAATTGCCACTTGAGGGATCTTTCTTAAAAAAAAATTATTTTCATAGATTCACAATCTTTTCTTTTTTTTATTTTCTTTTGTTTTTATTGTGTAAAAAGTAATTTATACACAAAAAAATAATATTTTTTAAAAATAATAATATTTGTTATAAATTATAGTTAATCTTTAAGTCACATATTTAATAAATTTTTATTTATAAATACATAAGGTATATTATTATAACTCTAGTTTAAATTAAGTAGAGGTTAAAATATTATTTATTATATTTTTATTTTATTATAATAAAATAAAAATATGATGTCTAAAGTAGTTACTTTATTGTTCGATCAACAACAACTAGTGCTAATTTAACCAAACACTATCATTTTATTATATTTATTAGCAATAGCAATAAGTAACAGTAATCAAATTAATAATCAGCAACACTGATTAGGAACAGCAAAACCAAATACCCCTCTAATAACCTTAAGTTTATAAAAATTTGAAGAGATTCAAATTCTCATGTCTCTTAAAAATATTCATCTATAAAATTTAATTATTTATTTTTTAGATTCTATGTTAACTACTTATTACTTAACGAGCCTTGTTCAAGCTATATATTGTGTTTACAATAGCGAGATATGGTGTCTTGTATTGAACATTGTCATTGTGTTATGATTTTAAAAAAGAGAATTATATTTCAAAGCGGTTATGATGATAATCCAAATGTGTATACGGTGGTGTTAAAAAAAATGTATAAGGTGAGAGATGTAGTTCTCTACTAGTAGTACAAGTACAAAGCTATCTTTCATTTTGTGCACAAAAAAAAAAGATAATAAAAAATGGACAAATCATTAGACATAGTCTAGTAGCCTCAAATTTAAAATTTGAAGTGATATCTATTATACGAAGATTAAACATTATTTATAGTTAAATTTTCGATCTCCAATCTACTTGAAAAATAAAAAGATAGTAAATCCTACAAGTCCAAATGTGTGAGCTTGGCATATTCATAATAAGCATTAAAAGAGAAACTCATTATTTTAAAATGCAAATATAAGTATGAGTAAGACTCAAATTATGGGAAAATTATCCGGCATACTGTAATTTACGTTTAATATAAAACACATACTAATATGCCCGAATTTATATAAAACATACTGAGAGTAACAACAGTTAGTCAAAAGTAACAAAATTCGTGAAAAGACCCAAGACTCCCAAATTAAAAAAGTAAATGATAAGGGGCCACCGCAACCCTAGCCACCACATCTAATCGTCTTCTTTGTAGACAATTTCTTTATTGGCATTGAACTGTTACCGATAATGATTCTACCTTTCCTTTCATCGACAATGATCTAAAAGCAAATGCAAAGAAAAGGAAGATACATCGGGGAAGGCCCAGGGGTCAAAGCCAAACAGCTGCTTGATTTTGGATGAGGATCTATTTTGTCCTAGAACTATGAGGCTCATTTGTGGATGACCTGAAGAAGTCAGTTGCCATTACTCCCTCTTCTATTTCTCTCTCTCACAATTGCCTCTGTTGTACTCTTTCTCCCCCTTTCCTCATTGCCCTACTCTTTCGCTATTTGCACTGCAAACCTTTTCATTGTGTTTGTTTCTCTTTCTCTTTATCCCTCAACAAAAAGAGAGATATTTTTGTCTATTGGGTGTGGCTTAAAAAACTAGAGAGAGGGATAGAGAGCCGCAAAATAGTAGCTGTAATATAAATTTAAATTTTATAATATTAGAATTCCAGAGAGAAAGAGAGAGAGAATTGGTAGGGAAGACAAAAATTGGAGGGTTTACGTGCAGGGCGCAGTGGATTTTTTGATTCTAGTTGTGTTTGTTTGTTGTGGCAACTGGCAATTGGATAGACTCACATTCTACAATTTTTCCCCCTTCCTTCACACCCACAGTTCAGGCCTAAGTGGCAATTCAACCAGAAGCGACCGTAGCTCCTTGGTTTTTTTTTTTTTCTCCTTATTTTCTCAAAGAGGTAAGGGATGCATGCATTATAGTGGGGATGGGGTTCTCAATTTATCCAAACTTATGGCGTGTTTGTTGTGCTTTCTTCATCTAGGGAAAGAAAAAAATTGTAATCATTATTTTTTTACTTTTATTTCTCTACGTTTTCTTTCTCACAACTTTCTCTACTTATCCAAACAATTTATTTTCTTCACCACTTTCTTTTTCTTTCCCCACCTTGTCCCACCTTTCCATAGCACAACAAACACAAACTTAGAGTTTTGGTTACTGTTTTAATTAATTATGCATTTGTTGCCTTTGAATTTGGGTTACTTTCAATTGATATTCTCCTTGTTTTATTCATCAATCCATCCATCCAAGTTTGTATTCTAGAAATTGTAAGATTTTGACTGCATTTTGAGATTTTGAGCTTAAAAAGATAAATTTTTTTTTAGGTAAAATTATTTGTTTTGTTGGTAATACATAGAGAGGGCAATTTGGTCACTTTAGGCTATTATAATGGCATTTTTGTAATAAAATTTAACTTTTTCTAACGGTTACTTAACGAAATATGTTTCTTTGTTACTGCATGAATAGTTTATTAAGTTTTAAGTACATTCCAATATATTGGTATGTGATTTGTATAAAACGTTAAGTACAGTATGTCAAACGTAATTTTCCTGTCAAACTATCTATGACTTCCTTTATAAAACTTTAATTGGGAAAGTGAAAAAAGCTCTTGTCCTCGGTCCGTATCTCTCTCTCTCTCTTTCTCCCCCTCTCACACATTTTTTTGTGTGGTTATTTTGGCATCCTTATTTTCTCTATCTCTTTCAATTTCTATCTCATTTCCATATGCTATAACTTTACAAGTGTTATTATTAAGCACTTTATTCGAAAACTTTGTTATAGTTTCATTATACTTCTCTAAATTAATCGCCATATAACTAGTAATAATGCTTTTGAAGCACCGAGTGTTTCCTTTTTAATCTTTAACTAACAAGTCATAAAGTATCAGAAGGAGCTGACCCCTGCTCTCTCTCCCCAATACTTTTATTTTTGAGAGAAGTCAATTTCGTTGAAGTGCCTTCTTTTATTCCCTTTTGTATAAGTAGAGAAAAAGTTTAACTCATAAGTTTTAAATTTTCTTTTAAAACCAAACTTGCGTTTGGATTATAATTTAATAAATACTAGCAGTTGATAATAATGAAAACCCTAAGATGGTATACCTATATGAGCCTATTCATATAACTAGAGCAAGATGGTATACCTATATGAGACTATTCATGTAACTAGAGCGGGGATCGCTATTGCACGCACGTTTGCTAACATGCGCTGAGTGCTTTTTTTGGTTTGTATGTTGACTGCTCATCAACTGGCGATTAGTGCCCCTTTGTTGGCTTTGTTTCGCTTGTTTTTCGGTGGTTGTTGGTTGGTGGTCGGGTTTTTTGTTTGTGTTTTAGGGTGTGGTTGGTTAGACTGTGGGTGTTTCTGTTTTGTTCAGTTGGTCACGATTTTGTATTATCGTCGGGCCGTGGGGGTTTGCTCTCCTAGTGTTGTTTGGAATTTAGTGTTGTCTCCTTATTGGTGGTTCTCGGTTTCCATGGCTCAGCTCCCTCGTTGTCCTTGCTAGCCTCTCTGGTGGGCGGGGTGGTGGGAAAGGGCTGCTTTTGCTAGCGACGGGTTGGGCCTTGTACAAGTGGGGGATCGGCGGTCCTAGCTTCCCTTCGATGCTCAACAGTGCGGCCTTAAGCGCGGGTCACAGCAGGGTCTGGTGGTGGTTGTCCGTCTCTGGTGGGTTTTCAGGTCTTCTACAACGGATTCGGGCAGCTTCTTTCTATCTGTTGTAGGCGCATGGCGATTTACCATTGGTTGTGCAATGTTGCTCACACTGGCTTTTGTCGGTGCTAGCATCTCTCCGGTTGGGAGCAAAGTTTTCAAAATTGAGATCGTAGTTAAGATCGATTTGGAACGTTGAGATCAGATCATAAAATAGGATCGTAGAATCGTAAGATTCTACTAAAAATAAAGAAAAAAATAAAAATTAACCAATTCTAATTATATATAACTCATAATTAAGTATTTTATGCATATTAACTGAATAATAATGAGAAGAATTACAATAATTTTATTCTTGTATAAGAGAAAAATGACCTTATTTCTCTTTATAGTAGTTTGAGATTTTTTTTTTCTAAATTGGAGATTTTTTTTTGTATTTAGTTAATATTTTTGCTTATATTCAACATTTAAATTTAAATAAAAACATATTTTTATTATTTTTTTAAGATAAATAAGATAAATTATAATTCAAAAACTTATAATAAAAGAAATGAGAATTATAAGATCAAATAGAAAATTTACTGATCCTATGATTTAGATCGAGACTTTATCAATATCCTATCTTAAAAAATCCTACTAAAATTTGGATCGTAAGATCCCACGATCCAGATCAGGTTTTTTTTTTTTTTTTTGGTTTAATCCAGATCAGGTTTCTAACAACCTTAGCTGGGAGGGGTAGCTGTGGAGCAGTGGTGTTCAATCTATCATTGGGCCTTGCACCTGGATGTGGGACCCTGTTTTCTTTGGGCTATATTTGTGACTTCTTACTGTTTTTTTACTATTTGGTCCTTTGGGTCATTGGGCTGTGTGATTTATATATATGTAATGTTAGTGGTGTTTTGGGCCTAATGTTTGTACCTATGGTTTTAATGGTTTAATAATATTTATCTTGCTAGTCAAAAATGTAACTAGACCAAAATGTGGGGAGATTTCAAAAAAAGAAGACAGGACTCTTAGACTTTCTAAAAAAAATTGATACTTGATCTGCTACATAAGAAGATTTTGGTCGAATCCTAGATATCAATATGATATTGCATAAATTGAGAGCCATCATCTACTTATTTCTTCATTTTTGGATGTTCTAGAAAGGTGTTCTTGGGGAAATGAACCTTTAATGTGCAATCTAACAAGCAAAATGAAAATTGTTGTCACTACAGAATGAGACTTTAGATATAATTATGCTAAAATTGATCGCAGTATCATGCATCTTGGTAATTGAATTGATTCGTTACCCTATTTTTTCTATTAGATAAGTGGTTAATACATGAGAAATATTCAACTTTAAAATAATTAACAAATATATCATGACTTTCAAAAATTAAGAATTTGAGTTCTATAAAAAATTTTTTTTAACAAATTTATCACAATAATAAGTTCAGTGGATGCAAACCATTAAGGTCAATGAATAGTGCATTGACTAGGTCAAGATGATGGGGCAGGTATATAAAACAAAGTGCTCATTAAGATCCACCTTATATGGGGAGCTTGTTGGGCCAAGTGGATTTTTAGGCCCACTCCACTTAATTTTCCTTCAATATAAAATTAAAAAGAAAAGCAATTACCAAAATCTAAAAATGAATTTTTAAAAACTAAAACATAAACTTAAAAACAAAATAAAGAACTTCAACTCTATCGAAATTCAATAATTATGACGTTGTCGACAATCAGCAAAAATGACAAACAAAATCTTAAAAAATGTTTTCCACAAAATCTCTAATTATTAGCAAAAGCAATCAAAGAATGTATTGGAAGATAGAAAAGGCAAAGCCGAAAAGAAGGCCCCATTTCCATATTTTCTCTTGGTAAATTACTTTGCTTGCACGGTTATAGTAGTTGCTCATACACCACCTGGACATTTCGTAAGATGACATCATCACAGGCTAAAGTTTCTATGATATCAAATGATGCACTTTGGAAGTCTGATAAATAAGATAATTAAAAGTCAACATTCGATTGGACTTTTAAAAAAAAATTTAGAATCTATTAAAGAAGATAAATAAGTCTCAAAAGACAACTTTCATATCATCATATGATAAATTTGACTAGAATGATTTGGTTTTTAGCGTTACACACTTATTTGTAATGATTTTTTAATCGTAAAAAATATAACTTATAAGAAAAGAAATAAACATTAACGTTAAAATCTTTAAACTTAAGTCTAAAGTTACCCTACTAAGACTTCTAATTAAGTTAAAATATCTTAAATAAATAAATAAATAAATTATAAAATCATAATAACCTAAATTACATGACATGTCTTAACGTCAATTGGTTAATGGCCAAAAATTTTGTTTAAACTTAAAAAGGGTTGATTTTTGGTAATTTGAAAGAGTGGGGTTAAACAACTGGGAAGCTCAGGAGAATATTCGAAGCTCTAATTCTCGGATTTAATTGGATTCAAACCTGGATAAGTTATTTATGAACATGGGAAGCCATGAGCTCCCCCTTATTCTCGAATTCCTTGGTATTTTTATTTATTTTGTTTTTTTCCTTTTTTTTTTTCTTGTGAATGATTTGAACCGAAAAGGGGCCCTAGGATTGTAACTAACTCATTCCTGCACTCCGATTTGTGTGGATTTGGTCATGTGAGGCGATGAACGCCCATCTTTACTCCTGTGTTGATTTTTATTTCTTTTATGCCTCCGTTTTTTTATTTTTCTTTTATTGTTTTTTTAGTTTTTAATGAAAAGTTCATTTTTTCAAATTGTCGACCTCTTTTCTTCTTTTTTTTTTTCTAAATTAATATACAAAAATATCACTAACTTTTCAAGAAATAACAAATTTAGTACTAATTTTATAAAATAACAGTTTATCCATTCTTAAATATTTTTTTTGTAATAAATCTAGCACACCGTGATAATTTTTTAACAGAATCTATTTGTCTCGATGATATATTTATGGGAATCAGTCTGTTTCGATAACATTATAATCATACATATTAGTATTTGGTGATATGTATAATTACTACGTTTTAGAAACAGAACAATTATGTTTAAAAAAATTACAACGTACTAAAATTGTTATAAAAAAATTCAGAGGAATAAATTTTTACTTTTTAAAATTAGTTTTAGTTTTGTTACTTTACATAAAATTAATAATTTGTTTGTCTATTAGCCCTTTTGTTTTTTTTAAAGCCTTTTCAATTTTTATTATGGAAACTTTGGGTTGAAGTTATGCCTGAATCTGTTTCACTTTGGGAGTTGAGCATGCTGGATGGGAAGATGAGCATGTTGGATGGGAAGAGGGTGAATAATTTGACAGGAAGTGAGATTTTGAGTTTCATTGGAGAAGTTTTATGAAATTGGTGTTATGTTTGATCTAAGATGCTACATTCTTTGGCTTTCGATGTTTACAGGAAATGATTTTAATCTGAAATGAGGTGTGCTTTTGCAAAGACTCGGCGAGTGGGGATGGAAGGATGCATGTTGATGGATTTGAATTTTACATGCACTTAGCTTGTTGGTCTGATTCTGACCAGTATTCCGAATGTTCCTCTATTTGAGAACGTACAGTGAGAATAAAGAGTTTACTGCTACTGCAAATACACTCTTTTTTTTGTGTTTTTTAATTTTTGGGAAACTAAAAAACTACTGCTATTACAATAACCTAATTTCAATTTGCTTGGTCCCTTTCTGCTTTCTTTTCCTTCTGTTCGTGGTCCCCTTTTCTTTCTACTGGGTGCTCCAATTTATGGACAAGCATTCACGTCTTATTTGGCATACTGCAATAATCTAACATTTAAGTTTTGGTTTGATACGGATGAAAAAAGAAGCTAAAAATCTAAAGCTGTAAGCCTAGGGAAGAAATTTTACTTCCCTCTTTGACAACTTACTGAGTTTGTCGACCAAGATTCTGGATTTTGAAGACAATCAAACAAATCTCCAAATCTGAAAAATTGCTTCGTTGTTGTATATTTTTGACTGTCCGATAGCCTACATTGATTATTTCAGTGCACTTGCATGTGGCCCTTTCCATCAATGTTTGTCCATTTTTTCAAACCCTTGGTACTGAATATAACACCTGGAAAGAAAAAATTACAACAGCTGACCATTATTTTCTTCCTTCTTTCTCTCGTTGCATTTTTTTTTTCTGTCAATGTATTCATTAATATCTTTGCCCATTGTTCCAATATTGTACTGTAACTTTTTGATACATTAAGAAAGAAATAAAGGAAGATATAAATCGTTATAGATCAAACCTCTTCCGTTGCCTTCTTTTCTCTCTTTTTTCCAAACACTGCAACCCCAATGACTATGTCCTAAGTACAAATGCATAATAAAATGTATTTAAAAGATAAGAGTACGTAGTCCTTGCTTAGGTCGGACAAGATGTGGGGTACAATAGATGTTATGGTTTGTCTTTCTCTAATTTACATTCTCTCTGTTTTTTTTTTATTCATTAAAAAATTTATTATATTATAAATAATACATTTAATGTGGCTCTTTAAATTTTTATAAATTTCATATCTCATTTTTATGACAAAAATCAAAAACTCTGAAATTTTTAACTATTTAAATATTTCATAAAAGATATTTAACAATTTATTAATATATATCATATAATTCAATTTAAATACTTAAACCAAATGAACATATCTTATTAATTACGATTGTTGAATAGAAAACTTGTTTAGAGAATAAGGGTCCGTTTGTTTGCTGTAAAATAACTTACATTTATAAAATATTTATAGGAAAAAATATTTGCAGTGAAAATAATAATTTTCCTTTATCACTTACTTATAGCACAGTTTGTGTTTTTTCTAAAAATAACTTCAATTCTGCAAAAGGAGAAATTATTTTACTTGAAAATCTGAAATTTTTTTCTAAATTTTGCCTATGTAAAATATTTTCCGTGAAACACACGCTGGAAAACTTGTAAAATTTTTTCTTATAAAATATTTTATAAGAAACAAACACACCCTAAATTAAGAGACTCTTGCTTTTTTTGTTACCCACTCTAAAACTTAATTTTTGACAAAACAAAAAAAGCTTTTTTTCTCATCCAAATGATTTTTGGCCATTTTTATCGCCGGAGAAAAATTTTCTCGTGCTAATATTGCAACAGCCAAACACATCCCAGATCCCCTAATCTATCCGTCCGTCTTCTAAACAATCCCGCGCAATTATTGTCGGACTGGGCTGGGACTCGGACTCGGACTCGGATTCGGATTCGGATTCAAAACGAAAAGTGCACAACACGCTCCCTCCCTCTCCGTCTTTCCATGTAAACCAAAAACACAAACTCTCCGCCGGGCCGCCCCCAAATTGGCTCACAGTAAAACTACATTTAGAGTCAAAATGTCTACCGATCCAATCGTTCTCTCCGATGACGAAGAAAAAGAAGAAGAGGTAGACCAGGGGACTCCTCTACAATGTTTATCCAAGAAACCCCGATCGGGACCGGGACCGGAACTCGACCCATTCTCCCCAATTGTCCTTGTCCTTGACGATGACCCCACCCCTCGGAAACCCTCCGCCTCTTCTACACCCAGTTTTGTCGCCGAGACTCCCATGCCCGGCTTCTCCACCATAGCCAAATGCACAATGGGGCACCCCATCAATCGCAAAGTTAGGGTTTCCGATCCCAATGACTTCTCTGGTGGTGAGTTAGCTCAATCTCCTATTCCGTTTTCTTTTTCTTTTCGATTTTTGTCTTTTCAGAAGTAATAATTAGTTGCTCTTTTAGTTCTGGTTTGTTTTGAGACATTTGTTTTGTTTTGTTTTCAATTTAAAGTGGGTGGTGGATTATGCATGGAACTGGAAAATGATGGGCTGGAAGGTGGCTCTAGTAAGGAACACTTGGAGGAGGGCAAAACAACTGCTAGTGGTGGTGATGAGGACCAGATTTGGTGGAATTCCACATATATGGGTTCCATGGATTCGCCTGGTACGCTCTTGTTTCCGAATAATTTTTCTATGTATGGTTTTATTTGATTTTTTGAATGATGCCAGCGCAGGCAGCTTTGCCATTATTGTCGAAATTGCACCAGCACATCTTCCCCCCTCTGGGATTTGATTTCTTTTGTCTTAACTGAAGCCAACAAAAATATGTTTATCAGGGGACGGAATTCTAATCCAGATGTCTGGGGAGACTTCTTCCCACCCAACATTTGCCCAAGACCGTGTCAGTGAGGTACTATTTGTTACTCTCTTGCACGAAGTCAAAATCCAGTTGACGTGACGACGAAAAAGAGGCATCCTAGGAAGCATGGCCTTAAAATTAGTTTGCATGTCTTTGCTAACTAATTCTTTCTGTTGCCTTCCATCTTTTCTTATGTGAAAGAAGATTTGGATGATGTTGCCATGGATTTGCCATTGCACAATTACTGCATAGCCCATGCTCTTCATACCCAACTGTGCATCATCTTGCTTGGAGGATTCAAATTGTACGAATAGAATCTTTAACAAGTAGACGGACAGAAAAGTAAAGTGGGAGTCCTGCAAGTTGATTTCATTTATTTTCCAAAGCCTCAGGTTGAATGTGAACAATCAACAACCTTGAACCTGGTATTTGAACTTTACCAATACTCACGTGGAACCTAAGAAGCCCAAGACCAAGAAAGAGTGGGGAAGAGAAACTGAATTAAGGCTAAACTTTGGGGTAGGAATTGAAGCGGAATAAGATAATTAGGGTTAGTGTTTATTGAAAACCACAAAACTCTAAAAATGATAATTCTGAAGAATACTATTGAATATCGACAAAATTGACAAAGCTTTTTAGTGGCTACACCTATTTATAATAAAGTTATAACTAGAGAAAATTTCAACCATTGATTTAATAAAACCCTAATTAATCCTAGCCATCCATCTAATTAAATTGTCACATGCTAATCATATGACTCTTAAGTCTTAACTAAAACTAATAAAATATAAAATAATAAACTAAAGAGGGGTGCTCCTGCGTCAATTTTGGTTGGGTGGAAAGCTTTTTTTGTGGTTTTCTGCAGTTAGATACTCTAACGGATGTTGTTCATTTGGCCATTGAATCATGATCTTCACTCAAAGGAAACACATCTTCGAACTTATGAGAAATTGAAGTCTTCCAAACCATGAGAAGAAATACTTTGAGTACATCAAAGTCTTTTAACATCAAGCAATAGTCTCTTATGTAAACTATCTTGTGATTAACCATGTCAATGAAAGAGACGAAACTGAAATAATCCTCTGCTTGATTGTCTATGCCAATGAAATCAAGATAACTCAACTGTAGAGAAAAAGAATCAACGAAATCTTGTGAACAATTACTTTTGAGTCCATTTCTTGAAGTGATAGGATTCACCAATAAGTTAATCTTGTCATAACAAGTATCTTCCATAGTAGAAACCTCGTCCTTCTCATTGACATTTTTATTAGTAGATGAGAAATTACCCTGTGCAATCACATCGTGATCAACAACTTGTGTCTGTTCATCCTTCTGACTTGTCTCAGAGACAGTAAACATTATTCTCTGCACCCTTAGGAACACCTTTTGGGTTGAATACACATCAAATTCCTGTTCATCATTATATTCATCATTAATAGGATCTCCTAATTCTTCCTCATCGTCTACAAGTTCAACTAGTATATTCTCTAAGCTAGTTGTCCAATCAAAATAATCTTCTAAATGCATCATTTCGTGAAAATTAGCAGCTTCAACCTTGATTCCACCACCATTCAAATCAAGAGTACGAATCAACCTTGCTTTCAAGCCACCTCTAGCCGCGTGATTAACAGTTCCAGCGTCATGAAACGAATTTTCAAAATCTTCTGTACCTGTTTCGTCTACAAAACCACCTCCCAATCCTTTTGGGACATAGCGTTCGCCTTCCAGAATCTCCATTCGGGCTCCCACAAAATCATTGATTTAATAAGCTAGTTGCATCTGGGTTCCTGCTGCTGCAAGGCTTGTACAGCTCACGGGAAATCTTCAATCATATGCCGCAAATCAGCCAATGCAGCTTGCTGTTCGGCGTCTTCTCTGCCACGACCTCAACCTCTAGGTCCAACCATGGTGAGAAAACAAAATCCGAATAGAGTAGAAGGATCTGTTGGGCTCTGATATCAAGTTTGGTGAAGAGAAACTGAGTTAAGGCTAAACTTTGGGTTAAGAATTGAAGCGGAACAAGATAATTAGGGTTAGGGTTTATTGAAAACCACAAAACTCAAAAAATGATAATTCTGAAGAATAATATTGAATACTAACAAAATTGACAAAGCTGTTCAATAGTTACACCTATTTATAATAAAGTTATAACTAGAGAAAATCTCAACCTTGATTTAATAGAAACCCTAATTAATCCAAGCCATCCATCTAATTAAATTGTCACATGTTAATCACATGACTCCTAACTAAAACTAATAACTAACAATTAACAACTAATCAAATATAAAATAATAAACTAAAGAGGGATGCTTCCACGTCAAAGAGAGCTCAAAAATAATATTATTCTGGAAATGGATTTGATTCTTTTGGAGTGATACTATATCAAAAATTAGATTCTGATCATTATCTAACTTGGATTTTTTTCCCCAAATCCTTTTTCCTTTGTCACAAGGATGAAAATTTTACAACTTTATTTTCATGGTTATGATGTAAAAATTTTACAACTTTGTCTAGGTCATAAAATGTGATTTAGTGTTATCTACACTGAATCACAATCCTAAAATTTTTTATGAAGGTTCGAGGTTCTTGTAGCTGAAAAATTTTAGACAGATGACTTACAAAAATGTACCATATAATAGTTTTTGGTTAAGCAGGAGACTTGTTGGGCTATGTACAGAACAGGAATTAGCTCTCTCCTTACGTATAACTTCCTCACATCCTCCCAGGATATTTACTGAGACCTCCAAGACGTGTTCGGGCCTTTACTACTGAGCTGTCTCTTTGGGGACAATATTGTTTAAAAGTTACATAAATATGTTGCAGCATCCCATATTGTAAGAAAGAGACATGTAATAGCTTCTATTTCTAGAATCAGGTTTTGACTTAAAAAATCCATGCCTTTTTCAATT
Organism: Carallia pectinifolia; assembly: GCA_037832335.1. NCBI lineage: Eukaryota > Viridiplantae > Streptophyta > Magnoliopsida > Malpighiales > Rhizophoraceae > Carallia > Carallia pectinifolia. Next base: position 11,126,548 of record CM075443.1, read on the forward strand.
TATTAGGCCAGTTTATGGGATTGAGGCATTACATATATGCTGAATCTGCATCCCAACATTAGGTTTATTAGCTGGAATATCAAGTTTGGCATTAAAGCTTTGTGAAATCCTGTCTAAAGAACTAAAATGATAGCAGTGAATAAGATAGCCTCTAAACAGACACATGTGAATTTTGATCCTTATATATGTTGAAGCATTCTACTTGGTTTTGAAGTTGATAGTTGTCTTCAAAAACAGGTACATGATTATTCTGACAAAGAGAATTTTAGCCCTGAGCAGGCAGGTAACAAAGTGAAGCAAAAAAGAGCTAAAGTTGATTGTAACAAATCAAAAAGTGTTGATGAAGTGGCAAGAAAGAAAAAGATGACAAAAGAGGAAAGAATTCGTGCAGCTGAAGAGAAGAAGCTGAAGAAAGAAGTGAGCAGTTTAACGATTTTACTGAACTTTGTGTACCATATGCATTAGATAGAAGGCCAGATAGTTAAATTTCTTTTACAGCAAGAGAAGTCACAAAAAGTAGCTCTGAAGGCCCAAGCTGCACAGCTCAGAAAAATGGAGAAAGAAAAGCGAAAGTGGGAAAAGGGGAAGTTTGCTGTAAAATCTATTGTAGCCGAGATTGATACAAAGGTGGTTGAACAGGGCCCAGTTGGAGGTTGGTGCAATATTTTTCTTTTTTTTTTTTTTTGTTTATAATATGATTTATCGTGCTTATATTTGTTTTAATTGCTGACATTTTCAACTTTATTGGATTAGGTCATCTTCTCACCAAATTTGCTGAGAAAGGCCTTGCCTACCGCATAACAACAAATCCAATCGAGAGATCTATTGTGTGGACCATGAATGTTCCAGAAAGTGTTTTGCAGGTATTTATTGCTTTGTAGACCTTTAAACAATGTTTAATAGTTGTTAACAATGCAACATATCCTCAGTTTTTTTCTTAGAGTTGAAAGGTACTTGTAGGTGCATATTGTACTAGGGGACTATCTCCAGTTATAGTATCTTGATGTGTATGGCGTGTTATTCTCACAGGTTTCATCTGAAGGAATTAAGATTCAATATGTCTTACTTGTTTTTGAAGCTGAGGAGTTCTGCAATCTTGTTACTAAAGAAGCACTTCTAGATCATGTAGCTAAAGTGCGGAGATGTTATCCATTCTATACACTCTGCTATCTGACAAACAGGCTGATGGCTTACATTAGTAAAAGGTGAGACAATGATGGCTTACATTAGTAAAAGGTGAGACAATTGCTTAGTTTTCCTGTCACTTGACGTTTAACTCTATCTTTTATGGTTTTCGAAAATTATCTAATTTTTGCAACATTTGGTGCCTTGAGATTTTAGTTTACATATTGGCATGATCTTCATAATTTATGCATTACAAAATAGACTTATTTGTGATCGTGCTTAGCTAAACACGTGAGTTGCTTAATCTTGTCTTTCACTGACCTCTTCTTGGGAAAAAGCTTTGGAGAGATTTTGTAAATGCTGAGCTACTGTCTTTGGTTACAATGTTTTTTGGCGAGCCTCCTTAAATTTTTTTCATTGTTTCATTGTGTCATTGCGAATCTGTTTGGTGTTTGTTATTGCAAAAAAACCATGGTTATCCTCCTAGATACTAATAAATTAATAGAGCTTGTGTTGATATAGATTTTTTCTGTACCAACTTTTAAACTTACTTTGGTGAGTGATTAGTCAACTGGCAGAAAAACTAAAGGGAGATTGAAATTATATATGCAATTTGGCAAGATCAAGAATTCAAGGATGTTTACCTCCCATTTTGTTTAAAAGAACTTTCACCAAATTAGCAGATACCTTACATTGCTTAGTATTTACCCTCTTCTTTATTATTATTATTATTTTTTTGGGACAAGCTGGTGCACTTATCTCGTGGATCACATCTTTATATTCAGTTATTTATTTATTTATTTTTAAAATTTTGACTGTTAGATTTCTGCTGTGATTGTTGTTTAGTTTATATTTGTTTTATGACATAGCATTACGTGAATAGAAACATGAATACTCGCAATTTATTAGGGAAAAGGAACAGTACAAGAATCCAGAAAAGGATACTGGTTGGAGATGTCCACCATCTGAACAGGTCAAAATCACCACCTTAAAATTAAGGGGCTTTGTGTCCGACAATACAGTGATATCTTGTAACTGACATTATTGTTATGTCTGCAACTCTGCTTTTCAGGTATTGGCAAAATTGACCACGCATTATTTTGGGGTGCATTATAGGCAGTGCCGAGATGAAGCTGAACTTGCTGAACATGTCGTTGATTTGACGTGCAGCCTGGCATCTTGCCAATTTAGGTTCTGGATAACTGTGTTTTCGTTATAATCTTGCCAATTTCTAATATTTATTACCATCTTGCCACTTGTTTCTTTGCTGCTTAAATAGTTGCCTTTTTGTTAAAGGGATGGAAATTTGGAGGAGCGCATGCTTTGTAGCATGGCAGCTCTTGGCTAAAATGGAGTTTTTCCACATGGATTTTGTGTGATAACAAAATTCTCATTTAGTTAAAGGGTAAATTCTATCGATTAACAATTAGGTCGGCAATGTTGAATGATAGTGAGCATTGGGTTGGGAAGAGACATGATGTTCAAAAAATGAGTCCAGCGAAAATGAGAATATTTATGGGAAATGAGGACGGACCGAATAACAGATGAGAATAGTCTTAGTAAAGTAGGTGCAGTGGTAACCTAGGTGTAGCACTATTTGGAAATAAATTGAGGGAGTGACCTTTGCATTGGTTTAAACATGTGGTACAATTTAGAACTGCAAATGCTCTAGTTAATATGGATGACCAAATCCAGGTGGATTTCGAGAGGATAGGAAGAGGAAGACTTAAGTTGACTGGACCAAAGGATCTTTGGTTAGGAAAAATCTAAAACCTTTAGATCTCATCCCAAACTTAGCTGATAATAAAATGAAATAACGAGAAGAGAGTCACATGCCTGTTCTCAATTAAATTTGGGAATAAGTTTTTGCTGCTGCTGCTGGTGCTGCTGCTGTAGTTGTTGTTTGTTTCCTTGTCTCTTTGCGTCACATATGTTACTATTTCTGATGAATGTATTTTTTACTATTTACTGCAGAAAGAAGTTGACCCGACTATCTGTGAATTCCAACGGGTCACTAATCCCTAAAGATTCTGTTGAGAGGAACTTAATAAAGAAAAGTCCTTGGTGAGTAATTCTCTTCAGCTTTGCTGGTGATTTTATGTTTCATGGATGTAGTTTGTACATGCATGCGTTATGCCTACTATCAAGGGTTCTTATGCCATGTTGATTGTCTGTCGTGTGTCTGCGCTTGCTTTCTCCAACAGTTTCTGACATGGAATACTTTTCTATGGAGTTGGACATGCATTTGTTTGTGTTAGTCCTCATTCTACTCTATTATTAAGTCATTTTCAAAATCACATAATACTTGTTTAACAGTGAAACAAGCAAAATTGCAAGAGTTCAAAGTATAAAAGCCTGAGTGATGGCCCTTACGAGTGCTTATTCTTTCTTTTTTGTTTATCTGAATTCAGCCTATCAAATTAATATGGCTAAGAAATTGTGGACTGGACCCTTTTTCCCCCCATCTTATCTACTAGGGGGACATCTTTATCTTATCGACTTCAATTTGCAACAGGTTGAAAGCTTTGGTGGCCATTCCAAAAGTGCAGCCGCGTTTTGCCATTGCAATATGGAAAAAATATCCGACAATGAAGTCTTTGCTAAAAGTTTACATGGACCCCAGTAAATCTGTAAGTATAGGCAAGTCTCATGCCTTTTTAAAGCGATAATTGTGCCTTTCATTACAACCCCTTATGTTAGTTGCAGATTCATGTGCTTGTTTGTCAATGGTAGCTTCTTATCTAGTTTTACTTTGTGATTTCCATTGCTGAGTTGCCAGCGTCAGCCGATAAGTAATACTAAAAATAGTTTTCACATTTAAGGCATGTGAAAAATGTTGTGAAATCTTTTTGTGGAACTCTTTGAAATAGTATCATAGAGCAATAAACCAATTGAAGATGAGAGAGGAATATAATAGCGGGATTCTATTAATTATGAAGCGTCTCCTCTAGATCAACGCTCCAGTAGTGCTGCTCCTCATTTTATGGTACCTAGTTATCACTTTATTGCAATGATAAGGAAATCATTGTACATTTGAATTTGAAAGCATTGAGCATATATATGGTAGCACTTCTGATTTAGGGGGCAGATAATGGTTCGTTCCATTGGATTTTGGGTTTTTACATCCATTGACAATCTAGTTTTTACGGTCCCAAAAATACAAACAAAAAAAAGTGTCTTAACATTTCAACAGAGATGAGTTCATGTGATGGAGGCTTATTAAATTCCAGATAAGTACTCTTTAACTGATTCCTTTACTGATGGCTGAACTGGGACCTTCTCAGGATCTGTTAGGATAAACCAGTTATATTTTGATGTCCAATTTCTACATTATGTGCCAAGAACATGGCCTTCAAGTTTCATAATAGGCAGCCTTATGACAAGAATCTACTTGCCTCTAATATCAAAATGGCAGGTGCATGAAAAGGAGTTTCTGCTTGAGCATCTGGCTACAGAAGGTTTACTTGGCACTGATAGAAGAGTCGGTAAAATTTGTTCGAAGCGGGTCTACAGAATACTTATGGCTCAAAGTGGAAGCATCAAAACTGACGATGTTGAAGATGGGGCTGATTTTTTCAGAGATCAATCTTCCTAGATAAACCTCCTGTCGTCATAATTGGTAACCAACATTGGGGATTTATGGATCTCAAGTTCACCATATCCCTAATTGTGTCAGCCATGCATTCCATCTTGGGACGCATATTGTCCCATAACGGCGAAGCACAAATAAATTCTTGATGCTCCAGGTGGGTGGCTAGTAAGATCAAATTCCGCCCTCATTGCCAAGGTGTTTTGTTTGAAGCGGGCCTATTGATAAAGCGAATGCTAATTAATAAATCAATTGCCAATGAGTGTGGGGGGAGATTTAAGATTCTTGAGTTCAGTTACTGCATGGGTTTAGCTCATTGGTTACAATATAAAGGACAATTGATTCTTAGAGCATATAGCTGAGAAATGCTGACAAAATTCCTGCGTTCTTTTGCTTCATACTTTTCCAAAAACCGTTTTATCTGGGGTTCATTGGAAAGCTCTAACAAAACATGAACTACGTACCATATCGGCTTCCACATAAACTCGAAGCTAGCTCGGTCGTGCTCTCCAAAAGGCACATCAACCGAACACACCAGGACTGCAAGAATGTTCTAACCGAGCACAGTGCTCAGCACAAGCATTTTCCTCCACGGAACAGCTAGTTTGCAATTTCAATTCCTAGCTAATGTTACTCGGTGGTCATTTATGGGAGCCCAGCCCTCTTGAACTAGCATTGGACTAACTTGTGACCATGTTGAAAATCGGACGGCAGTTGGGAGATGGGAGAAGTCCGTAATTTGTGGAATTCTGGGTTCAGTTTGTTCTCGAAAATCACAAAGTCAAAATCAATCAAAACTTTGTTAAACCCGTAAATTGGGGAAAATGGTTAAGAAGAAAAAAACTAGATTAATCAAGCTGACCCATGGTCTGATAAGTTTTCACTTTAAAATATAAAAAAATTATAATGAAATATAAAATTTGTCTAACTTAAACTTGAGATGACAATTAACTTATAAAGTTTATATAAACTTGTAATTTAGTAATTAAAAATAAAATTTAATGTATAATCAAGTCTTCTTTTAAAAAAAATTTTTTCGTCAAAAAGTTTTAAATTGGACATTAAAAATGACTGTTAGCCAGCGTATACAACTATAATTGTTATTTTTCATTTAAAATTCAATTTTCTTTCAACCTTTGAATTTATTAGACAGTTTTATTATATTGTAAGTATTTTTAATAAAAAACAGATGTAGCGCGGACATAAAATTACTTACCATGAAGCCAATATTTTTGTCGCCTGATGATCAAAATTTTAGCCTAGTGGCTAAAATGAATTCAAAGATTCAACAGTTCGTGGCTTTACCAATCGAGGGACAAAAGGAAAAATTGTTTTCATCTGACTTTGTCAATTTTAATATACACAATTTACACAATTTTGTGAGGAAAACAGCTAGTAAGATATAAAAAATAGTCATAGATTAGTTATAGGCAGAAGAATTTTTTTTGGCAAATTTTTTTTGAAAAATATTTTTAAAATCTAAATTTAGGGTAATACAAGTACATTTAAAGTGAGATTGGAAAGCTTTGATAAAGAAAATTTTATTCGTTGGCAAAAGAGGGACTTTCTGTTAGTATCATCTGACTACTACAAAACTAGAAGAAGTTGAAAATGAAACTGTTGCTTACACCTGAAAGAAGCAGAAATGGGAGATAGGTGATGAGATTTGCAGGGTCATATCCTAAATGCTATGAGTGATTAGCTATTTGATGTCTACTATAACATTACAACAAGAAAGAAACTTTGGGGGAAACTTGAATTAAAATATGTGCAAGAGGATGCAACCAGTAAAAAATTTTTGTCTTTAAATTTAACAATTATAAGATGACTGACAACAGTCCAGTAACAGAATAATTTGGTGAAATTGAAAGAACTTTGAATCACTTTTCACAACACAAGATGTCTATCAATAAAACATTAGTTGTGAGTTTTATTATTGACAATCTGCCCCTTTCATGGGAAGACTTTTTAATTTCAATGCAAAAAGCATTTCCAATACATTTTTGGGTGTTAAATCCATTTAATTACCTCTAACAAGTGTGCAATTGATCATGATTTGCATTTATTAATTGCATAAGACAATTTCTGGCATGAATAAAGGAGCTAAATCACTTTATTTCTTACGAATAAGTGATTTTCTTGCATTCTAATGACTTATTTAACCCAAATTGGACTTAAATGAACCATAAATACTTACAAAAACCTTTAATTTCAACGTAAAAAGTATTTTCAACACCTTTTGGGGTGTTAAATGCATTTAATTTCATCCAACAAGTGTGAAATTGATCATAATTTGCATTTATTAGTTGTATAAGACCATTTCTGATATAAGCAAAAGGCATAAATCACTTCATTTCATGCAAATAAGACATTTTCTTCCATTTTAATAGCTTAATTAACCCAAATTGAACATAAATGGGCCATAAATGCTTACAAAAACCTTTAATTTCAATGCAAAACGCATTTCCAACACCTTTTTGGGTGTTAAATGCATTCAATTTCATCCAATAAGTGTGAAATTGATCATGATTTGCATTTATTAGTTGCATAAGACCATTTGTGGTATAAATAAAGGGGCTAAATCACTTCATTTCTTACAAATAAGGTATTTTCTTCCATTTTAATAATTTATTTAACCCAAATTGAACTTAAATGGACTATAAATGCTTACAAAAACCTTTAATTTTAATGCAAAAAGCATTTCCAACACCTTTTTGCGTGATAAATCCATTTAATTACATCTAACAAATGTGCAATTGATCATGATTTACATTTATTAGTTGCACAAGACCATTTGTGGAATGAATAAAGGAGCTAAATCACTTCATTTCTTACAAATAAGTCATTTTCTTACATTTTAATGGCTTATTTAACCCAAAATGGACTTAAATGAATCATAAATACTTACAAAAACCTTTAATTTCAACGTAAAAAGTATTTTCAACACCTTTTTGGGTGTTAAATGCATATAATTACCTCTAACAAGTGTGCAATTGATCATGATTTGCATTTATTAGTTGCATAAGACCATTTGTGGCATGAATAAAGGAGCTAAATCACTTCATTTCTTACAAATAAGTCATTTTCTTGCATTCTAATGGCTTATTTAACCCAAATTGACTTAAATGAACAATAAATACTTACAAAAACCTTTAATTTCAACGTAAAAAGTATTTTCAACACCTTTTGGGGTGTTAAATGCATTCAATTTCATCTAATAAGTGTGAAATTGATCATGATTTGCATTTATTAGTTGCATAAGACCATTTGTGGTATAAATAAAGGGGCTAAATCACTTCATTTCTTGCAAATAATGCATTTTCTTCCATTTTAATAGCTTATTTAACCCAAATTGAACTTAAATGGACCATAAATGCTTAAAAAAACCTTTAATTTCAATGCAAAAAGCATTTCCAACACCTTTTTGGGTGTTAAATCCATTTAATTACCTCTAACAAGTGTGCAATTGATCATGATTTGCATTTATTAGTTGCATAAGACCATTTGTGGCATGAATAAAGGAGCTAAATCACTTCATTTCTTACAAATAAGTGATTTTCTTGCATTCTAATGGCTTATTTAACCCAAATTGGACTTAAATAAACCATAAATACTTACAAAAACCTTTAATTTCGACGTAAAAAGTATTTTCAACACCTTTTGGGGTGTTAAATGCATTCAATTTCATCCAACAAGTGTGAAATTATTCATAATTTGCATTTATTAGTTGCATAAGACCATTTGTGATATAAATAAAGGGCATAAATCACTTCATTTCATGCAAATAAGGCATTTTCTTCCAATTTAATAGCTTATTTAACCCAAATTGAACATAAATGGACCATAAATGCTTATAAAAACCTTTAATTTCAATGCAAAAAGCATTTCCAACACCTTTTTGGGTGTTAAATCCATTTAATTACCTCTAACAAGTGTGCAATTGATCATGATTTGCATTTATTAGTTGCATAAGACCATTTGTGGTATAAATAAAGGGCTAAATCACTTCATTTCTTGCAAATAAGGCATTTTCTTCATTTAATAGCTTATTTAACCCAAATTGAACTTAAATGACCATAAATGCTTACAAAAACCTTTAATTTCAATGCAAAAAGCATTTTCAACACCTTTTGGGCTGTTAAATGCATTCAATTTCCTCTAATAAGTGTGCAATTGATCATGATTTGCATTTATTAGTTGCATAAGACCATTTGTGGATGAATAAAGGGCTAAATCACTTCATTTCTTGCAAATAAGTGCATTTTCTTGCATTTTAATGCTTATTTAACCAAATTGGACTTAAATGAACATAAATACTTACAAAAACCTTTAATTTCAACGTAAAAAGTATTTTCAACACCTTTTGGGTGTTAAATGCATTCAATTTCATCCAACAAGTGTGAAATTTATCATAATTTGTATTTATTAGTTGCATAAGACCATTTGAGATATAAATAAAGGGTATAAATTACTTCATTTCATACAAATAGGGCATTTTCTTCCAATTTAATAGCTTATTTAACCCAAATTGAACATAAATGGACCATAAATGCTTATAAAAACCTTTAATTTTAACGTAAAAAGTATTTTCAATACCTTTTGGGGTGTTAAATGCATTCAATTTCATCTAATAAGTGTGAAATTGATCATGATTTGCATTTGTTAGTTGAACAAGACCATTTGTGGAATGAATAATGGAGCTAAATCACTTCATTTCCTACAAATAAGTGATTTTCTTGCATTCTAATGGCTTATTTAAGCCAAATTGGACTTAAATAAACCATAAATACTTACAAAAACCTTTAATTTCAACGTAAAAAGTATTTTCAACAACTTTTGGGGTGTTAAATGCATTTAATTTCATCCAAAAAGTGTGAAATTTATCATAATTTGTATTTATTAGTTGCATAAGACCATTTGTGATATAAATAAAGGGTATAAATTACTTCATTTCTTACAAATAAGTCATTTTCTTGCATTCTAATGGCTTATTTAACCCAAATTGGACTTAAATGAACCATAAATACTTACAAAAACCTTTAATTTCAACGTAAAAAGTATTTTCAACACCTTTTGGGGTGTTAAATGCATTCAATTTCATCCAATAAGTGTGAAATTGATCATGATTTGCATTTATTAGTTGCATAAGACCATTTGTGGTATAAATAAAGGGGCTAAATCACTTCATTTCTTGCAAATAATGCATTTTCTTCCATTTTAATAGCTTATTTAACCCAAATTGAACTTAAATGGACCATAAATGCTTTCAAAAACCTTTAATTTCAATGCAAAAAGCATTTCCAACACCTTTTTGGGTGTTAAATCCATTTAATTACCTCTAACAAGTGTGCAATTGATCATGATTTGCATTTATTAGTTGCATAAGACCATTTGTGGCATGAATAAAGGGTTAAATCACTTCATTTCTTGCAAATAAGTCATTTTCTTGCATTCTAATGGCTTATTTAACCCAAATTGGACTTAAATGAACCATAAATACTTACAAAAACCTTTAATTTCGACGTAAAAAGTATTTTCAACACCTTTTGGGGTGTTAAATGCATTCAATTTCATCCAATAAGTGTGAAATTGATCATAATTTGCATTTATTAGTTGCATAAGACCATTTGTGATATAAATAAAGGGCATAAATCACTTCATTTCATGCAAATAAGGCATTTTCTTCCAATTTAATAGCTTATTTAACCCAAATTGAACATAAATGGACCATAAATGCTTACAAAAACCTTTAATTTCAATGCAAAAAGCATTTCCAACACCTTTTTGGGTGTTAAATCTATATAATTACCTCTAACAAGTGTGCAATTGATCATGATTTGCATTTATTAGTTGCATAAGACCATTTGTGGCATGAATAAAGGAGCTAAATCACTTCATTTCTTACAAATAAGTGATTTTATTGCATTCTAATGGCTTATTTAACCCAAATTGGACTTAAATGAACCATAAATACTTACAAAAACCTTTAATTTCAACGTAAAAAGTATTTTCAACACCTTTTGGGGTGTTAAATGCATTCAATTTCATCTAATAAGTGTGAAATTGATCATGATTTGCATTTATTAGTTGCATAAGACCATTTGTGGTATAAATAAAGGGCATAAATCACTTCATTTCTTGCAAATAATGCATTTTCTTCCATTTTAATAGCTTATTTAACCCAAATTGAACTTAAATGGACCATAAATGCTTACAAAAACCTTTAATTTCAATGCAAAAAGCATTTCCAACACCTTTTTGGGTGTTAAATCCATTTAATTACCTCTAACAAGTGTGCAATTGATCATGATTTGCATTTATTAGTTGTATAAGACCATTTGTGGCATGAATAAAAGGGTTAAATCACTTCATTTCTTGCAAATAAGTCATTTTCTTTCATTTTAATGGCTTATTTAACCGAAATTGGACTTAAATAAACCATAAATACTTACAAAAACCTTTAATTTCGACGTAAAAAGTATTTTCAACACCTTTTGGGGTGTTAAATGCATTCAATTTCATCCAACAAGTGTAAAATTGATCATAATTTGCATTTATTAGTTGCATAAGACCATTTGTGATATAAATAAAGGGCATAAATCACTTCATTTCATGCAAATAAGTCATTTTCTTCCAATTTAATAGCTTATTTAACCAAAATTGAACGTAAATGGACCATAAATGCTTATAAAAACCTTTAATTTCAATGCAAAAAGCATTTCCAACACCTTTTTGGGTGTTAAATCCATTTAATTACCTCTAACAAGTGTGCAATTGATCATGATTTGCATTTATTAGTTGCATAAGACCATTTGTGGCATGAATATTGGAGCTAAATCACTTCATTTCTTACAAATAAGTGATTTTCTTGCATTCTAATGGCTTATTTAACCCAAATTGGACTTAAATGAACCATAAATACTTACAAAAACCTTTAATTTCAACGTAAAAAGTATTTTCAACACCTTTTGGGGTGTTAAATGCATTCAATTTCATCCAACAAGTGTGAAATTGATCATAATTTGCATTTATTAGTTGCATAAGACCATTTGTGATATAAATAAAGGGCATAAATCACTTCATTTCATGCAAATAAGTCATTTTCTTCCAATTTAATAGCTTATTTAACCCAAATTGAACATAAATGGACCATAAATGCTTACAAAAACCTTTAATTTCAATGCAAAAAGCATTTCCAACACCTTTTTGGGTGTTAAATCTATATAATTACCTCTAACAAGTGTGCAATTGATCATGATTTCCATTTATTAGTTGCATAAGACCATTTGTGGCATGAATAAAGGAGCTAAATCACTTCATTTCTTACAAATAAGTCATTTTATTGCATTCTAATGGCTTATTTAACCCAAATTGGACTTAAATGAACAATAAATACTTACAAAAACCTTTAATTTCAACGTAAAAAGTATTTTCAACACCTTTTGGGGTGTTAAATGCATTCAATTTCATCTAATAAGTGTGAAATTGATCATGATTTGCATTTATTAGTTGCATAAGACCATTTGTGGTATAAATAAAGGGGCTAAATCACTTCATTTCTTGCAAATAATGCATTTTCTTCCATTTTAATAGCTTATTTAACCCAAATTGAACTTAAATGGACCATAAATGTTTAAAAAAACCTTTAATTTCAATGCAAAAAGCATTTCCAACACCTTTTTGGGTGTTAAATCCATTTAATTACCTCTAACAAGTGTGCAATTGATCATGATTTGCATTTATTAGTTGTATAAGACCATTTGTGGCATGAATAAAAGGGTTAAATCACTTCATTTCTTGCAAATAAGTCATTTTCTTTCATTTTAATGGCTTATTTAACCGAAATTGGACTTAAATAAACCATAAATACTTACAAAAACCTTTAATTTCGACGTAAAAAGTATTTTCAACACCTTTTGGGGTGTTAAATGCATTCAATTTCATCCAATAAGTGTGAAATTGATCATAATTTGCATTTATTAGTTGCATAAGACCATTTGTGATATAAATAAAGGGCATAAATCACTTCATTTCATGCAAATAAGTCATTTTCTTCCAATTTAATAGCTTATTTAACCCAAATTGAACATAAATGGACCATAAATGCTTATAAAAACCTTTAATTTCAATGCAAAAAGCATTTCCAACACCTTTTTGGGTGTTAAATCTATATAATTACCTCTAACAAGTGTGCAATTGATCATGATTTCATTTATTAGTTGCATAAGACCATTTGTGGCATGAATAAAGGAGCTAAATCACTTCATTTCTTACAAATAAGTAATTTTATTGCATTCTAATGGCTTATTTAACCCAAATTGGACTTAAATGAACCATAAATACTTACAAAAACCTTTAATTTCAACGTAAAAAGTATTTTCAACACCTTTTGGGGTGTTAAATGCATTCAATTTCATCTAATAAGTGTGAAATTGATCATGATTTGCATTTATTAGTTGCATAAGACCATTTGTGGTATAAATAAAGGGGCTAAATCACTTCATTTCTTGCAAATAATGCATTTTCTTCCATTTTAATAGCTTATTTAACCCAAATT